>OY987255.1:101599950-101819068 GCA_963920725.1 Rhamphomyia laevipes | reverse complement strand
GAGAAACATAAAGAATTTAAAAGAAATTCTTTCAAACCACACAAAACTAAGTGTGAACATTTGGTCCTTCGAACAAAACAAAGAAAATTTTATTAAAAAATTCCCCTTCATAAATAGAAAGGGGTTTTAATAAAATTAACAAAATTAGAATAGAAAAGCCTTAAAAAAGCGTGACGCAAGGCTAACATATTTTCTTTTCTAAACAAAAAATAATATATATATATAAGTAAGTCATAGTAGCACAACAAAGAAGTTTAACATTTCAAGATGACGACAACACTGGAAGTTATGCAACAGCTATGCAGCGAGCAGTATACCTTAGGAAAAAGTATATATGATCTTTTTGTAAAATTAGGAGACATAAATTTAAGGAAGACTAAGTCTATGGTACAACATAGTTTAAATGAATTGGAAAAAACGTGGGACATTTTTGATAATGATAAAATTATGACGTTAGCATTGGAATTTCACGAATATTTCACCAAAAAAATTTATTCACAAATATCAACATTAAGAGATGATATAAAATTTCTCAACGAAGAAGATGTGATCTAAATACGAAAATAACGGGAACAATTCCCAAAAAAGTAGCTGAAGTATCTAATTCAGAAAGTGCATCAACTGCAGTACAACATCAGGCAAAAATAACATCAACAAATTCAAAAAGAAGTCCTGTCAGTGACGATTATAAAAGAGCGAATTTTCGTCTTATTTTGTGTGATAAATTATTACAAGAAATAGAAAATAGACTACATCATACTCCTGGATTTCTTAAACTTAAAAGAAATATGCTTATAGAAAAATGGAAAGATGCTGAAAGTATTCATGAACAAATAGTAATGAATACATTCGAACTTGAAGACGATTATAAAAATCAATACGAACAACTAGATGCTAGATATAATGAAGTAATGATAATGATATCTGAAAAAATAGAAGCAGTAGTGTTAACACCCCAACAAATGGGGAGAAGCGATAATGATTTTTTAGTATCCAGGATAAAATTACCAATGTTTTCTGGTGATTTATCAGAGTGAATAGCATTTTATGATATTTTTAATCAAGTTATTCACAATAATACAAGATTAATTAAAGCAGAAAAAATTCAATATCTAAAAACTCATTTGAAAGGAGAAGCTTTAAAAATTATTCCAGATCTTGGGATATCAGAAGTAAATTATGATGCAGCATGGGACACTTTAGCGAAAAGGTACGATAACATTCGTAACCTCTTTTCAAATTATGTTGAGGTTTTGTTAAATCAACAAAACATACATAATGAGAATGCTGTAGCTCTCAAACTACTATTTGATATTACAACAGAATCATTACATGCAATTAAAAATCTACAGGTAGATGTAGATATCTGGAGTCCACTGTTGACTCACATTCTAGTAAAAAAATTAGATAAAGAATCGATTAAATTATACGAACAATCGATTAAAAATCCAAAAGAAATTCAAAATCTTACTGATTTTATGTCTTTCTTGGAACAAAGATTCCAATCATTAGAAAATATCGATGAAGAAAGAAAGAGAAATTCATCTTTCAATGATGTAAGTTTCCAAAATTTTAATAAACAGCAAAATTTGCCAATTAAGACTAGTAAATGAAATATTAAATTGTCCATTTTGTAAAAATAAACATTTATTACACAGTTGTCAAAAATTCAATAAACCAACTATAGAAGAAAGAATAAACTTCGTAAAAAATAATAATTTATGCTATAATTGTATAAATCATAAAAAGAACATTAAACGTACTAGTAGCAGAAAATGTTTTAAATGCAATAAATAGCATCACACTTTATTTCATAACGATGAATACTTTAAAAATAAAAAAGAAAGTAGTTCTGTCTATACAATGATAATTGATAGACAAAAAGAAGTCTCAAATTATAACACGCTTCTTGCAACAGTATAAATAAAAGCGAGAAATAACAACGGGGATTTTGTGCTAATTAGAGGTTTAATAGATCAAGGTTCTCAAAGCACATTAATTAGTGAGAAAGCAGCTCAGTTGCTAAGATTTCCAAGAGAAAAAAGCAACCATAGTATAACTGGTATGAGAGATACTAATGCTGGCTCATCAAGAGGAAAGCTAACATTAGAAATTATACCAAGATTTCCGGCAACATTCAGTATGCAATGTGAAGCTTTAGTGTTACCAAAATTAACTAAAGTTTTACCAGAGGAAAAATTCAATACCAATAACAATGATTGGAACAATTTTATGTTGGCAGATCCGTTATATAATGTTCCAGGTCCAGTTGATATAATTATTGGTGATGACATATTTGCAGATATTATATTTCATAACAATAAAATACAAGACGGATTTGTAATGGTTCATTTTTTTGTATATGAATGGTTGCAATTAAAGATTGTATATTAAGATTTTTGGATTGCATAATTTTAGGTGTATCGATTATGAAGTTAAGACACAAACTCGTGTAGAACTTGTGAAGTGTAGAACTTATCAATCTGAGCAAGTTCCACGTTTCAACATAAAAAAAAAATTATTAGCAAAAACAAAACTTGTAGTTTATCCCCACAAAAATAAATTATATGGGATAAAAATTATTATGGAGTTATTTTGTGAATAGGGAATCCTATTTATGTTTTACCTGATTTTAGGGAATTTACCTAAAGTATCATTTTGATCATTTTTTTTAATTCTAATAGAATTCATTAGGTTCATTAGTATTCATGAACAAATAGTAATGAATACATTCGAACTCGAAGACGATTATAAAAATCAATACGAACAACTAGATGCTAGATATAATGAAGTAATGATAATGATATCTGAAAAAATAGAAGCAGTAGTGTTAACACCCCAACAAATGGGGAGAAGCGATAATGATTTTTTAGTATCCAGGATAAAATTACCAATGTTTTCTGGTGATTTATCAGAGTGAATAGCATTTTATGATATTTTTAATCAAGTTATTCACAATAATACAAGATTAATTAAAGCAGAAAAAATGCAATATCTAAAAACTCATTTGAAAGGAGAAGCTTTAAAAATTATTCAAGATCTTGGGATATCAGAAGTAAATTATGATGCAGCATGGGACACTTTAGCGAAAAGGTACGATAACATTCGTAACCTCTTTTCAAATTATGTTGAGGTTTTGTTAAATCAACAAAACATACATAATGAGAATGCTGTAGCTCTCAAATTACTATTTGATATTACAACAGAATCATTACATGCAATTAAAAATCTACAGGTAGATGTAGATATCTGGAGTCCACTGTTGACTCACATTCTAGTAAAAAAATTAGATAAAGAATCGATTAAATTATACGAACAATCGATTAAAAATCCAAAAGAAATTCAAAATCTTACTGATTTTATGTCTTTCTTGGAACAAAGATTCCAATCATTAGAAAATATCGATGAAGAAAGAAAGAGAAATTCATCTTTCAATGATGTAAGTTTCCAAAATTTTAATAAACAGCAAAATTTGCCAATTAAGACTAGTAAATGAAATATTAAATTGTCCATTTTGTAAAAATAAACATTTATTACACAGTTGTCAAAAATTCAATAAACCAACTATAGAAGAAAGAATAAACTTCGTAAAAAATAATAATTTATGCTATAATTGTATAAATCATAAAAAGAACATTAAACGTACTAGTAGCAGAAAATGTTTTAAATGCAATAAATAGCATCACACTTTATTTCATAACGATGAATACTTTAAAAATAAAAAAGAAAGTAGTTCTGTCTATACAATGATAATTGATAGACAAAAAGAAGTCTCAAATTATAACACGCTTCTTGCAACAGTATAAATAAAAGCGAGAAATAACAACGGGGATTTTGTGCTAATTAGAGGTTTAATAGATCAAGGTTCTCAAAGCACATTAATTAGTGAGAAAGCAGCTCAGTTGCTAAGATTTCCAAGAGAAAAAAGCAACCATAGTATAACTGGTATGAGAGATACTAATGCTGGCTCATCAAGAGGAAAGCTAACATTAGAAATTATACCAAGATTTCCGGCAACATTCAGTATGCAATGTGAAGCTTTAGTGTTACCAAAATTAACTAAAGTTTTACCAGAGGAAAAATTCAATACCAATAACAATGATTGGAACACTTTTATGTTGGCAGATCCGTTATATAATATTCCAGGTCCAGTTGATATAATTATTGGTGATGACATATTTGCAGATATTATATTTCATAACAATAAAATACAAGACGGATTTGTAATGGTTCATTTTTTTGTATATGAATGGTTGCAATTAAAGATTGTATATTAAGATTTTTGGATTGCATAATTTTAGGTGTATCGATTATGAAGTTAAGACACAAACTCGTGTAGAACTTGTGAAGTGTAGAACTTATCAATCTGAGCAAGTTCCACGTTTCAACATAAAAAAAAAATTATTAGCAAAAAGAAAACTTGTAGTTTATCCCCACAAAAATAAATTATATGGGATAAAAATTATTATGGAGTTATTTTGTAAATAGGGAATCCTATTTATGTTTTACCTGATTTTTGGGAATTTACCTAAAGTATCATTTTGATCATTTTTTTTAATTCTAATAGAATTCATTAGGTTCATTAATCTTTTTAAATCAATTATTACCTACATTTTATATGTATTAGTAATGATTTTATTAGATTTCTGTAATTTATTATGAATTAAACGTTATTTTGTAATACAGCTATCCACATTCATTGTTCAAAATGATATAAATATCCTTAAAATCGGTGGTAAGAAAAAAAAAGTGGACAGTCCAAATTTCAAGTTCAAATGGAAGACAGGTATTCCCTGGGATTCACTTTCTAATTTTATTAATATTCTGGTATTACCTGGCTATTTACGAAACTAGAAATTTTAATTCATTCCTATTTACTTAGTTTTCTTATTTCGCGATTATCTTGCTTTAATTTAAATATTGTTTTATAATTTTATTTTATTTTAATTTACTTGGGATTTCCTTGTAAATGCCCTAAAATTATGGCTTAGGAAATCTTGGCAATTTTTGGTTTTTATTTTATTTCCTCACTTTTTCATATATATATACATAATATTTAGTTATTGCGTGATTTCTTCATACATTTTAGTTTTTTTTAGTTCAAGAAATTTCAGTATTAGGTTTTATTTTATTTTATTTTATTTTATTTATAACATGGAATATTCTGCCAAATTTTAACTTATTATTTTTTATTAATATAAAATGTAGTTTTTTTTATATATTAATTCAATTCGATTTTTGTTTTCTTTGATTTTTATTTTTAATATTTTGTAGATTTATTTGATAATTACTCAAATAAAGAATAATTTCATATTCGTATATGAATAATTTGTATTAGGCGATCAGAATCGTTAAAGTAGTACAAATTGCATGTGCAAATTATTTGAATTATAATGTCTAATACTTATTATTAATTAAACACACATCTTAATTCTTTAAGTCATCTCATTAGACTGACCTTTATCATATATTTTCAAACTCTTACTCGCTACTTTGACAATGTATTTTAGAGAGTGTGTATTATACACTACACCTCCCTTCTTATTAAATTTGATTTCATAATTGTATTAATAATTGACTTCAGTAATTATGTTATAATTTTCAAAATTTACTTATTAAATGAGTGAACGAATTTGTAAAGCAATAACCCACTGCGCTATTAGATTACCCCCTTTTATATCAAATTCGTTTAGTCATTTAATTATATTATATATATATATATATATTTTAAAAAGATTATGAAATCAAATTAAATCAAATTTTATAATATTATATTTTGATAAGTTTTAAGTAATGTATTCGGTAATAATTAGAATTTAATAAATTTACAGCATTACCAATTTAAACAATTCAATTTTTATTATAATTAGAATATAATGATAATTTATTTTTATTTCTTATAATAACTATTCTTGTAATTCTGTCTTATAATGTTTAATTTAATTTCGCTACTATATTCTTTCGTAATCTCAATTACGTTTTATATTGTTTTTAATTATATTTAATTTTTTTTTTTTTTTTTTTAGAATATTTTTCTCAGTGTATATAATGTAACTGAATTTCATAGTTATTTAGTATTTTTGATATCTTTTAATTAAAATTTTTTTTTTATTATTTATTATATTTTACTAGTCTATTTTTGTGAACCACTTTTTGTTTATTATTTTCTGAATCTAGTATTGTAGCATTGCATTTGTCAATGTTTGTTATAGTAAAAGGACCCATGTACAAAGGGTCTAATTTGTTTCGATTTTCTTTCCGTATTAAAACATGATCACCTAGTTTAAAATTATTTATAGTTATACCTTTATCATATTGGACTTTATTGTTAATTTTCGCAATTTCTAAAAAGTTTTGAGCTAATTTATGCATAGTCTGTAAATTATATTTAACTTCCATAGCGTAGTTATCAAGATTGTATAAAGGATCTACAGTATTACTTAAAAGAAACTCAGGTGTAACTGGATTTTTACCATATACCAATTCAAATGGTGAAAATTTAAATTGAAAACTAGTATGAGGAGTAGTATTATAACAATACGTAAAATATTTAGAATATTCATCCCAATTATTATAATTTTCATTTATGTACGATCGTAAATATTCATTAAGCACGCGGTGATTTCTTTCAACAGACCCTAAAGTTTGGTGATGATAAGCTGTAGATTTCACATGTTTAATATTCAATAATTTATATAACTCAGCTGAAATCTGATTAACATATTCGGTACCTTGATCTGAAAGAATAGTTGTCATTGGACCATGTATTAAAATACAATGGTCAAAAATTGCTTTAGCTACTGTTTCTGACTCTTTATTAGGAATTGGTACTAAAATCAAATACTTGGTTAAGTTACAAATTAGTGTAACTGCGTACTGACTATCATTAATTGTTCTTTTAAATGGACCAATCGTATCAACTACTACAATATCAAAAGATTTTTCCGGGGTTTTGGTAATTTCTAATGGTTCAATGTTTTTCCGGTTAATTTTATTTAATTTACATTTTTCGCAATTATTTACATACTTGGAGACATGTCTAAACATATCTTTCCAATAATAATTTATTTTTAATTTAGCATATAGTCGTTTTTGACCAATATGACCACCAAAAACGGGATCTTCATGAAACAATTTTAATAAACGATCTCTTTCGCTATTAGATTCTATTTTAATTGGTCTTCTAACCAAGATAATTTGAATTGCATTTATATTTTTATAACATATGTCTTTAAAACTTTGTACGCTAAATTTCCGAAATATTTCGTCATCAAAATCTATTTGTAATTTATCAATTTCTAATTCTTTTGCTTTAGCATCAAGTCTCTTCAAGAACAATTCTAAAATTGTTTCTTTGTTTGCTAAACTGAAATTAAATGTTCTCTCTCGAGTTAACATTTCGTTTATTTCGTTTTCATCTATTTTTATAATTAATTTCCTATTTTTATATACTTTAACTATTCTATCTATAATACTAAATTTAATTTTTGGAATTTTCCAACTATATTTCCCTTCATAAACTTTTATACTTTTAAAATCTACCTGTTCTACTACTGTATTTTTCTGTGCCATATCTATATTTTTCTTAGTCATGGATCTAGTCATGACGTTAACATTTACTGTATTTATTTTTATTTGTTTTAGGTCATCAATAGTTATGCGAGATAGTGCATCTGCAACTACGTTGTTTTTACCCTTAATGTACTCTACAGTGAAGTCATATTCTTCTAACTCAAGTCTCATTCGGGTTAATTTAGATGATGGATCTTTTAATGAAAAAAGGAATGATAGAGGGCGGTGATCGCTTTTTATTTTGAAATGTGTACCATAAATATACGGCCTGTAGTGTCTAATAGCAAAATGTATTGCAGTTAATTCCTTTTCTATTGTTGATTTGTTAATTTCTCCTTTTGTGAAAGTTGAGGAAGCGTACGAAATTGGTAAATCTAAACCGTCATATTCTTGAGTAAGAACTGCGCCCATCGCTAATTTAGACGCATCTACAATTAATGTAAACGGTTTTGAAAAGTCAGGATAATGTAGAATTGGCGGGTCAATTAAGCAACTTTTTAATTTATCGAAATAATTTTGACACTCCTTTGTCCATATAAAATGACTTTTTTTTCTAGTTAGATAGTTTAACGGCCTAGCTAATTCCGCAAAATTTGGAACAAATTTCCTATAATAATTCATAAAAGCAACAAAACGCCGTACTGAATCCTTATCATGGGGTACAGGGTAATTTTCTACGGTTGATATTTTTGATTCATCCGGGAATATACCCTTATTTGTGCACTTATGTCCCAAATAGGTAACTTCCGTCTTAAAGAATTGACATTTATTAGGATTGAGTTTCAAGTTATATTTTCTACAGATTTCAAAAACTGCTTTAAGATTTCTAAGGTGATGATTTTCAGAAACACCAATAACTATTATGTCGTCCATATATAAGAAACATTGTAATGGAGATAATCCCGCAAAGGCCAATGTCATCATTCTAGAAAATGAATTGGGAGATACATTAAGACCAAACGGTAACACTTTCCACCTGAACGAACCACTGTTCGTACTAAATGAGGTAATATCTCTCGAATCTTTATGCAGAGGAATTTGATGGAATCCAGAGTATAAATCTAACACTGAAAAGAACTTAGCACGGCCCAAATTATCTAAAATATCTTCAATCCTAGGTAGCGGATACTTATCAGCAATTATTTTTTTATTTACAGCTCTGTAATCTATACACATTCTCCACTTTTTTGTGTTATCGGTACTTTTTTTTGGTACCAAAATAATTGGACTATTATAATTCGATTTGCTTGGTTCTATCAAATCATATTGCAAAAGTTTATTAACTTGACTATCAACTTCCGATTTTTGTGAATGAGGTAAACGATAATTTTTTATATATACCGGATCGTTATTATTGATTCTTAATTTTTGTTCGTAAAAATTATTAATTGTCATAGCATCGGAATTTAATGAAAAAATATCCGAAAAATCTTTACACAATTCAAGTAATTTTGTTTTACAACATGGATCAACATTTTTAGAGATTAAATTTAATAACTCATCTACCCGGTTTGTGTCAGATTTTTCGTTAATATTATATATATAATAATCCACCAACGGTTCATATTTTATTGATATATTATTTTTTATTACTTGTACTTGACTTGTTGTGTTCATAATTCGAACAAATTGATTTTTTTCTGAGACAATTGTTGAGGCTACGAGCACTCCTGGGATAATTTCTTGATTGAATACGACACTATCTGATTTTATCGGAATATTTAATTTACGAATAACTTCTGCTCTAGCTGGCAAAACAATATCACCATTTCCCGGCCCTTCTAATATAGGAACTATAATTTTATCATATTTAGTGTTGATTTCTAACCTCATACTATCATAATTAAGTATACATTTATAATATTTAATAAAATCTTTTCCGAGTATACCACATGATGGTATATTAAATTCATCTGGAACTATATGTACCGTAGAATATAGTATTTTATTATTAATGTAAATTTTTAAATTAATTGTACCTAAAGACATAATTGTGTTTTGTGTAACACCTTTAATGTTAATGACGTTTGACTGATTTAGAAAATAATCTAGATCGAAATTTTTATCGATTGCAGAAATTTTTACTAATGAAATATCTGCCTGTGTATCAACCAAAAATGATAGTTGATTTTTATTTAGATTAGAGTGTACAGCTATGTAGTCTGAATAATTTAAATTTAAACAGTAGACAGATCCAGTGACAGATATATTATATAATGATTTTATTGATTTGGAGCCCCCAGGTACCTCTGGGGGACCTCTTCGTTTCCCTGTTTTTCAGTATTTTGATTAGATTCTGCATATCTAACATTTCTATTTGGTTGTACCCTATTGTTATTATATTGCACGTTTCTATTATTATTTTGATTCGAATGAAAATTTCTATTAAACGGAATAAAGTTTCTATTGGTAACGTAATTTTGTCTACCATGATTATAATTATAATCACTTCGTTGATTATACCGATTGTACGAATTGCTATTGTTACCATTTTGATAATGTTTATTAATATTATTATTGAAATTTTTTCGTTGTTGATTTGATTTATACGCTAAAACCTGTTTTTCTTGCGTTTGAATATTAGTTTCTACGATAAACTTTGAGACAACTTCCTTATGGTTTGCAAAAGAAGTTGATGCTAAAACTGATTTAACTAAATCTGTACGTGCATTAACACGACACATTTCTACAGTTTTATCAACCGTCAACTCTTCAGCTTTCTCACACGGAATTCCCTCGACTATTAACGCTCTTCTAAATTGTTCCGCTAATTCATCTGTTTTTTGTGAAAAATCTTGCAATGACATTCTATCCATACGCAACGCGCGTATTCTCCCCTCAATAACTTTTGACGATTCCGGTTTTATTTTTAACTTTAGAGTAGCTATTAACTCGGCTAAACTATTTGGTGTACCGTTTATAGTTTCACGAGCTTTCCCTTCCAATTTAGTTAACGCGAAAGTTTTCAATAACGATTTTAATTCAACTGTTTCTGCCAGTGTTTCTAACAGGTTTAATGAATCAACAAAAGATTGCAACGATAATGGGTCGCCACTAAAATTTTTATTTAAAGTTGAGGACGCTAACTTCAAAAATTCTACGTTAGAAAGGACCATTTTGCCTTTATTGATTAAATTATTGTCACCCTCAGAATCGGAATCAGAACCTATAAAATCACAATCGCATAGATTTTCAGTTGAATTAGAATCCGATTGGAAGATACAATTTATATCTTTATTGTCAGTACTATTTTCCTCCTCAAATGATTCTACTGGTATTTTATACTCATAATTAAGAATTGCCAGTGAATCTATTAATTTATTTCTAATATATTTAACTTGTTTAATCAAACTTTTACGACTTTTATCGGTGATGTTAATCCAAATTCTATCAACATACCCTACAAATTCTTGATAATGATCTATTAATTTCGTCGTAGTTTCATCTATATTATCGATAATAATTTGTTTATTTAACGTAGCTATTTTTTTTGAAACTCTTATAAAATTTTCCCGTAAAATATTTAATTCTTGATTGTATGTTTTACAATCATTACTCATTATATGCTACTTCCGAAGAATTATTATAATTCAAATCAGTATTTAACGATATATTAAAGGAGTCAACTCATAAGAAAATGCAAATATTTTTTACAGACTATTATGCAGTTCACTTTATATTTTACATTAATAATTTATGTTACTAATAGTGACGATAAATTTTAAAAAATTTCATAGTAATATTATAGCTACCAAAATAACTATTAAATTCACACACTATATACATCAAATGTATTTTATTTGACAAATTTAATTATTATTAATTTTTTTTTTTTTTTTTTTTTTAATTAGATTTAATATATAATATTTTTAAATTGTTCGGTTTACGTAATTTTTATTTATTTTTGTTCATAACCATGATTTTTTTTTTTATTTATTTATTTACTTAGAGTGTATTTATTTATTTTGACTTACTACCTGTATGTTATATATGTAATTTTTGTTTTTCATATATTTTAAAATATATTTTGTATTTTTAATAATTTCAATATAATAGTATTTTTTTTTTTTTTTTTATAAGTAATTATGTATTTTGTAATATAATTCGTAATTTTAATAGTATAACTAATAATAATAAGTATTTATATGTATGATAATATTATAATATAGATTTATTTATATATATAGATTTATATTGTTGAAATAATATGTAATGTGTTACTATACTTAATATTTATTAATCATATGTATATCTTGAAATTTCTTAATTATATATTATTTTATTTACATATTTTAAAGAGAATATAAATCTATAATATTTTTATATAGTTATTTATTTTAATAATGTACTTGTAGTAAAAAAAAATTTCTTGAAAGTGTTGAAGTCTTTCCCGGCTTATTCTTTTCTTGCAATGTTGAAATATTCTGCGGCTTAATCTCAGCTTGCATATTCTCGGCTTATTATCTTTAATTCAGTGTTGACTGATATTAATGTTGTTGTTGTAGACTTGATTGTATTTTAATATTTTATAGCAACATTTGTTGCTTAACGAATATTGTTTCTCGTAACATTTTCATGACGTCTTATTGTATATATGTATTATTTTTTTTTTTTTTTTGTATGTGTAGTATTTTTAACTCAGAATAGCATTCCGCCACTTTTCTTTTATTTTAGCATCACACCACTTTTCTTTTATTTTAGCATCACGCCACTTTTCTTTTATTTTCTTTTTTAAAAGAAAATAACAAATCTTGAATGCGACAATTTATATTATAAAAAAAAATTTATATATTCCATTTTATATATTCGATTTTACATGCGCTTTTAGGTTATAGTTATTTTTTTTTATTATTTAACTACTAGTTTATTTGTAGGTACTTTTATTTTCAGTACTTATTATTATCACTTTATCAATGTTTTCCAAAAAATTTATTTTTCATAAACTACAAATTTTTACCATTAACGCTTTTCACTTTATCAAATTTTAGTAGGTTTTTTTTTTTATTATTTTACTTTGTCACGGTCGCCATATAATGTCTAATACTTATTATTAATTAAACACACATCTTAATTCTTTAAGTCATCTCATTAGACTGACCTTTATCATATATTTTCAAACTCTTACTCGCTACTTTGACAATGTATTTTAGAGAGTGTGTATTATACACTACAGAATTTATAATATTAATGGCTTCCCCATATATATTAAATTACAACAACAAAATTGTAGCAATTAGTTGTTATTGTAATATGCATTAAGTTTTGTTTTTTTTATATATAATTTTGAGTTATTTCGTAGTTGGTCAATTTAGTTTATTTTTATTAGAATTTTATTAATTACATTTTTTTATCTATATTTTGAAGATTTTTGTATTTAATTTTATCATTATAAATTCAAATAAAGTAGAATCTCATATTCATTCGTATAGGAAAATGAATAATTTGTACTAGGCGATCAGGATCGTTAAAGTAGTATGAAGGGTGTGTACAATTATTTGAATTTGTAATAATAATTAATGGCTTCCCTATATAATATAAAGTAATTACAACAACAAAATTTTAAATTTTTATTGTAGAGTTATTTTTTTTTATTATCAGAATTATTTTATTTTTGTGTATACAATTTTTTTTTGAGTTTATTTTGGATTTTTAATAAAAATTATTTTAAAATGGACGAAATAATGTTTCTTTTTAAATAAGGTTTTTTTTTCATTCGCAGGATTTAAGAATTTTTTTTATTATGCAGTGATTGAGTTAGTAAGTAGATTTGAATAATATATAGGGTGATCATACATTTAGGATTATTTTAGGATTTTTGTATTGATCACATGGATGGGTGGGCAAAATTTAAAATGGTATAACATCTAAATCCATTTCATTAAACATAATTATCTAATTTTGGTGTTACATATTAGTTTTAGGGGAATTTAAAATTTAGAGTAGTTTATTTTATTTTTCTATTAATTTTTATTAGTATATTTTATCCTTGATTTTCTTTATTTATTTTATTTAGTTTATTATTGCACGCAATTTTTGTATGAATGTTACGCGCATTTGTGAACCCCCCTATTTTCCGGCTTAAGCTACCCCAATTAGACGTGCAGCGCGATAAACCAATATTATTATTGGATAATTAGTATTATATTTTAATTAGTTGGAAGATTGTGATTGGTTAAGGCTCTTGACATTTGTTTGTTACAAATGGCATCAGAACTTGGACATGAAGTAAAAAAATGTTTTAACATATACACAGTTCCGGATTTACCTATAGGCAATTTAGGCAATTGCCTAAGGCGCACAATTTGGGAAAGGCGCAAAAATGAAAAAAAAATTCATTAATTTACTAAAAAAAAAAATTTTGTATTATCATCGAATGTTAGCTTATTATTCTTTTTGTGTAGAAAAGGATAATTTAAAAAAAAATTCTCGCGAAAAACCAAATTGCATAGTTTTTACCAATTCTAAATAAAAAATTGACCTTGGAATTGAAGTTTTTCTCACCCAAAATATTGCAATTTTTTTTTCTCGCGAAAAACAAAATTGCATAATTTTTTAAAAATTCTAAATAGAAATTGATCTAGAACTGATTTTTTTTTCCACCAAATTTGAATTTTTTTCTCATGACATTTTCAATTTTCGATTTTTTTTAAATTCTAGATAAATTTTGTTTTTCAAACAAAAAATTTATTTTATTTTCAAATAAGATTATTTTAGCACCCAGTTAAGTTACTATCTTTTTAAACGTTAAATAAATATAAAAATAAAATGAAGAAGCAGAAATTGAGTGGAAGCCAATTTAAAAAGCTTAGAGAGCAGAAAGAAGAGGGTTTACGGAAAAATACCAAAATTGTTAATTATTTCCAAAAAAATATTACAGAAGTTCAGAATATTGAAACCATATCCCAGCCAAATGAAAAAGATCCTGATAATGAAAATTCAGAAAATGGTGAAAATCCAATAGTAGAACTCGAACCTGTACTAATTATAAAGGATCAAACAAGTAGTGATCCAGGTGAGTGGAATATTAACAGTGATACTTTTGAATTTATAATTAAAAACGGATTCCAACAAAATGAGAACTTCGATCCAATTAAAACAAAAACAAAATATGGAGAAAACGGTTTTAGATATTTAAACAAAGATATATTTTTACGACGATTGTCTAAAGGAGAAACAATTATTCGATCTTTTCTATCTTATTCTTCCAAAAAAAATTGTTTATTTTGTGTATTCTGTTTGTTTTTGGCTGAAAAATCAAAATCAAATTCATTTGATGACTGGAAAAATTTAAATGCGGTAATAACTAAACATGAAAATTCAATTTTGTACAAATCTGCTGAAATACATTTTATCGCTAGGAAAAACAAAAGTAACAACTTGGATGAATTATTGTTTAAACAAAATAACGAGGAAAAAATGTATTGGAAGGAAGTTCTAAATCGAGCTTTTGAGGTTATAAAAGAGCTTTCTGCAAGAGGATTACCGTTTCGCGGAGATGAAGAACTATTTGGTTCGTTTAACAATGGCAATTACATGATGTGTCTTCAAATCCTGGCAAAATTCGATCCTTTCCTAAAAGAACACATTAGAAAGCGCGGCAATCCTGGTCAAGGAAATACCTCATACTTGTCATCGAAAATTTGCGATGAATTAATTTTATTGATAGCGACAAAATTACGATCAAAAATAGTCGAGGAACTCGAAAGTCAAAAATATTTTGGAATAATCGTAGATTCATCTCCAGATATTTCACATACAGACCAATTATCAATAATTTTACGATATGTAAATAACGGAAAGTCAATTGAACGTTTTATTGAATTTCTTCCTAATACTGGACATTCAGCTAATGAGATGAAAAATGCTGTAATCAGTGCTTTAAAAAAATATGGTATCAAAATTGAGAATTGTCGTGGACAATCATACGATAACGCAGCTAATATGGCTGGTATATATAATGGTTTTCAAGCACAAATATTAAACGAAGCTCCATTGGCAGTTTTCATTCCATGTTCAGCCCACAGTTTAAATTTAGTTGCAAAATGTGCTGCCAACATTTGCATAGAGGCAAAAAAAAATTTTTCAACTGTTGATGGTTTATATAATTTTTTTAGTGCATCAACTAGATTATGGGCTAAGCTAAAAGCTAAATCATTCGTTATAAAGAAGCTTTGTCCAACTAGGTGGTCAGCGAGGGCTGATGCTGTGTCCATTTTCGTATTAATTTGTCAAATATTATTGAAATTCTTGAAAATATTGCTAATATGATAATAATGAAAAATATGATGTACAATCTGCTGCTATTGGGTACATTAAACAATTGTCTAAACTTGAAACAAACATTCTATTAGTTTATTGGGATGCTATTTTGCAAAGATTTAATGCATCAAGTAAGATCCTGCAGGACATCGAAACTGATGTAATTTCTGTTCAAAATATATATGAATCACTTATTGGTTATGTTGATACCCAAAGTAAAGATTATAGTATTTTCGAGCAACAAGCAAAAGATATATGCGATGAACAAAATTATGAAGATAATTATAAAAGAATAAAACGCGTAAAATTATTTTACGATGAGACACAAAATACTACCACTCTGTCTGGAAGAGATCGATTTAAAATACGTGTATTTGATGTTATAAATTCAAGTATTCTGGCTGAACTAAAAAAACGATTAAAAGCTTATAATGATTTTGCCAATAAGTTCTTATTTTTAAATCAACTTACGAATTTAGACAGCAATGATATTCGAAATAAAGCAAAAGATCTGTTAAAAACTTATCAAAATGATTTGGAAGATTATTTTATTGATGAATGCCTTCATTTAAGTGAATATTTAAAAAGTATTAATAAGCATAAATTGAGCTTAAATGCTTTATATTCACTGATCAATGAAAAAAATATGCAATCCGTTTACCCGAATATAGAAATAATATTAAGAATATTTTTGTCTACACCAGCATCCAACTGTTCAGCAGAGAGATCTTTTTCAGCACTCAGAAGAATCAAGAATTATTTGAGATCAACTTTGGGCGATGAAAAACTTAATGCTTTTACAATTTTAGCAATAGAAAATAATATGTTACAAAATATAACGTTTGCAGAAATATTTGAAGATTTTATTAAAGTGAAATTAAGAAGAAAATTTTAATAAATAACTGTAACAGACATAATTGTTTTAATTTCTGTTAAATAAATATTATTTTACTTTTCAGGGCGCAGTTTACACAAATTGCCTACGGCGCAAAACGACTTAGATCCGGGCCTGCATATACATACATTCATTACAAATGGCGACCGATTTTAATGACCTTTTAACAATAATGGAATTATTTCTAATAAACCAATATTATATTTGGCTAAAAATAAAAATGTTTGACATACATTCATTACAAATGGCGCCCGAGCAGGGACCTGAAAGTAACCAAGGTGTCTAGAAAAGTGGAATATTTGTTTATTACAAATGATGTACAAGAAAGAACCTGAAGAACATCAAGGTTTCTCGCACTCGATTTTTATTAATTAATATTTTATGTATCATCCTTGTAGTGATTAAATATTGATTCATAGGTTAAAATTTTAATTTTCGGAAATACGTTTCAATTTGTTTTTTTTTGTAGCTAATTAACGTCGATTATTAGGTTTGACGTTTTGTATTAGTATTGTATCTATATAGGAATAATATATAAAATTATTAGTGTAGTTTCAGGAAATTTATCTGTAAATTTGATTGTATTTTGAATTTTTGGCGTTCTATAGTATCGGTTTCGCAATGGACATCCGGAGATTTTGCTGTACTTAGCTAAATTCCAACCGGCAAATGTGGTGCTATTAAGATTTGAATTATTATTGTTTATTTTACAAATAAGTTTTAGTTATTAGTAATTTTGTTGTGGTATTATTAGTATCGATTTCGCAATGGAAATTCTGAGATTTGGCTGTACTTAGCTAAATTCCGACCGGCAAATTTGATCCTGGTAGTTATATGATAAAATGACTAATGTTTATTAAATAAATTACATTGAATAGATTATGTTTTATGCGTGGATTTTAACGAAAATTTTAGTATGCAAATTGTAATGGACATGCGGAGATTTGGCCGTCTTTAGCCAAATTCCTAGCTATGAGTAGATTACAAGCTAGCTTGAAACAATCGATAAAGGAAACCGTAGAACATTCGATATAAAATATGAATATTTGTCCAGAACCTAGGTTAACATTACCAAATAATGTAAATAATAATTTCGCATTTCCTCCACCATTAGTGGAAAACCATAATAGGAATACTATTAATCAATCGGTTAATAGTACTCAAAATAATAGTGAACGATTTTCACAACCAAGACGAAATAATAATAGAAATTTAAATACAGATTCGGTTCCGAATAGAAATTCAAATTATGACTTAAATCATAATCATGGAAACGATGATAATGTATATCAAAATCACGTCGGAACTATAATTTCCAATGAACGTAGGTCCAACTTGATCAAAAGTTGGAATTTAAATTTTAGCGGTAATCGTACTGGTCTGACGGTAGATGAATTTATTTACCGAATAGAAATATTAACAAATCAAATGTTAAATAGAGATTTTCAGAATTTATGTTCTGATTTACATTTAGTATTCACGGATAAAGCCAAAAATTGGTATTGGCGATATCATAAAAAAGTCGCGGGTAGAATTCAGTGGCCCAATTTTTGTCAAGCGTTACGCAGACAATTCAAAGAACGGCGTAGCGATATAGATATCATAGAACAAATCCGTGAAAGAAAACAACGAAACGGTACAAATCATTCGGTACAAATCATAATGAATAAAGCAATAAAAGCAATTTACAATCTACCAGTTTTGACACCAAGCAGTACACTCTATAAAGACTTAAACCTACTCAATGTAAGGCAACTTATCTTCATAGAAAAAGCAAAACTTATCTATAAGATAAAAAACAATCTTATTTAAACAAATGTGAAACTCTGCACGAACAATGAAGTACATATGCATAATACGAGAACAGCGCAGAACCTAAGAACATCATTGGCAAGAACAGACCGTAAATTAAGAGGTCTGAAGCACACTGCGATCAAATGTTTTAATATATTACCAGTTTGTACCAAAGAAACAAAATCCATACATAGTTTTAAAAAAACAATTAAACATTTTATTTCAAATAAATTTGTACTATAATTATCTTCAAAATCAAAATTGATTTATATAATTAAGCAATAATGCTTCACTATTAATACTTTAATTTTGTTTTGTTAAATTTTTAATTTAGTATTTAAAATGTAAATTACTTGAACTAATTAAAAGTAATGAGTTATATATAAAAATATAAGTAATGAATATTGAATATTGAACCTATACATTAAAATTATTTCCCTTCTCTTATACCGACCGTAATGGTTGTTTGAGAAGGTAACTATATATATGTATTTCTAATTATAATAAAACAAAAACAAAATTGTAAATAAACATTGTAAATAAAGAAATAAATAAATATGTATATACTAAAAAAAAAAAACGGAGAGTGTTTTGATGATTTTTACGAATCAATTATGTATCTATATGATAAATTAAGAGATCAGATTTCTGATGCAGACTTATTAAATATTATAAAAAGAAATTTACGGGAGGATGTACGAAGAGATCTTCTCTATGTAGACGTTTGGAACATAGACCATTTACGTTCCTTATGTAGAGCAAAAGAAGATCTAAATAACGATATACGTAAACGAAATAATTTTACTCATAAATGTATCAGAAATTCAAACTGACGGTGTAGATTTAACTGAACCACCATTATTAGATAATAATGAGATTGATGTAATCAATTTCAATTCTGACAATAATGATAAAAGTATTTGTTGTTGGAATTGCGAGGTAATAGGGCATCATTTTACTGAGTGTTTATCACCCAGAAAAATATTTTGTTATGGCTGTGGAGCTAAAAATATTTATAAGCCAAATTGCAAAATTTGTCGAACAAAAAACTTGATGAATCGGGGGTACAACAACATCAGTTATTTCCCGAAAAAGTAAATGATAAATTAAAATCGGATAAAACGAATATTTCTATTTTAAAAAGAAATATTGATAGTAGTGGTGAGGAACCACACTTATATAACATTAAACCGTATCAACAAAGATTTAAAGATTATAAACTTACTCGTAAAAGAATTTTTGATAATAAAGTTGATGGTATTTCAACAATTAATAAAACAGAACCAATTAAACAGATCCATAAACGCTCTTCCCTTAGATATCGTTATCATTGAAAGCAATTTAGAGCAAATCGAAATCTTGTAATTTCATCTATCACTACTTTAGAAAATGACGTTCGCTCATATGCCGAAATAAAAGTTTTTGGAAAAAAAATACTAGGTTTATTAGACAGTGGAGCGACCGCAAGTTGTATAAGTTTCAATAGTGCTAAAGAATTATTAAACTCTAATTTACCTTATGCAAAGTTTAGCTCAGAAATTAAAACTGCTGACGGTACGAGGTAGTATATACACAGATGTAACCTTTCGTGGTGAAACGAAAAAGATATTATTCTTAATTGTGCCATCACTTACCCAAAATTGTTATTTAATATTGCTCCGGGAATAATAGGTGAGATTTCGGAGGACATAAAAAAAGATCCTAATATGCATTCTCTAACTAAAGAACAAATCGCGAAGTTAGAAGTTGTGAAAAATGCTTTTGCATCGTTTCAGAAAAAATGGATTGGGTAAAACTAAATTTTTAAGTCATGTTATTGATGTGGGTGATGCAAAACCAATTAAACAACGTATTATCCTGTATCTCCAGCAATTGAAAAATTAATGTACGACGAAGTAGATAGAATGATCTCGTTAGGTGTTATTGAAGAAAGTCAGAGTCCATGGAGTTCACCAGTTGTTCTGGTGAGAAAACCTGGTAAAGTCAGACTCTGTTTAGATTCGCGTAAAGTAAATAACGTAACAATAAAAGATGCGTGTCCGTTACCAAATATCGAAGGTATTCTTAGTCGGTTACCAAAAGCAAAAATTATTTCAAGTTTAGACTTGAAAGACGCTTTTTGGCAGATACCTATTGAAGAAAAATCGAGAGAGAAAACGGCATTTTCCATACCAGGTAGGCCACTATATCAATTTAAAGTCATGCCATTTGGATTATGCAATGCTCCTCAAACTATGTGTAGATTGATGGATTTAGTAATTCCACCACATTTAAAAAATGAAGTTTTTGTTTATTTAGACGATTTATTGATAATCTCGGAAACTTTCGAAGATCATATGAAAATATTATCTACAGTTGCTGAACACCTTCGTAAAGCGGAATTAACAATAAATGTAGGAAAAAGTAAATTTTATTTAAATGAAGTAAATATCTAGATTTCGTAGTAGGAAAAGGCGGTCTTAGAGTAGATTCAGATAAAGTTAGTGTAATAGCTGATTATGCAGCACCAAATTTAGTACGGCAAGTTCGCAGATTTCTAGGAATGGCCGGGTATTACAGACGTTTCCTTGAAGATTATGCAACATTATCTACCCCAATAACTGAATTATTAAAAAAAGGTCGATCTAAATTCGTTTGGACAGATGAAGCTGATGTAGCTTTTCGTAAAATTAAGAATTCGTTGTCGTGTGCTCCTGTTTTAATTAATCCTGATTTTTCGCGTCCTTTTGTCATACAATGTGATGCTAGTAATAGTGATGTAGGTTGCGTATTAATTCAAGTAGATGATCAAGGAAACGAACGTCCTGTAGCGTTTATGAGCAAAAAGTTGAACTCAGCTCAGAGAAATTACACAGTCACGGAAAAAGAATGTTTAGCTGCAATAATGGGAATAAAAATATTCAGAGCATATATTGAAGGACACCCATTTCAAATTATTACCGATCATGCATCCTTAAAATGGCTAATGTCACAGAATGATTTAGCTGGTAGATTAGCTAGATGGAGCTTAAAGCTTCAAGGTTTTGATTTCGTTATTGAACATCGTCGTGGTAGTCTAAATACAGTACCAGATATTTTATCGCGAATTTTTGAAGACGAAAATACAACAAACGAAATCGATATAATAGGTCCAGAAATAGATTTAAATTCAGAAGCATTTGCTTCTGATGAGTATGTAAATTTTAGAACACAAATCGCAGAAAATCAGAATAAATATCCTGATGTCCAAATACTTGACAATTATATTTACAAACTCGTAGAGCATTCAACAGGTAATATTCAACTTACAAATATTGTCATTGACCGCGCCCATAATCCACCAATAGTTGCACATGGTGGTATTTCAAAAACTTTAGAGCGTTTACGCAGAAATTATTATTGGCCAAAAATGGCAATACAAGATCGATATTTCGTAAGAAATTGCGAAATTTGTAAACAATCGAAATCTCCGAATCAAACTTTGTAACCTTTAATGGGTTCACAAACTATATCGGAACGTCCTTTTCAAAGATTGTATATCGATATCTTGGGTCCTTATCCAAGAACAAAAGCAGGCTATATAGGTATATTGATAGTTCTTGATCATTATTCGAAATTTCATTGGTTGAAACCATTAAAAAAATTTACATCCACTCCGATTTGTAAATTTATTGAAGAAGAAATTTTTCATACTTACGGAGTTCCAGAATTAATTATCAGTGATAATGGTTCTCAATTTATATCAAATATGTTCAATGAACTTTTAGATAATTATAGTGTCAAACACATGTATACAGCTTTATATTCATCTCAAGCCAACGCATCAGAAAGAGTAAATCAATCAATATTGTCTGGCATCAGAGCGTATTTAGTAAAAGACCACACTAAATGGGATAATAATTTGTCCAAAATAAGTGCAGCCTTGCGTAGTTCTATGCATCAATCAATCGGGTATTCCCCTTATTTTGTGCTTTATGGCCAGAATATGATTAATGATGCTACTTCCTATAAACTACTTAGAAATATCAATAGCTTAAATCAGGGTGAAGGTAGTTTAGACAAGCTTGATCAAATCCAGCTAATCAGAAATCAAGTTGAAGAAAATATTAAGAAAGCATACGATAGAAACATTAAAACATACAATTTAAGAGCTAAGAAAGATGTAAATTTTGTATTAGGACAAGAAGTTTTTCGTAGGAATTTTTCATTAAGAAAAGCTTCAGATAAATATAATGCAAAACTTGCTTCCAAATTTGTGAAATCTAGAGTTTTAAAGAGCTTAGGTAGTTCATTATATGAACTAGTAGATCATAAGGGTAGAAGCGTTGGTATTTATCACGCAAAGGATATTCGAAAATAGTATCATAGGGTGAATAAAAAGTATAGAAAAATATATTTGTATAAATTTATAAGATAGAATTCAATTTATTTAATCATCCATTAGCGTAGTATGTGTATATATATATATGAACTCAACGAAAATGCCGGATTTCCGTATCCATCAAAATAGGTTGAAAGAATAAATTAATAAAATATATGTTTCAGTTTAGCGATTATGATGGACGAGAGAGAGTTGGAGGAGTACTTATCGTGGGATATCCCTCGGACTCCTACCACTCCCGAGCATCTAAAAAATACCCCAGATGAACCGGAGATATCACCTCCATCGTCCATAGCTGAGCGTGAGGTATTCCCTCAAACTCTGCTACCACCACATTCGCCACCTCGTACACCACCACGTCCACCGTTACCACCATCCCCACCACGTAACTTAGGGGAAAATCAGTACGACGTGCAGGCTTGTGAAGGTGTGTGGTTCAATAATCGGCAGCAACGCAAGCAAAACCAACAGAAAAAAACCGATTCATCAGTTTCAACAACAACGTCAACATCAATTACCACCTCAAGCGGTCCCAGATGAGTGCATCACGGAAGAAGTAGCTAAAGCCTTCCGAGTCATCGATCAGATGGATCTTAAAATATTTGGATGAAGATTTAATTATTTTTTTTTTTTTTTTTGATTATTTTGAATTATTTCTTTTATTTTTTTTAATTATTTTGAATTATTTTTTTTTTTATTTTATTTTTAATTATCATTTTTTTTTTCTAGTTATTAAGTTTTTTTATTTTTTTTTATTATTTAGTTAGTATTGAATTATATTACAAAAATTTCTTGAACTATCGCGGGATTAATTATTATATTTTTTTTTATTTTTAAAACCATCATACAGTTCCGTTTCGCTGATAATAACCGCCAACGTATCTGTTCTGTAATGGTTCATTTTTTTGTATATGAATGGTTGCAATTAAAGATTGTATATCAAGATTTTCGGATTGCATAATTTTAGGTGTATCGATTATGAAGTTAAGACACAAACCCGTGTAGAACTTGTGAAGTGTAGAACTTATCAATCTGAGCAAGTTCCACGTTCCAACATAAAAAAAAAATTATTAGCAAAAAGAAAACTTGTAGTTTATCCCCACAAAAATAAATTATATGGGATAAAAATTATTATGGAGTTATTTTGTAAATAGGGAATCCTATTTATGTTTTACCTGATTTTAGGGAATTTACCTAAAGTATCATTTTGATCATTTTTTTTTGAATTTTAATAGAATTCATTAGGTTCATTAATCTTTAAAATCAATTATTACCTACATTTTATATGTATTAGTAATGATTTTATTAGATTTCTGTAATTTATTATGAATTATACGTTATTTTGTAATACAGCTATTCACATTCATTGTTCAAAATGATATAAATATCCTTAAAATCGGTGGTAAGAAAAAAAAAGTGGACAGTCCAAATTTCAAGTTCAAATGGAAGACAGGTATTCCCTGGGATTCACTTTCTAATTTTATTAATAGTCTGGTATTACCTGGCTATTTACGAAATTAGAAATTTGAATTCATTCCTATTTATTTAGTTTTCTTATTTCGCGATTAACTTGCTTTAATTTAAATATTGTTTTATAATTTTATTTTATTTTAATTTACTTGGGATTTCCTTGTAAATGCCCTAAAATTATGGCTTAGGAAATCTTAGCAATTTTTGGTTTTTATTTTATTTCCTCTTTTTTTTCATATATATATACATAATATTTAGTTATTGCGTGATTTCTTCATACGTTTTAGTTTTTTTAGTTCAAGAAATTTCAGTATTAGGTTTTATTTTATTTTATTTATAACATGGAATATTCTGCCAAATTTTAACTTAATATAAAATTTAGTTTTTTTATATATTAATTCAATTCGATTTTTGTTTTCTTTAATTTTTATTTTTAATATTTTATAGATTTATTTGATAATTTTATTTATTATAAATAAAGAATAATTTCATATTCGTATATGAATAATTTGTACTAGGCGATCAGAATTGTTAAAGTAGTACAAATTGCATGTGCAAATTATTTGAATTTACAATATTAATGGCTTCCCCATATATATTAAATTACAACAACAAAATTGTAGCAATTAGTTGTTATTGTAATATGCATTAAGTTTTGTTTTTTTATATATAATTTTGAGTTATTTCGTAGTTGGTCAATTTAGTTTATTTTTATTAGAATTTTATTAATTACATTTTTTTATCTATATTTTGAAGATTTTTGTATTTAATTTTATCATTATAAATTCAAATAAAGTTCTCATATTCATTCGTATAGGAATATGAATAATTTGTACTAGGCGATCAGAATCGTTAAAGTAGTATGAAGGGTGTGCACAATTATTTGAATTTGTAATAATAATTAATGGCTTCCCTATATAATATAAAGTAATTACAACAACAAAATTTGAAATTATTAGTTGTTGTTGTAATATGTATTAATTTTGATTAGAGTTTTTATTGTAGAGTTATTTTTTTTATTATCAGAATTATTTTATATTTGTGTATAAAATTTTTTTTTGAGTTTATTTTGGATTTTTAATAAAAATTATTTTAAAATGGACGAAATAATGTTTCTTTTTAAATAAGGTTTTTTTTTCCTTCGCAGGATTTAAGAATTTGTTTTTTATTATGCAGTGATTGAGTGAGTAAGTAGATTTGAATAATATATAGGGTGATCATACATTTAGGATTATTTTAGGATTTTTGTATTGATCACATGGATGGGTGGGCAAAATTTAAAATGGTATAACATCTAAATCCATTTCATTAAACATAATTATCTAATTTTGGTGTTACATATTAGTTTTAGGGGAATTTAAAATTTAGAGTAGTTTATTTTATTTTTCTATTAATTTTTATTAGTATATTTTAGCCTTGATTTTCTTTATTTATTTTATTTAGTTTATTATTGCACGCAATTTTTGTATGAATGTTACGCGCATTTGTGAACCCCCCTATTTTAATTTTGATGTTACATATTAGTTTTAGGGGAATTTAAAATTTAGAGTAGTTTATTTTATTTTTCTAGTAATTTTTATTAGTATATTTTAGCCTTGATTTTTTTTATTTATTTTATTTAGTTTATTATTGCACGCAATTTTTATATGAATGTTACGCGCATTTGTGAACCCCCCTATTATCCGGCTTAAGCTACCCCAATTAGACGTGCAGCGCGGTAAACCAATATTATTATTGGATAATTAGTATTATATTTTAATTAGTTAGAAGATAGTGATTGGTTAAGGATCTTGACATTTGTTTGTTACAAATGGCATCAGAGCAGGGACATGAAGTAAAAAAAATGTTTTAACATATACATACAGTCATTACAAATGGCGACCGATTTTAATGACCTTTTAACAATAATGGAATTATTTCTAATAAACCAATATTATATTTGGCTAAAAATAAAAATGTTTAACATACATTCATTACAGATTACTAGCACAAGAAACACAATTTGGTTGGATATTATCAGTTAGAAGAAGTAGACACACCTCAAGTATTATCTGAAGATAACAAAATATGTGAAAGTTTTTATATAAAAACTCATACAAGAAATAATGATGGTACATATACAGTAAAAATTCCATTTAAAGTAAGCTGTAAAGAATTATGTGAATCGAAGAAAAAAGCATATGCAAGATTTATGCAGGTTGAAAAAAGATTTTTACAAGATGTAAAATTAAAAGAAGAATACACAAATTTTATGGAAGAGTATATGGCTAATTCATCAAATATAGACTCTAATAATTATTATCTTCCACATCACGCAGTAACTAAAGAAGATAAATTAACAGTTAAATTACGTGTTGTATTTGATGCTTCTTCAAAAACATCAAATGCAATAAGTTTAAATGACAAAATGTACATAGGTCCAAAACTTCAGCAAGACCTATCTAGTATTTTGTTGAGATGGAGAAAACAATGATCGCAGACATTGAGAAAATGTACAGGCAAATAAAAATACATGAAGATAATCAAAATTATCAAAAAGTATTATGGAGGTCTAATAGCAACGAAGCCATAAAAGAATATAAGTTGACTACAGTTACATATGGCACCGCTTCAGCACCATATTTAGCTATAAGAACTTTAAATCAATTAGCTGACGATGAAAATCATAATTATCCAGTGGCATGTGAAGTAAAAAAGAGATTTTTACGTAGATGATCTTCTAACAGAAGCAAATACTATTAAAGAAGCTACAAAACTTCAACTAGAACTAATAGAAGTTCTAAAATCAGGGGGTTTTAAACTAAGAAAATGGTCTAGCAATAATATAGAGTTAATAGCAAATGTGAGACAGAACGATCTGCAAGCTAATAATGCCATAGAAATAAATATAACAATTTTATCTAGGTTATTTGATCCATTAGGATGGCTATCACCAATAATAATACAAGCAAAATTATTGATGCAAGAACTATGGATCTTAGGAATCGACTGGGATCAACCAGTTTTAAAAGGAATAGAAGAAAAATGGTTAAATTTTAAAAGCGAATTACCGAAAATAGAATTACTAAAAATTCCATGGTAGATACAATTTAACACAAATAGTCACATAGAAATTCATGGATTCTGTGATGCTTCAGAAAAAGCATATGCTGCAGTTGCATATGCTAAAATATTAGTATCAGCTGGAAAGCCGGTTATAACATTATTGACAGCAAAAACTAAAGTTGCACCAATAAAAATTAAAAATAGATTACCAAGATTAGAACTTTGTGGAGCTGTACTCTTAAGGAAGTTATTAGATCAAACTATTAGATCATTAGAAATACGAAACATAGAAATTTGTGCGTGGACTGATTCTATGATTACATTAGCTTGGATAAAAGGAAATCCCGAAAAATGGAAAAATTTTGTTGCCAATAGAGTGTCAGAAATTCAATCAATAATTTCTCCTAGTAAATGGAATTACATAAAATCGACAGAAAATCCTGCAGATATAGCTTCAAGAGAAATTGCACCATCAAAATTAAAATATCATCAATTATGGTGGACAGGATGTAATTGGCTTCTATCAGAAAAAGAAATGTGGCAGCAAAATCGGCACAAAATTATACATATTATGAAGAAAGTAGAAATTCAACTATAGTTCTAATAACAGGAATTGAAAATACAATATTATATGAATTAATACTGAAACTTTCATCATTGTCAAAATTAATTCGAGTTTTAAGTTTTTGCAACAGATTCATTGAAAAAAGCCGTAATCAAAATAATTTAATAAACACTGAATATTTAACCACAAAAGAATTACAGTTTGCTACAAATCAAATTATTAAAGTAGTGCAGAATAAGTACTTATCTGAGGATATAAGTAGCTTAAAAAAGTTTGAAAAGTACAAAATAAAAGTAAATTAATAAATTTAAATCCATTTATTGATGACGAAGGAATTCTTAGAGTAGGCGGTCGTATACAAAAAGCGATAGTATCATATAATGAGAAACATCCGATTATAATACCTAAGAATAGTGATTTTACAACGCTATTAATTGAAGATGCACATATGAAAACGCTTAATCAGTTAACTGTTAGTGGTAATCAGTTAACTTTGGCTTATATTAGAAGAAAATTCTGGATTATAAGTGCTAAAGATGCAGTAAGATTTGACATACACAAATGTATTAAATGTCTTAGATATAGAACAGATAACATACAACAGTTGATGGGAAATTTGCCTGTATCAAGAGTAACACCGTCAAAACCATTTACACATTCAGGAGTAGATTATGCAGGCCCTGTACAAATAAGGACGACAAAAGGACGTGGTTATAAATCATACAAAGGATATATAGCTATTTTTGTATGTTTAACAACGAAAGCTTTACATATTGAAGCTGTAAGTGACATGACTTCAGAAGCGTTTTTAGCAGCATATAAAAGGTTTACAGTAAGAAGAAGCTTATGTTTAAATATGTATAGTGACAATGGTACTAATTTTGTCGGTGCTAAAAAAATATTAGATAAAGAGCTTAAAGCAGCTATAAAACAAAATGAAAATTTATCAGACTATTTTACATTATATGGGACTTAATTGCATTTTATTCCCCCGGCAGCTCCTCACTTCGGAGGAATATGGGAAGCAGGAGTAAAGTCAGTAAAATATCACTTAAAAAGAATAATAGGAGATAATACTCTAACATTTGAAGAAATGTCAACACTTTTATATCAAATAGAAGGAACTTTAAATTCAAGACCATTATGCGTGATTAGTAATGAACCAGCAGAGTGTACAGTTTAACATTAGGACATTTTTTAATAGGACAATCAATTGTTGCACCAGCAGAATATTTAAAAAAAGATGAATCGATTAATTATGTGAAAATATGGAAATTGATACAAAAAATGCATCACGATTTCTGGAAAAGTTGGTCATCTGAATATTTGGTGAGTCTTCAACAACAATCAAAATGGAAAACTCTAGAATCAAATGTCAAAGAAGGAGAGATAGTATTGATAAGAGAAGATAATATGCCACCTTCGAATTGGGCAATGGGAAGAATAGTTAAGTTACATCCAGGAAGTGATGGATTGATAAGAGTTGTAACAATAAAAACTGAGAAAAATAATTTTTTAAAGGGACCTATTACAAAAATATGTCCATTAAAAATTGAAAATAATGACAACTATGTACCGAAAAAGGATAATCCCGTTAACGTTAAAATAAATATTGCTACAACTTCAGAGAATGGCAGATCCACTTTAAAAAATCATTCAAAAATATTTATGATTTTATTTTATATGTTGATATTTAGCCGTTGACGAGTACAGACGTGTTTTTTTCTTTCTCTGCAAGTTTTTAAATTATTAATTATTAAATTATTATATATAATATTATAATTTTTGATTTATTGTCAATCTTAATTTATTTTTGTTATTTTTACGCTAACGCATCAAGTTACGCGAGTTTTTTTGTTTTTTGAATATTGTGCATATAGTAAATTGTATCTATATATATGATAACTTGTGTAATTTCCATAAGTAAAAAATAATTAATAAGTAAATAAATCTTACTGTGAAATAAAAACTTGTCATACAAAAAAAAAATATATTATCATAATATTTGTATATTGCAAAACTTTGAACTTTTTACTAAAGCCGTTGAACTTATAATTTCGATATAAATGAGTGCAGCAGTCCTAATTGTTTCTCGATGGATACTATCGTAATTACCTGCAACGGTATCTGTCAGAAATCACTTCACCCTGAGTGTATAGGTCTTTCGCGCGTTGCAATTAAATCTTGGAAAGAATATAATAAGAACTTTTTATTTTACTGTAATGAATGTAAATCGATAACAATTTTTCATGTATTGTTAGCCATAAAATCTAATAATGATGTTCTAAAACACATATCGGATAAGATTATGTCAATAGATAACATGATTCTACACTCTGAGAATAAATATCTCACGATGGAAGACAACATCTCTTCTATTCAGCAACAGATTCATGAATTTTGTGATCAGTTTGATAGTTTTAACATAAAAATTTAATTCAAGAACTGAAGAAATTGAGAATCTTGTAACAAAAATTGTCCAGCTCAACAACAATATCGATTCTGTGCATGAAGATTATAAATTAAACGACAGTCTACTATTCGATAAATTTCGGTTTCAATTGCAAAATTTACACTCATCTATAAAAAAGTTAAAAAAAATTTTAAAAGTTAAAAAAAAGTTAAAAAAACTTAGAAAATTTTAACAAAGTCTTTAATCAACTGAATACGCTAATAAGTACTTCTCAAAAGGATGATATTACATATAATATATCCTATTTAATGGATGAATTCAAATCAATGAAATTAATTATGAATACTTCCATTGAAGAGATAAAATGCTTGAGCTCTTCTAATAATATCAGTCACCTTCTCCAATATATCAAGATTCAGCCTGCTACTGAAACTCATGCAAAAGAAATTAATAAAAAAGAAATTAATAAAAAATAAATTATTAAATTCGGTTTGACGTGGAGCAGCACCGGTTGGACTAATAGACTAAATATACTAAACAAACTTAATAGACTAAACAAACTAATAGACTACACAAACTTGAATTAATGAACTCGTCTAATAAACATAATCATAATCATCCGGATTTAACAACATACTTCGTTCAAGGCATCGGTAGATCCCATATTATTAAATACATTGAAGAGCATCTACATATTAAAGTTGCCTCATGCTCCATAGTGCGAAAAAATAATAAGAAATCACTGATGGCTAATACAACTACCTCCTTTAAACTGCAGATCCCTACTAAATACGCATGGTTATTCAGAAATCCTGATAATAGCAGTATATTTAAAATAGGTCATATATCTTTTTCAATTTGGATTAGTAAAAGAAAACATAATATTAATATAAATAAAAATAAAAATAATAGTATTAAGACTAATGCTAACATAGTACCATCTCTAAAACATAAACAATATTAATAAAAAATACTGAAACTTTGTACAATGACGAACATTGAATTCCATTCTCCCTTCCATTTTCCTTCCTACTAACCCTACTAGAAAATATAACAATAATAATCCTGAAATTAATTGTTCCTCTTCTATTACTATCAATGATATATATGAAGGTATCCCCTCTTATACCACTCATTTTTCTCATGACTCTCCATTCACCCTCTCCAGCTATCCTTCTATAACTATGCCTACCAATAATAATAATAATAATGATAGTAGTAATAATAATAATAATAGTATACATCATAACATTAGTAAAGTAAGCATAACTAAACAGAATAGGACTCTCGATAGTAAAACAAGTAAAAAAACATCTTGTAAAGGATTAAAATGTACATTATTCAAAAAATTCCAAAAAATTCAAAAATTTGTACGTGTTCCTGTATTAAATCCTCTTACCCCAGTTAATGATATTCCCTACTTATACACAGATCCATCAATTTATTCCAACGATTTATGCTTATTAAATTCCAGTGATTATGATAAAATTACTCGTCCAGCTATTTCGGATACCGAAACCCACAGTATATTACCCCTTGATCTAAGTCCTTGCTCCTTTTTAGATCTCCTCCTACCTCCAACTGTAAAGCTAACAAAATTATCAGCTTCCACAGATAATGGTCGCTATATATTATCTCCCCTTAATGATCACAGAATTTTTGAGAACGTAAGATTCTATCTTGCTTATTTTCACGACAAATCAGACTCAGTTTATATCGATAATAGATCTAAAAATAACTTAAAAGTTGCAATTCAGAAAGAGGGGCTTCCCACAGAGTTTAAAGCTCGACAAATTTCATGAAGGTTCAGATTTATCTTCAGTTGAAGTCACTGAACACTTAACATCTTATGCGTCACATTTAAACTCAAAGAAGATTTCTTATCTTCAAAACTCTCGTGAAGCCGCTGACAAGTTTTTTCGTGCCCTCCCTCAACAACAAAAGAAATCCCCTTTCTGGTAAATCAATTTCTTCTAAACCTTCTAAATCTTTAAAGTTCTTTTATCACAATTGTGGTGGCATTAGAGGTAAAATTAAGGACTTATTTGTAGACATTAACTCAACCTTATTTGATATTATTGTTATAACAGAAACCTGGTTAAATGATTCATTTATCAACTCTGAATTTTCAAATGGCGAATGGACAGTGTACAGAAATGATCGTGACTATGAGTCTACAGGTCTTTCTAGAGGTGGTGGTGTCTTAATCGCTGTGCGAAACACTATCCAATATGAAGCCATTGAAACCGTCTCCTCAAAATTCTTTGAACACATATTTATTAAACTTCAAGTTAATAATAAATTTTACTTTGTAGGAGCAGTATTACATACCGCCTGTGTCAGACGAAACTGTTTGTAATGCTTCTTTTACTTCTTTTTTATCTGTTCATTCTTCTCTCCATGAAGACGACAATATCATAGTATTTGGAGATTTCAATCGTCCGAATTTATCATTTACTATCGATGAGTCAGATGGTCAGTTGCTTCGCATTAAATTTATGGACGATATAGATCTCGATCTAATTGAAACATTATATGGCAATGATTTACATCAAGTTGTATCTTTTCCTAACAGTAATGGGAATTGGCTTGATTTAGTATTTTCTAATACTTATGACAATGTGGTAGTTGCACCTGTTTGTGATGCTGAGAACTTATTCTCTAACACAATTCATCACAATGCAATCACTGTCGATTTCCCTACCACTGATAATACTTATTCTAAATCGTACAATAATTCAATTGTATTTGACTATAAAAATGCTGATTTCACAAGCATTAATGAACATCTTTCTAATATTAACTGGACAAATATTTTATCTAGCAATGACCTTAATAGTGTGATTTCCATATTTTATGAACACATTTTTGAGTTAATCCATCAGTTTGTTCCTAGAATTATAAAGAAAGACAAATTATCAGAACCCTGGTTGAATAAGGAATTGAGAACTCTGAGAAATCACAGAAATAAATTATACAAAAAACAAAAAAATTGTACTAATCATTCTGAAGAATTAAAACAGGGTTACAACAATGTAGCCAATAATTTCTCCAAATTATCACATGAAGCGTACGATCATTACGTTAACGAGGTGGGTTAAAACATCGTTAAGAATCCCAAAAAAAATTCAACTTTGTTAATATGAAACAAAAAACCTTAGGATATCCTTTAAATATGTATAAGAACAATTCCATCAGTTCAAATCCACAAGAGATTAGTAATATGTTTGCGGAACGCTTTCAAGAAGTTTTCTCTGAAAACTCAAACAATTCAAATTCCTCTCCAACCATCCCTGCTTACCAGCCTCTAATCGATGAGCTCTCACTATCATTAGACGAAATTATGATTTCACTTTTAAATATTGATACGAATAACAGTCCTGGTCCTGATTTAATTTCAAACTTATTCCTCTACAATTGTGCACAACAATTATCATTTCCTTTATATATTATATTTAATAAATCGCTAAAATTAGGGTACTTTTTGACTGATTGGAAATCATCATATCTCACACCAATCTACAAAAATGGTGATAAGTGTGATATTGATAATTATAGAGGCATAGCTATTTTATCCTCTATACCTAAAATCTTTGAAAAAATAGTTTGTGATAAAATAACTTATCTAATCACCCCAACTCTCAATGAACCACAACATGGCTTTCGAAAACACAGATCAACTGTAACTAATCTCATGGTGCTTGTCTCGAACTGCCTGTGTCAAATGGAAAAAAGTAAACAAGTTGATGTCATTTATACTGACTTCAGTAAAGCCTTTGATAAAGTTGATCATAATATCCTACTTAAAAAACTAGAAAAAAAAGTTATTTCAGGACCAATGCTCCAATGGCTAAAATCATACCTAACAAGCAGAACACAGTATATCAAATTTCAGGGCTACGTTTCAAAACAAATATCTGTAACGTCTGGTGTACCCCAAGGTAGTCACTTAGGTCCTCTATTATTTAACATCTTCATCTCTGACCTCTCTGAAATATTACATGACATACCTCATCTAGTATATGCTGATGATTAGAAAATTTATTATGTTGTTGATTCATCCTCTGATGCACGATTTTTACAATCAAAATTAGATGCTCTTAATGACTGGTGCATACAAAAGAGATTATATCTAAATATATCTAAGTGTCATGTAATTATTTTCTCTCGCAAAAGATGTACCAGCAAATTTAACTATAGCTTAAATGGTACTATTCTTGACCATGTTGAGCAAATACTAGACCTTGGCATTATTCTTGACAGCAAGCTCTCTTTCAATTATCATTATGATAAAATTATTGCAAAAGCTAATAAAGTACATGGCTTTATTAAAAGAAGAGCGAAGAAGTTTAAAAACATATGGGTGACTAAAACTTTCTACTGCTCTCTCGTACGGCTTATTTTGGAATATGCCTGTCAAATTTGGGATCCAATATATCAAATTAATAGTAATAGAATTGAATCAATTCAAAAAAAATTTTTTGCTATTTACTTTAAGAGACCTACATGATCCTAATGACTATGACAATTTACCATCTTATTCTACCAGACTCGCGTTAATTAATTTATTACCGTTATCGTCAAGAAGAATGTTGTTAACATTACCTATGATGTATTAAACAAAAATATTGAAGTTTCCTACATATCTGATAAAATAAAACCCAATAACGATTTAAGACAAACAAGAGTGTCTAAGCCTCTAGTTGAATACTTCCATCGTACAGACTATGGAAAAATTGAACCAATTAACAGATGTTGTACAATCTACAATAAATTCGCCACACACTCTAACACCTCAAACTCTAAATACGCTTTTAAGTCACAACTAATAACCAACCTCTCTATATTAGAAACTTAACTTCTTCTATGTGTATATATGGATAATATTTCAGAATTTATGATCACAGATGGTAGATCATTCATAAATAGTATGAACAATAGTGGGCCTAGATGTCTACCTTGGGGAACACCACTATGCACATTAAAGCTTTCAGATATGATATTATTAAAAATAACTTTATATGATCTACCACTGAGGTATGATTGAAGCCAGTGTAAAAAAATTTCATTGAAGCCCATTTTTGTTAATTTTTTTAAAAGTATTTCATGTGAAAGCTTGTCAAATGCCTTACTAAATTCAGTAAATATACAGTCAACACTAAGACGTTTCTCAAAACATTCTACACCAGCAGTAAGAAATTCCATCAGGTTCGTAGTAGTAGATCTACTTTTTACAAAACCATGTTGTTCTTTAGAAATGATTGATTTAACCTGAAAATACAGACATTTTGTTATCATAGCTTCAAACATTTTAGGAATACAAGAGAGTCTAGCAACTGGACGATAGTTAGCAATATATCCTTTAGGACCTTTTTTATGAAGAGGTACAATAAAATACGATTTCCAAATCGATGGAAAACAATTACTTGACATAGAACAATTAAACAAGAACGATAATGGTCTACATAAATTAAAACCACATCTTTTAGAATAATAGATGGAACTCCATCAGGACCAGAAATAGAAGTTTCTGTCAAATTATTAATTTCTTTTAAAATAGATTCCTCTGATATGTCAAAACTCAAATTATTTAAATATGAAAATGATTTAACATTTTCAGTAATTTTCTTAGGACAATCTAGGAGAGAAACATCACTTAAATGACAGAAAGAGTTTTTAAAAAAGTCAACAAATAAATTACTAATCACAAAAGGATCTGTAGATGTTATGCCATTATAAGAGAGAGAAGACGGATACCCAACGCATTTTCTCTTTTGGTTTATAAATTGCCAAAAACTCTTTGGATTTAGCTTTAATTTATTTTGTATATCTGACAGATAATTCATGTACTTTATATTTACTTCTGAATCAAATTTATCACGGTAATTAACATATGAATCAAAGTCGATTGCGTTATTTGAAACACAAAAATGTTTCCATTTCTTATTTCGCAGATTGCGTAGAGTTTTTAATTCGCTGTCGTACAATGGTGATTATTGTTCGGTATCTGAAGTACAAGTAATAGGAACATGCTTTAAAAATAAATTAAATAAAATATCATAAAATTTAAATAATAATTTATCAAGATTGTTACAGTTTTCTATATCAGACCAGTCTATATTTTGTAAATCAAAGTTTAAATCATGAAAATTTGTTTTTTTGAAATTAAATTTTAAATTATTGTTACATATAAAACTAGCTGGTTTGTCAATATTTACTGATATTTGTAGAGGTGGATGATGACATTCTTCTAAAACTATCAGATTATCCAACCGTGTTACTGCCAGATCATAAATGTTCGATGAAAATACCAAATCAAGTAAACGGCCATTATCATTAAAAATATCACTATGCTGCTCTAGATTCAAATCAGCAAATTGGTCAACAATATTAGCATCTACTGTAGCACTACATATAGGAACCAGAGTATTATAATCTGTAGATCTAATCCACTTAATTTTAGGTAGATTGAAGTCTCCTACACAAACAATTTCATCATTTTCTTTCAATATTGATGATATGTATTCCAAGCATTTGAAATAATTGTTATATATTTCAGCGGAGCTGTTCGGTGGAATATAAACATTAACTAAAAATAACGATGATCCTCCCACACACAATTGTACACACAAAATTTCAAGATTATAAGTATCTGGAAAATCAATTAATGTGCAATTCAAATTGGAGCGAACAGCTATTAAAATTCCTCCACCAACAGTATAAATATCGGTAAGAGAATGGCGATCATTTCTGAAGAGTTGAAACGAAGAGTGAAATAACTCTGAGTCAAAAAATCTTGAATTTAACGATGTTTCGGTCAGTGCTATTACATCATATTTACAATTAAATGTGTTGAAGTAAACTTGATTAGTCTTTGTCCGTAAACCATGAACATTTTGGTAAATAATACAAATACCAAACTTCAATAATTGCATCTCAGCAGACTTGTCTAGTTTTTCCGAAAAGAATTTCGTTGATTATATTGTTTAAATTCACGCACGACCATTCCTTGTAGCCAGAATTTCACATCATTTAATACAGGAAAATACTCTTCTGTTACAAATAATTTAAAAGATGCGTATTTGCTATTAAATTTAGTATTGTGCAACTTTTCAATCTTAAATGATTCAATATTTAATTTATGTTTTATGTATAATTCTAATGCTTCTGTTGAGAATGAAGGAGCCAGCTTAGATAAAAATATACATTTAAGTTTCTCAGATGCTTTTGAAAAACTTAATTTAGACACAGAAAGAGCGTTATTTGTCAAATTGGACGGCACATTTTCTAAATCTAAAATAGAAACATTAATTGTTGTAAAATGGACGTCACATTAGATCAGGTACATATATATTGCACAATTCCGTGGATTTATTATTAACATCTCTTAATATTGTCTCGCGATGGTTTTTAGTTTTCCGTTTTCTATTTTTACTTTTATTTTTATTTTTATTAACTCTAGGACTATCATCCGATAACAAATTAAATGAGACATAACTCGAATCCATTTTATTTTTATAATTTTTAATGTTAATATTATTATTATTATTATCACTATTATTATTAACATTATTATTATTAATATTATTATTATTATTATTATTATTATTGTTGATATTATTATTATTATTGTTATTAATATAATTATTATTAGTATTATCATTATTATTATTATTTTTAATTTTTTCAATATTATCAAAGTTGTGATTATTATTAATATTATTAATACTAGTATTATTACGTTTCATATTATTATTATTATTAGTACAATTATCAATATTGATAATTTGGTCACAAATTGAAACACAATTTCTATTTAGTATAGTGAGATCATCGTCATTCTTTGTAAATAAAGCACAGTTTAAACTTTTTAGTTCTTCAATAACATCATTGAATGTTATCTTAGTTTCACTAAGTTCATCACCATGTTTATATAAGAGTTCTTTCAATTCAACCATACTATTATTATTTTTTAAAAGACACAATTCTTTATAAATATTTTTAAAGTTTTCAAAATTATCAGATGCATTTTTGTCCAAAGATTGAATAAAAGTAGAATTACTATCTGATATAATCTTTATTTTCTTTATTGATGATTGTATCGAATCTAATTGAAACGTAATTTTATCAACTAAGTTATCATCATTTCTTAGCTTGCTTCCATTAGAAATGTCAAAATTTGAATACAAATCAACAATTTTCTTTGTAGACAATAAAAAATTTTCCATTTGAATATTTAATTTCTGGTCAACTTTGTCAACATTAAAAATTAAATCGTCAACATGTTGCGTAAGTAAATCAATTTTTCTTCAACACAAAAAACTTTCTTCTCATTTTTTAGAGAAATTTTACTTATGTGTTCAATTGAATCAGAGAATGATTTTAATAAGTCATTATTGGATTTAATTGCAAACATAATATGTGAGAGATTTATAGGTTTGCACTCACTACAGTAAAACGTGAAAGCTTTATTGAAATCTCCAAAATATTTAGTTGCTCCGCGAGACAAACCGATACACTGATAATGATAATATTTTGAACAAATACCTTTACACGCAATTAAGTTTGTTGTGGGTGTGATGTCATTAATAACACAACTTTCGTTACTACACTTATACATATTTAAATAATTCTTAAATTGTGTATTATTGTTAACAATATCAACTTAGTAACAAAATAATGTCACCGAGATTAAAAGCTGTTACTAAGATTCAAAGTCCCAGAGTAATTTTGTAAATATTTCCGACATGAAATTATAATTATTGTTATATTGCTTACACTGTTATTATTGTTTATTTTGAATAAAAAAAGTCACAATGCCACTTAATAATTAACACAAATCAAAAAATAAATAAATTATGTATAATATTAATCATTTTTAATAATCCTTAATACATTTCAATAAAAAAAAATAAAGCAATTAAATTTAAATTGAAAATACGACACCAAAATTTAACAATTAAATGTAAAAATTAATATAAACAAAACACAACACAAAACACGTCTGATTCGTTCGAAAGTTTTATCGAAAAAACTATTGAAAAGGAAATGTTAACTATTTATTGGGCTGTAAAAAAATTTAGAGCATATTTATTCTGGCGAAATTTTATTGTTTTTACTGACCACAAACCCTTAATAAGTGAATACTCAAAAAGGATCCTGAAGGACGAATAAATAGGTGGAAGATAAGACTATCCAAATACACTTTTAAAATTCACTATAAACCAGGGAAATTTAACAATAACGCCGATGCACTCAGCAGAATTCCTGAATCAAAGATTAATATTCAGCAGGGGACTGAATTTTACAAAATTAATGTTTTGACCAGAGCACAAAAGTTAGAATTAGAACAACAAGGGAATACTGTTATAGAACAAAGTGATGAAGAAAAGGAAGAGGAGAAGGATGATGAATCAACTGAGCCTACGGAAAATTCACCAAGTAAAATAGTGACAAAAATGTCTATGGCACTCACTGACACAGCTGAAAGGCCATTTGATAAGGTATATTTCGATATAGTTGGACCATTTCCAATTACTGACAATGGAAATAAATATATTTTGAGTTTCCAAGATGATTTATCAAAAATGTTAAATTGTGTTGCACTACCTAAAATGGAGGCGAAAACCGTAGCACACGCATTTTATAAAAATATCATTTTAAAATATTCAATGATACCAAAACGGTTAATTACGGATCAGGGTTCTAATTTTACTAGCCAGCTTTTCAGGAATTTGTGTAAACCGTTAAAAATTCAAAAACTTGAGACCACAGCGTATCATCCACAGTCCAATGGTTCCCTGGAAAGAAGACATGGACTATTAGTAGAATATTTGAAAATGAACGTAGAAAAGAATGGTCAAAGTTGGGATGAGTGGCTAGCAGAAACAGTGTTCAGTCATAATCATACACCTCATGAAAGTACTAAATATTCACCTTTATTTGTATTATACGGGTTCTGCAATCCGCTACCCAAAACATGAATACGCAGAGTAGATCCAGTTTATAATCACGAAGATTTTAGTAAAATTGTTAGGTAAGTTTGCTCGCCAAAATCAAATGCGAAGTAAACTAAATTCAAAGAAATATTATGATAAAACATCTAAAATTACAACATATAATATAGGAGATAAAATACTGTTATTAAATCCTTTTAAATTAAACCAACTCAATTTAACATGAAATGGGCCGTACGAAGTTATGGAATGTCCAAGTGAACTGAATACAGTAATACGAATTAAAGGGAAACTACGAAAAGTCCATAATAACCATTTGAAGTTATGGCACGATATAGTTTAAAATTTTTTTTACATAATTTAGTATATACAATAATTTTTTTATTATAAGTTGTTTCTTTCTGTTTCAGATAAAAAGGGAATAAAATGTTGAGAATCATGTTGTTTTATTTTTTGATGGGTACTGCTCAAGGTATGCCAGCGGAGGTAGTACGGATAAAAAACACGGAGATTATTTTTGAAAAACTAGGAACAACTTTGGAATACAAGGATGAAATAACTATCTACTCTAAAATTACAATAACTAGCGAACAGGAAATAGGGGACTTTATATCTAAATTGGAAAATAAGTTAGATGATACCTGTAACACGATTTTCAATCGTGTAAATAATAGAAATTGTAGATTATGGCATAATGAAATGAATTTTTGGAAAACCAAAATCACTAATTTAGCTAAAGGTATCAACTATTTTTTTAGACGGACAAAAAGAGGAGCAATTGACATTATAGGATCGCTTTCAAAAGGACTTTTCGGGACAATGAACCAAACTGACTCAGATAGGATTTATAGCACTTTGGATAAGTTACAGAAGGATGGAGGAGTGATGATTGAGTTGGTAGCGTCAAATTTTGAATTTCTCAAACAAGTAACAGGGAATTTGTCACATCAAGCTGTTTCTGTAGAACATAAAATGGAAAAAATTAAGATCAAATCTGAACGAACATTTAGGTGTAATTCAGTCAGATAATAGAGAAATTTGGGCATAATTGGAAGTTAACCGCATAGTAATTTTCGCGTTAGCAGAGCTGTTATTTACTGGAACAAGAAACAATTATTACTTCGCTACAACAAGACCGAATTCATCCTATGCTTATGGATACAGAATTACTGATATCACTAGTGAAAAATTTAACAGCAGGAATTGCTCACGAAAGACTTTATTCACCTGAAATAATTAACCAATTAGCTCAAGTAAATTTACAATTCATAAAAGGGGATTTGGGAGTGAGAATTGGAATTAATATCTTACAGAAGGATGAATACACTCTAAATAGAATATATCCTATTCCCAGAATTCATGATAACCACCTAGTTATAATTATACCTGAGTGGGATTATTTGGCGAACAACACGGTAGGACAATTCGTACATTATACTAAGGAAGAATATTCAACATCCTGTAGAGAAATAACAACTAAAAATAATCATATACTACGGGTGTGTAAACAAACGCAACCAAAGGTGTTAGAAAGTTCACCTCCACAATGTATAATATCACATTTTTTGAGAAATAACGCTGAAATAAAAAATGACCAAATATGTCAATACCGTATATTGCATAAAATTGAAAACAACATTATGCCAATGATAATTCGAAATACGTGGTTATATATTTTTCCCGAAAGGAAAACACTTGTAATCCTTTGTGCCTCACAAACTCATAAGATTATTCTAGAGGGAACAGGTATATTAAGCTTAAAGGAAAAATGTGATTATTTATTAGACCATTTAGAATTACCATATGAGGACAGTAAGAATGAGATAGTTCTACAGGAAAATGTATTTTAATTTTCAAATTGGAGTGAATTTAAAGTTAATGAAAAAGTTTGGCCCGAACTTGTAACACCAAAGCCAAATTCAGATGTAATCAAGTTGTTGAATCCGGAAGCTTTAAACCGAGAATTTACAAAAACAAGTCAACCTATATCGCAAATTGCTGATGAAATAAAAAAGTCTAAAGAAAAACAGGCGGATATAAGTTCACTAAAATTTTCAACTACATCTAACTCAATAGGATTAACATTACTGTTATTAATTATAGTCATTTACGTTTTAGTTAAAACGTGTAAAAAGTGTAATAAGAAAAAGGACACAGAATCAGTTTTGAGTGGAGGACGACAAAGGTTAGAAATACATTACCACAAATAACAACAGAACCATTACATGCACATAATAACTCAACTAATCCGCAAATTCCCAAAACTAATACTATTAACAGTCAAAACCCTAAAGCTAATACAACTAATATTCAAAACAAAAAACACGAACTCCAAAACACACTAAACAAATATTAAAATATTCAGATGAAAAAACAATTAATAGTACTAATAAAAAAAATCATTTTACACCACCACATGAAAATGCGCCAAGTCCACCAATTCTGAAAAAGCACAAAACTCGACAATTACACTCTAGTCACTCTGACGAATACGTGACACCCGACGTACTATCTTTCCGAGAAAATTAGAAAATTTATTAATAGAATTTTTTTTACTAAATATATATTTTTTTTGTTATTTTTTATTATTACATATAATTGTATAATGGGTAATTCTTATTCAATAGTTTTTTTTCTATATAATTCATGTTTTCTTTGTAAATACTACTTACAAAAATAATTTATTTTTTTAGTACCACTTAAATTTTTTTTGTCATTGCAAATTAAATATCATTTTTACTGGTTTAAGTACTTACTATATTTGTTCAGTTCAAATATCGTTAGGCCATCTATTGGGTAGCAATTATAATCAGCGAAGGTTTAGTTTTTATCTTGACAGGAGAGGAATATTAGTATATTTATATAATAAATATATAAGCAAAATTAAGTAAATTAGAGTAAAGTTAGTTAAGCAACAAGTAAATTAAAATTAAATAGTATTAAAATTTAATGGGTTTATTTTTAAAAAATGTAACAATATAATTAAGTAATTATGGAAAACAAACATAATGATGGAATAAATAAAAAATATGAACATTACTGTGAAAAATAAAATAATAATAAAATAAGAAAGGATAGTTTGTTAAAATTTATGAAATTAAATAAAAAAATTACATATTTCAATAAATAAATTAAAATAACTGTAAACATAAAATTGCTATTAAAATTTATGAAATTAAATAAAAATTATATATTTCAATAAATAAATTAAAATAACTGTAAAACATAAAATAATTATAAAAGGACATTCTGTTAAAATTATATATTTCAAATAAATAGATTAAGATAAAATATTACACAAAAAAAAAATTGTTAATAAAATACAAAATAAATACAAGTTAATATAAAAAATAAAAATATTGTTATTTTTAAGAATATATGTACATTTAAAGAGGATAAAAAAAATTATAATAAAAATATATAAATGTATTAAAATTGAAGTTATTAAAAGTAAAGTAATAAATTAATTTGTTTAAATTCTAGTTTTCAATCAATTATATAAATTATATATTAAGAAAATTGATTTTACGATTTATAACGTTTTAAGAAAAAAAAAGAAAAAAAACGGGAATAAATAAAAAAGAAAGTTAATTAAAAAGGAAAACTCTGAAATACCAAAATTTAAATAACAAATTTAAAAAAAATTATATGTAAATTTTGTCGCGGAAAAGGGAGTTGTTGTGTAACAAACTTTGTTACTATCTAAAACCTAAACATTATTCATAAAAATCATATATTTATTTTATAGTAAACAAAAGTATAGCAAATTCGACCTTCATAGTTATAATATCAACAAAGACGCATCAGCATTAATAATATACTATAGAACATAATATTATATACAATAATATTATGTGATGATAATGCATAAGCGTATTGCGCACACATATATATATGAATGTTTACGATATTAATATTGATGTTTTGATTAAAGAAAATAAAACAACAATATTAATATCAAGGTTGTGAAATATTATGATTCACTGGAATAACTTTTATTATATATTTTATATGAAGTAATGAATAATATTTATGCAGGATCAGCGTTTTCCTATGGTTGAAATAGTTAGCAACAAAGTGCAGGTAAAGTACATTTACCTGGTTACACAATACTAATCGTAATTGATTTTATATAGAGTTATTGGCTAATCGATTCTATTGCGAATTCAGTGTTTTATGTGTATATAAACGCTGGAAATTTGGTATTTCGGGGAGTTCAATTTGATCAGTCATTTATACAGGTAGTTAGCCTAAATGAACGATCAAGAACTTAAAGTAAAACTACACTTAAAAGTCTTATTTATTTACATAAGTTTAAGTAAAAGATAGAACATCAGACGCAATACGCAGATAACTATAAACAAAAGTAAGTTCAAAAGGATTTCTAGACGATCTCGGGCCATATAAGATTGGCCAGGCCATCATTTAATATTAAACACAACAACCTTTATGATGTTCGATTTTAAATTCAAAGGTCTGAAGTTTCAAATTTCATCGTGCCAATCTACCGGACAAATCGTTTTGGTTCATTAAACACTTCAATCTGGAATGGTCGGTAATCACTGTGAACGCAGAACGTATGTCCAGAATTTTTTTATGCTAACTACAGCCGCTAGATCTTCTATTTCAGTAAAGCTGTAATTTTTCTTTGCGTTATTTAATTTCTGGAACATTAAATCGGGTGTCCATGACCTGCTTCATTCGTTTCATTTGTCAACACTATTTTTACTTAACAAATCTGTAATAGGCGCAGCTATTTCACCATTATTTTTAATAAACCGGTTATACCATACCTAAAAATCTCCGAATTTGTCGAGCGGTTTTACGACACGGGTAATTGTTAATGGCGTCAACTTTATCAGGATCCATTTTTATGCCCTCACCATATATAATATGCCCTAAATATTGGTCTCTTTTTGACAGAACCTGCTCTTCTCAATATTAATGGTTAGCCCAGCTTCCTTCAAACACTTTCCTACTTTACTTAGTAGCAATATCTGGGTGTCAAAATCTTCCGAGAGGATCAGAAGATCATACATGTAGACAAAGACATCCTCATGAAGCTCATAAGAGATAACTTTATCCATCAGCTTGCATAGTCTTTTAGGGGAGTTGGACAATCCGAAAGGCATTCTTTTGAACTAGAACAGGCCCCGTACGGTCACAATAAATGCGGTTTTATCCCTAGATTTAAGATCCAATTCTACTTGCCAAAACTCCATTTTTATATCTAGACTATTTATATAAGTAGTTTTTTCACCTTGCTGAAGATAGAATTGATATGTGCAAGTGGGTAAGCATCACACTTGGTAACGGCATTTACTTTTCTCGCATCCAAGCATAGTAGCACCTATTGCCAAAGGTGATGCCCACTCACTTCGACTTTTCTCAATTATATTCGACTTTCCTCATTTTGTCTATCTCAACGTCTAGCAATTTTTGCATGGGCAGCGATAATGGATACGGTCGCGAGACTTGCGGCTTTGCATTCCCTACATATATTTCATGTTAGATACAGATTAATAACATTTTGCAATATTTCCTGTTGGTGTATACTTAAATCACGGACTTTATCATTAACATTTAATTCAGTAGTTTCTAAATTCATGAATGGCACGGTATTATACCCTTCCAATAAAATCTAGTATTATTGATCTTTTAATTGACGGCATTAAAAAGAATTTTTTTTTTTTCAATATTGTTGTATTTGATGTTCAAATAAAAGATCCTAATACTTTTTGTTTTGCACCATCAGCAGTACTTATATTTAAATTAAATTTTGTATACTTAACCCCTAATTCACTTAGGCCCATTTGCTGAATCGCATCATAACTATTTATGTTCAACTTAAATGTCTAAGTTGTGCTTACCGGTTTGCACCAACGTAAAAGTAGAACATAAATCTCGTTAAGTTCCACATAACTTAAGTGGAGGATGTAGTAGATCATAAGTAATTTATGATGAGCTTATAGGTTATGTTGAAGTTGAAGTGACATAGTAAATGTAAAAAATTATTATTTTTCTGGCAATTTTGATTGAAGAATAAAAGGAAACAAAAAAAAAAGTTTCAAAAAAATTGAAAAGCCAAAAAATATTTTATTATTATGGAGTTCGAACTTCCGGATTTGTTAGAAGACGATGTAGAAATATTAGAATTATTAGAAGTAGAAATTCCTAGGAAGATATATAATCGAAATGAATACTTCGAAAATTTTGATGAACTTTCTTTTAACAAAAGATTCCGTCTTACAAAATCTTTAACTTTATAGATTAAATCTATAAATTAGGGCACCTATTCCTTTTTTTATCTGCCATATTTTAGTATTTTACTATTGTATAATCTAACTTTTAATTTCAATATCCAATTTTAACACAATAACACAACACAATGTTACATTTTTTTGTGTCTTTGCTAAGACTTTACTATGATAGACACAAATTTTATGGTGCAAAGGGAAATAACTTAACCTAATCTTAAATTGTATGTTCAACATAACTAAGATGTAGATTTATGATGCGATTCAGCAAATGGGCCTTAATAATTTAATACATTCTTTTCCTAAACAACTAATATGTGCAACCACTATCTAATAAAACCAAATAATTTTTATTATTAATATTTATTTTCATAAACGGCCTTTTATCTCCTTCTGGATGAAAAAATTTAGTTTTTAACGAGTTCTATTAATTTTATTATTCTTAATTCTAACTAATTCATACTCAATATTTTCAACTCTAGTTATACCCATATTTTTCGAAATTACACCTAACTTATATAATTCTACTGGATGAGTGCGCAGAATGGGCCTCCCCCACGTACTCATTTCCACATTTCCGTTTCCTGCTTCACATACTGGATTAAATTTAAGACAACGATTAAAATATTTATTTTTATAATCCACTTATAACAAAATACTTTCAGAGGATGGGGACATTCTCTAAAAATATGACCAATATCCTCACAATTGAAACATATAATATAATTATTTTTCTTTTAAGATTGACTGAAACTTTGTGGATTATTTGATCTTGTTGGATTTTATTGTACCGTATACAATTTCGGATTGTTACGATTCATAGGTAAGTTTTCAATTTCTTTATTTTTATTTTCGTCAGCTTTTTCATAATTATTTTCGGTTACAGCTTCTACCTCATTTACGTACACCCTACGCGATCGTACATGGTCTTCAGCTGATCCAACAATTTCTCTCCATTTCCGTTCTAAACGCTTATACAATTTATCGAGTTGACTTAGCGTAACAATATTTTCTAATATTAATGGTTTTTTATACCCGGGATGTAAATTATATAGTAATCTATTTCAAAAATCATCATCTGAAATTTCAGAATGAAGTCTCAAACGTAATCCTTCCATATCTAATCTAAAATCAGCAAATCTCTCGTGTGACCGTTGTTTTCGCACTTATATTAATCTTTTAATATCACCATCGGCCTGATATTTATCGAACTCTTCTCTCATAGCACGTTTTAACTGACCCTATGTACTATGAGGACTACACCAAATAGATTACCAATACCATATTTCCGCGCGATTCTTTAACATTGATTGATCGACAAAACTAATTTCTCTAATAGATATTGATCACCACAAGACAACGTTTCAACTCGATTTAAAAATTCTTTTAATAATAACCCTTTCCCCGAATCATCGAATTGAACTCTCCAATTCGATACCGGATTTCTTCATCACTAATATTATCTATCACTATTTCAGATGCAAATCTAGGACTTAGATGTTGATCTACACTATCGGGTGGCAATGACCTAAATTTATTTTATGGTGGTGGTGCAGGATTTGAAATATGTTGCCTAGCAAGCATTTCCTTCAAATATTCAATTAGCTCTTGTTGATCTACCACTACTTTCTGCATTTCCCCAACCATTGCTGGTTCAATGAAGGTTGTGGATTACTTGGTTTGGATAATTTTCCCCCAAAACTACCACCGCTAATACCAGAATTAAAATTTATTTTTGAGGAATCGTAGTGTTTATTATTATATATACGTGTGTTACCACGATTAGACGCTGTACCTACGTTTCGAGGAGAATTAGATGAACTCATCCTACTCTCTTGTGTGTTGATGGGGTCACAGAATAATCTCTTAAAAAGTATTTAATTAAATTAAATAAATTTAGTTTAGAATAAAAAATATAAAAACAAAAAAACAGAAAAAAAAGAATATTTAAATAGTAAAATAAAAGAAAATATAATTAATATTAAGAAAAAAAATATATTATATTATTATTATATTATAAAATATATTATAAAATTATACTCGACAAAATGAAATGTAATTTATGTCATTTAAAAATTGAAAGACTGGATCAAAAAATTCAATGTCAAAATTGTAAAGAGTACTATCATGAAAAGTGCGCGAATTTAGAAAAGAGAGAAATTGATTTTTTTGAGAAAAGTGAACAAGGCTATAAATGCAATAGCTGTATTAATTTAAGGAGAACATCAATTTCATCAGCTCAAAGTCCACTTATTATTAACGCTACTTCAAATGACTCACTCTTTTCATCGTCAACAAATTCAGCAACAACAACAACAACAGAATCTCCAGTAGTTACTCTCGAAATGTTATATAGTGAGATTATTAAATTGCAAAATATTAATTCCGATGCTCTAACAAAAATAAAAAAATTAGAAGAGAAAAATGACATTCTCACTAACAAAATTGATGTTCTCGAATCAAAGCTAAATATCTTGGAGCAGAAAAATATCCGGTGCCCTAATTGATATTGTTGGTATGCCAGGACCAGATCCTGACACAAATGAATTTAAGGTAAAAGAAAATGTTATTAAGCTAATTAGTAATGGTATTGGTGAAAAAATCAGCGATAATGGGATTCAGTCTTGCTATATCAAAAAAATTAGAGAGTATGGTGAAAACAATAAGAATTCCAATATTGTGTGTGTTAAATTTTCGACGACGCAATCCAAACGAAAAATTATGAATAAAATGAAGAAAGATAAATTTAAAAATCACGCTAATTTACTTGGTGAACATCACGGCGAAAAACGCATATATATTAATGATTGTCTTACTCATTATACAAGATCATTACTGATGCAAGCTAAATTGATGAAAACTGAAAATAAATGCAAATATGTTTGAATTAGAAATTCTTCTATACTCATCAGAGTTAAGGAAGGCGATATAGTATTAAAAATTAATAGTTTGGAGGATCTTTCAAAAAATTAGTTTTTTTTTGCATATTAATTATTTTTAATTATATCTACAAATTTTGATACTTTAGATCCTTCTAATATTGTAAATGAAAATAGTTCTTCCTCTTTAATTTTTGATATTTGTAATTGTTTTTGTATAGATCATTCCAATTCCAACAAAGAATTAACTTCAGGATTTTCAATTGTCCATCAAAATATTCGCAGTTTGAGAAAAAACTTTGATTTATTTGTATCACATTTGGCTTCATTAGATCATTTTCCTATTTATTTCTGAAATTTGGATTTTCGAATTTGAAATTTCTTGTTTTAGTATTCCAAATTACACATTTGCGGCAAATTGTAATAATTCTTACGCTGCTAGTAGAGTTGCTGTTTTTTATCGAAATAATTTAAAGTGCGATATAAAAATTTTTATTCTAAATAGTGCTGATGTTATGAGTTTAAATTGCGAAATTTCTGGTATTCAATACTGTTTTGTAGGCGTTTATAGATTACATAAGTATAATATTGTGTGTGTTAAATTTTCGACGACGCAATCCAAACCAAAAATTATGAATAAAATGAATAAAGATAAATTTAAAAATCACGCTAATTTACTTGGTGAACATCACGGCGAAAAACGCATATATATTAATGATTGTCTTACTCATTATACAAGATCATTACTGATGCAAGCTAAATTGATGAAAACTGAAAATAAATGCAAATATGTTTGAATTAGAAATTCTTCTATACTCATCAGAGTTAAGGAAGGCGATATAGTATTAAAAATTAATAGTTTGGAGGATCTTTCAAAAAATTAGTTTTTTTTGCATATTATTTATTTTTATTATTTTTAATTATATCTACAAATTTTGATACTTTAGATCCTTCTAATATTGTAAATGAAAATAGTTCTTCCTCTTTAATTTTTGATATTTGTAATTGTTTTTGTATAGATCATTCCAATTCCAACAAAGAATTAACTTCAGGATTTTCAATTGTCCATCAAAATATTCGCAGTTTGAGAAAAAACTTTGATTTATTTGTATCACATTTGGCTTCATTAGATCATTTGCCTGATCTTATATTTATTTCTGAAATTTGGATTTTCGAATTTGAAATTTCTTGTTTTAGTATTCCAAATTACACATTTGCGGCAAATTATAATAATTCTTACGCTGCTAGTGGAGTTGCTGTTTTTTATCGAAATAATTTAAAGTGCGATATAAAAAATTTTATTCTAAATAGTGCTGATGTTATGAGTTTAAATTGCGAAATTTCTGGTATTCAATACTGTTTTGTAGGCGTTTATAGATTACATAAGTATAATATTAGTGTCCTTTTGGAGGAGTTTGCTGAACTTATGGAAAATCTAATAAGTAAAAATTTCATTATAATAGGTGATTTTAATATTAATCTTTTATCTAATTCTACTGATGTTGTTAACTTTCTATCAATACTATCTTCTTTCAGTTGTAGTTCGCTAATAGATCAGCCAACACGTGAATCTCATAATTTAAGTTCTTGCTTAGATCACATATTTTTAAGGTTACACAGGAACAATAATGTGAATTGTAAGACCGCAGTTTACAATATAAAAATAACAGATCATAGTTCAATTAGTATTCAACTTGATCACAATATTTCTAGAAAAAATCAATGTAATAATTATGAATCTCAACGAATTAATTACTCTGCGTTAAAAAATGCTTTAACTTTTGAACACTGGGAAGAAAAGTTTATAAATCTAATGATCCGTCAATTGCTTTTAATCTATTTCTTGTTAAGTTGCAAACTCATATTTTAGATTGTAGTGAAATTTTGAATCAAAATAATAATAAGAATAAATCACTTAAACCGCGGATATCTTTATCATTATTAAGGAAAATTAAAAAAAAAGAATAAACTTTATATGTGTATTAAAAAACATCTGGTATTAAATAAAAATGCCTTCCAGTATCTTAAAATATTTGGTTCTTTTTATTCGGCTCACTGAGTATAAACTATATATACATATTACAATTAAAGAAATATTAATTAGTAAATTAGAAATATATAAATTAAAGATTTCATGTACCTTGTTCCGTTGATCAACATAAAAATATAATACGTATACATCCAATAAAATATGAAATATGTGATTATATATTATTTTCTTCAACCTTCTAATTAAAATTTTGCTTTTTTTTTTTTTGAAGCGGCTTCTTCTTTCTTGAGCGTCTCGACTTAGAATAGGAAGGAAGTAACATAACATAGTCACATGTTAAGACAAGAGTCGTAATTTAATATAGACAATGAGCCGAAACCGACGCTCGCGCCATTCGTTATTTTATTTTGTTAGTCCGTCTACTCGCCACTACTAACCGGTTGTCGTGTTGCAATTAATTGGTTGACGTTGGAGATTATATTTATTTTATTTTGACAATCAAATATTAGGTCTGAACCCCTACACTACCCCCTCTCCAGTGAAGCGTTCCATGATGAACGTTACTTTTTTCTCTTCACTTTTTCAACGCCGTCAGTTACAAAGGCAGACTTTAACCGATCTATGGATATCGACTCGTTACTCTCGTTTTTCTTAATAATAAAAAAATTTCTTAAACGTTTTAAGACTAGGAAAGGTCCCTCATACGGTGCGGTCAGTGCAGGGCGTACTTTATCGATTCGAACGAAAACGTATTCGCATGTCATTAAATCTTTCGGAACGTAAACATTTTTCTGTTCAGTCCTCGTTGGTGTCGGACGCAGTTGGCGTAAATTTTCGCGAAGTCGATCAACAAACTACGCGGGCGTTATCTCTGCATCAGACACGTTTGTTATAATGTCTCCTGGTAGAACTAGATTTTGTCCATATACCAGTTCCGCTGGGGTGCAACCTAGGTCTTGTTTCAGTGAAGCGCGTAAGCCGTGTAAAATGATTGGCAACTCTTCGGACTACTTTTTACTGTCGCGTGCGATTACTGAGGCTTTAAGGGTACGATGAAACCGTTCCACTAAGTCGTTCGCCTGTGGGTGGTATGAGGTTGTGCGTATTCGGTGAATACCTAACAATCTACATAATTCTTTAAACATTCGAGATACGAATTGAGTACCTCTGTCGGTTGAAATTCGCGATGGTACTCCAAAACGCGATACGTATTCATTAACTAAAGTTTGCGCGCATGTCTCGGCCAGCATATCGTTTATGTCATACGCCTCGGGCTATACGCGATGGTCGATCACGGTAAGAATATATCGTTTATTGTCTGACGAAGGTAACGGACCCACGAGGTTTATGTGGATATGTTCAAAACGGTAGGTCGAATTTACCGAAGGGTGCTTTAGTGTGTCTGTTAATTTTCGCACGCTGACATTTCGTACATTCACGGCTCCATGTCCCGATATCTTTATTTATCGATGGCCAGATGCCCGGATGTGTGATGTTGTGAAATTGATTGAATATTTTTCGCCGCAGTGTTGGCGGAACGTATGGTCGATTTTTTGTAGATGATGTTTTACACCATAATTTAATAGTTGTCCCCGGTATTGTTACCTGTTCTATTGTACACGAGCTTCACATCATTCTGTTGGGCCTCACCAAGGAGTCGTATCGTATTTTCAGTTGTTTCGATTTCCACGTCTTCTAATCGTGATAACGCGTCCGCGACAACGTTATCCTTCCCACTGATATGTTGTATGTGGGTAGAGAACTGCGAAATAAAATCTAAATGCCTCGATTGCCTCGGACTTCTTTCACATTTTGAAGTAATAGCGTTTATTAATGGTTTATGGTCTGTATAAATTGTAAAATCCCGACCTGCTAAATAATACCGAAAATGTTTTATCGCAAGATATATTCCAAAAAGTTCCCTGTCACTGCTGGTGCCATTTTTTTTAAAAGAAACCTAAGGGCTGCCATGTACTTTCGACGTATTGTTGTAAGACTGCACCAACGGAAGTATTGGACGCATCAGTAGTAATACTAAATTTGACATTCTTTAATGGATGCACCAACAGAGTTGCGTTCGTTAACTCCCGTTGCGCTCGTTCGAAACTCGTTTGACCAATTTCAGACCACGAAAACTAATTTTTACATTTACCTCGTTTTCGACACGTTAGGCCAGCCAAATGGGAATTAATAGGGGCTAGTATTTCAGCCAAGTGAGGTATGCAACGGTGGTAATAATTTACCATACCGAGAAATCTTTGAACTTGTCGAACACTGTTGGGAATCGGAAAGTTCATAATTGCTGTTACTCTATCTGTTGTTGGCCTAATGCCTTCTGCGCTGATATCGTGCGATAAAAAATCTAAGTTAAGTACGCAAACACGCCCTTCGAAGGCTTAATGGTCAAACCAAAATCCGATAACCGTTTGAAAAGAATTTCTAAATCGTGAAAATGTTGTGTTTCGCTTTTACTTCCGATCAGAATATCATCGATGTACACAAATGCGAAATCTAGGTCGGCACAAAATTGATTGATGAAGCGTTGGAAGGTTTGTGCCGCATTGCGTAACCCAAACGGCATTCTAATAAACTCGTACAAGCCAAACGGCGTTGTAGCTGCGGTCTTATGTATGTCGTCTTCGACCACAGGGATTTGGTTATACGTCCGAACTAAATCTATTTTTGAAAACACCGTGCAACCCGCCAATTTCATGCTGAAGTCATGAATATGTGGAATGGGATATCGATCGGGTACCGTTACCGCATTTAATCGCCGGTAATCTCCACATCGCCTCCAATCCTTATCTTTTTTTTCGACCATGTGTAACGGAGATGCGCATTGGGATTTCGACTGTCGACAAATACCTAATTCAATCCTGTTTCGGAACTCGTTTTTCGCAGCTTGAAATCGTGCCAGATCTATACGCCTAGGGCGCGAATATGGAAGTCTCCCTGTTGTCTCGATGTAATGCACAACAGAGTGGTTTACAGGCTGGTCGTAACGCGGATTTTGTGTCAACGAATGGTATTTTTTTTAGAATATTTACTATGTTCTCCTGTTGGACGCTGCAAATTTTAACGGTAGGCTCATTGGTTTTTCGTACCGTTGCGTTCACTGACATTAACGCACCCCGATCGTGTAGTTGGCGTCGCGCTACATCCACCAGTAATCCGTGTTTATGCAAGAAATCCGTGCCTATTATCGGTCGTGTTACGTCGGCAATGGTAAAAACATGGTGAAATTCGCGCAGTAGTCCAAATCTAATTTTAATAATCTTTCACCAAATGTCGCGATATTAGATCCGTTTGCAGCTGTTAAACGCGGTAATTTGTCTTCTTTTGCGTTCGGGAATCGATTGCGGGGTAATACAGAAAGGTCCGCACCGGTATCTATTAAAAAATTGAATTTACTTAAATCGTCAAAAATAAAAAGGCGGCGTGACGATAATTGGCTACTGAACGCCGCGTTATCAGTAGGTTTTAAAAGTTTTTTTGTATGTGACCGGTCGATGCGTTTGACGTATTTTGGAAACTGCACGGCGGTCTACACTTTGTAGCTTTCGACCCGAATTTGTGATGGAACCAACAGTTAACGTGCTGTTTCGGAAGTCCTCTAGAACTGCTACGACTAAAGCCACGGTTACGCGAACGCGACGGATTAGGGCAGTTTTTAAAAGTTAGTAATTAGCATCATTGTCTTTAACTACGTCCAAAACCGACATAACAATATGTTGTGGGAGTGCAGCTAATGTATATTGATATTTCCTAGTATCCGCTTTTATACCTCTCAACCGAAATATATTTTTTATTGTAATAAACCAGGCTTGCGGACATTTGTCCCAAAAATCTGGAATTTTTACGGAGCTGGTTTCCGCCAGTTCATCTGTTTTCCAATCCGAGTGGTTGTTACTATTTTCACTACCTATTTTCGTTTGGTTTAGTCATATCAAAATTTTAATTAATGCCGAATTCGTGAAGTGTTGATAAGATTGAAAAAAATCTTATTATATTACATTTTATTGAATTTTTTTTATTATATTATATTTTATTGATATATTGATATAAGTTATTTTATTTAATTTTTTATGTGATATATATTTTATTTTATTTTTACTTTCCTTTTTACTTTCCTTCTATTGAATTTACAATTCATGTTTTCCTCACCTGGGCATAGCTCCTAAACGGCTTGACCGATTTAACAGAAATTGGGAACTTAAGCTCGTGTTATGACCCATTCGGTGCCATATAATTTTCAACGCCCAGCGAGGGGGCGGGGGGTTGGGCCTTATTTCAAAAAAGTCATGTGGGGTATCAAATTAAAGGTATTGATGAGTACATCACGTTAAGTAGTGTTTCGGGTAACTGGGACCAAGTGGGCCCCCAAAAAATGGGGTCAAAAATGAAAAAAAATCATGTGGGGTATCAAATTAAAGGTCTGGAAGAGTAGATATCTTTGGAGCAGTAGTAGTGTTTGGAGCAACGTGGGTCATGTGGGGCCTGAAAAAGTGGTCACGTGGGACCTGAAAAATTAATGTTTTCTTCACCTGAGCATACCTCCTAAACGGCTGTACCGATTTAACTCAAATTTGGAAATTAAGCTTGTACTCTGACCCATTTGCCGCCACATTATTTTCATGGCCGGGTGATGGGGCGTGTGAGGGGGCTATTTTCAAAAAAAAAATGAGGTATCAAATTAAAGGTATTGATGAGTACATCCCGGTGGGTAGTGTTTCGGGTAACGAGTACTATGTCGTTTCACATGGGGCATCAAATTAAAAGTCTGGAAGAACCGATATTTTTGGGGCAAGTAATTGTAGTATTTGGGGCAACAAGAGTCATGTGGGGGCCTGGAAAATGGGGCCCAAAAAAATCATGTGGGGTATGAAATTAAAGGTCTCGATGAGTACATCTCGTTTGGTAAAGAGCGTCATATGGGGCCAAAAATAAAAAAAATATACATATGTATATATAAAAATATATATATATGAGCCGTTAATTTTGCAAGTGACTTTTCGCGAAACATAAGTTAGAGCTATTTATTATTAACCGCTCAAATATATATTTTTTACTATAATATGTTATATTATAGTAAAAATATATAAACAATATAAAAATTCTACAGTTTTTAGTCGGTCAAATATATTGTGTAAAACTTAAAATATTTGACCGACTAAAAAGTATGAAATAATAAATAAATAAAAAAACATTTTTTAAAAATACTTTCCTTTATAAAAGTAATATGCGACTAAAAACTAATAAATAATACTAAAATTATATAATCTTTCATTCTTGTATCTAGAGTTTCAGTAATGGTCAATTGTAGTAGGGTTAACTGCAAACGTACTAGATTAGAGATTCAGTAAAGGTAAATTATAGTAAAAGGGAAGTAGACCCCTTATAAATATCATTCTGATAAATTCTATTAATTCTCATAATTAATTTTTATCAGTTATACTTCCCTTTATAAGGGGTCTACTTCCCTTTTACTATACTTTACCTTTACTGAATCTCTAATCTACTACGTTTGCAGTTAACCCTACTACAATTGACCATTACTGAAACTCTAGATACAAGAATGAAAGATTATATAATTTTAGTATTATTTATTAGTTTTTAGTCGCATATTACTATTTATAAAGGAAAGTATTCTTAAAAAATGTTTTTTTTATTTATTTATTATTTTAAATCTAATACAATACTACTGTTATTTAATCAGTTTGTTAAGATTAAAAAAAAATTGTTTTATTTATTGAATATAACATAAATAGAGTAAAATTTATTGAAATGCGATATCTTTAATTAGATTCCCATTAATTAAAACGCTTTTATATTTTTAAATTCATTTGTATTTTTTTTTTTAAACGTGTATATTTCGATTAATTTTTAACTTAGAATAAGTTTCTTTACTTTTGCAATCCAATAAGATATTATTTCGCTATGTATATGTACTTTGGAACAAGGCACGCTGAATCTTTTACAAAACGATTTTACATGCGTTATATTTTAATTTAATGAAATCTTATAAAGTACTATTTTTATACTATTAATGAAATAATTTTGTGTGTCCTACACACTTGCTTACAAATCGAAAATCATTAATCCACAAAATATATTTGTTTTTCAAATTAATATAGTTAATTCGTATTTCTGTTTGACATTATACATTATATTACTTATTCAACAACATATTTATCAGATGTTGAGCATTATATAAACAAAATAATTACATGAAAAATGAAATTTGTTTTAATATTTATATTTATAAATAAGAGTAAATCTTATTATTATTTTTGATATATAAAAAAAAAATCAATTAAATGACTAATTCTGCATTAAAATGCTATACTACTATTTTATTACTATGATATTAATTTGGATTAAATATTATTTTATTTTTAAATAGAAAAAAAAATGTTTTAGTGTCACATTTTCTACGTAATAAGATCTTTAAAATCACACATTCATTTGAATCAATAACGCTTATATATAAATACTAATGATATTAAATTGCTTAATGTTAAGAAATTCAACTAAACAAAAACATCAATGAAATATTGGTTTGAATGTGAAGTTTAAACAATGTATTTAAATTTAATTACAAATGACATATTTTTGTCATATAAAACTATTATTTCACATATGATCTCTAGCACATATTTTATTATATGTATATATAATGCACATGAATATTCGGAATTAAATTCTTATTTTTATATTTTGATTATACAAATTGAAAATATGTTTAACGAAAATATTTCACAAGAAATATAAAAAAAAAAAAAAAAATATATATTAGCAAAGGCAAAAAAATATAATAATTATTTATGTATATTTCTTATCGAATCGTGCTATACCTAATTGAATTGTTGTTGATTAACTGCACTTATTGACTGTATTAATTAACTAACTGTATTTGATAACTGTATTTTAAACAGCTAATTCTTATTTTTAACAATTCAATTTCACTTGTCTTGAAACCAAATAAAATCTATTGTTGCTATTATTACTCCTATTTAACTGAACAAAATATCGGGTTAGTAACACCTGTTGATAATTGGCTTGAAATAATGTTGCCAATTTCTTGAAATTTCTTCTATCGGGGTGGTTATTAATTATACCCAAGTTTGTTAGTGTTTTTATTCACTATTTTACTCACAAAATTAAATTTTGCTGGTTAACTCTCAATACTACACTTTATCAACGGCTCCTAAACTCTGATCTAGTTCTAGACAATGTTAGTCTGGGTGAAAATCAATTCTTCCAGACGGCTTTCCCGTTGGTTGTGATAGATGATCCTATCGAAATCTCTCTGCACCAGAAGTATCACGTCGGGGTCACCACTTGTAGATCTGGTATTAAATAAAAATGCCTTCCAGTATCTTAAAATATTTGGTTCTTTTTATTCGGCTCACTGAGTATAAACTATATATACATATTACAATTAAAGAAATATTAATTAGTAAATTAGAAATATATAAATTAAAGATTTCATGTACCTTGTTCCGTTGATCAACATAAAAATATAATACGTATACATCCAATAAAATATAAAATATGTGATTATATATTATTTTCTTCAACCTTCTAATTAAGTTTTTGCTTTTTTTTGTTTTTAAGCGGCTTCTTCTTTCTTGAGCGTCTCGACTATTCTAAGTCGAGACGCTCAAAATCAATAAACTTGAATAAAAGCAAGATCGAATGATCGTTGTCGTTGTCGCCCCTCAACTAAACACAATAGAACGCCACGAATAACAAGTCTGTCATAATTTCAAAGTGTAGTAGTTAGTAAAATTTTTGATATTTTCAATAATTTAAAAGTTTTTTAAACTTCTTTTCCTAATAGCTTCTATTAATTTGTCTTCATTCTCTTCAATAAAAAAAACAAGCGACAAGCGAAAATATCAAATATCAATTGAAATACAGCGACAACGACAGACGACATCATTGTAGTTCAATAATACGATATATATACTTTACATTTTTTTTTGACATTTCACGACGACAAACAACAGCGACAACCGCACATTCTGTTTAGCTCTTTACTTTCCTCATACCGCAACCACAACCATATGAATGAAAAAATAAGTTTTTATATATGCAGTAGGCGTACATAAAAACAACTATGAATTAAATGAGATATACATATGAATAAAAAAATGTTTTAAGTTGCTTTTATGTAAGTATGCGTTTATATTCAAAATTAAATTTGTCTGTTTGAAATTGAATTTTAAAATTATAAAAGGAAAAATTGGTTTGAAAATGCTGCTAATATTTTCTAAACTATTTGTCAGAAAATATCCTTTCTGCGGACTTTTTTGTAGGCAATTAAATTATCTTTTCAACTCTATAAAAAAATAATTAGGTTTATCACTGAAAAAAGAAAATATGTAATTTTAAAGTACAAATAAATGTTCTATGCAAAATTTTCATAGAGTACATATATAGATTTTTACATTTTGTATTCTATAATCACTATAACATTTTTGAGCGTCATAACATTTTTGAGCGTTCTTCTGTTATCTTTATTTTACTTTTATTTTAAAATATTGCTGCTTTCATTTTAGAACAAAAATTTTTCCCATACCAACTAAATCTCTAGGTATATGTTCTCTCTGCCTAGACAGTGCATTTCATATAACAAATATGAGCTGCCTAAACTCATCATCTCGATAGATGGCGTTACGTGTAAAAATGTATGAAAGTATATCTAATAATTTTTCTTTATATATTTTTAAGATATACTTTATTTTACATAGGAACAAAAATATATTTTTGCTCTTTCAAATAGGAACAAAAATATATTCAATATGAATTTCTCATTTCTCAATGTGATTTTATCATTATAATTATAGGTACATAAGAATTTTCTCATCATTTAGGTGTATATGCTTTTTTATAATTTTTATTTCTTTATTGTTCTTAGATATCTTGCTTGGAAAAAAAATATTACAAAAATTCTTTTTTTTATGTATGCGAAAAATTCTAAAGAATCAAATATATGTATATATAATTAGCTCGGATATCGGATTCAATTTCATTAATTTTATGTTTCATAACAATACTTTCAAAATTTGATTGCGAGTAATATACTTTTTAATTACCATGTTATGAGTAATTAACCAATTTAGATACCGGCAGATGACTTTTCTAACCAATTTAGGTACCGGCAAACAAACAGAGTGCCATCAATACTTCAATTATATACCCCCAAAATAAATATTCCTTTGGTTACCTATATGTGGTATTTAAAACTAGATTATCATGCTGGATTGGATTTATTTGTTAGCGTGTTGACTGTACACCGAGATCTTTGGGCAAAGCAGAAGGTCTAAATATTGAAAATTTCTAAAAGCTTAGGTTGGAAATTTGGAAACGTTTATAACTCAAATTAGATATCTATATTTTGAAAGTATATTAATTTACTGAAATTTCGGGACTTTCACACTGTATAATTGATGAAATAATGCCAATGCAATAAAATTCAATAAAATATTTTCTTGGATATTGTCTGAAAAAAGTTGAATGTGGATTGGATTGTAAAATGCAAAACTGCATGGAAATTTTAAAGAAACCAGAAGAAGTTTTCGAGGACATGGACAACGAATTATTTATTTTCAACAAAAATTACGACAAAAATTCTAATTTTGGATCTTTAAAGGTTCCTAGTGAAATTTTATTTCACACATCTCTTTTGTGGGTGTAAATTTTTAATTCGTTATTTGTAAAAAAGTGCAATATTAAAGGAATATTTAATTTTTTATTCGATAAATGTGTTGAAGAGATGGAAAAAAATAATAATTATCATTGGTATTTTTCACAAAAATGCTACTCTAAGCTATTAATTTTTTTTTTAAAGTAATTTTAAGAAAAAATTGTAATTGGAAATTTGAGTTAATACAAAATAAAAATAAATGTAGTAGAGAAAATCAAAAGTTAACTATTATTAGGGAAACAAAATAATTTTTATTAAATAGATATTCAATTAGCTCGTCGTATTCGTGGTGAACGTGCCTAATTTAAATTTCTTTTAAAAAATAATAAATGGTTCTTTTCAGAACCACATAAAGTAATATAACAATTTTTCAACAACAATAAACATATTAAATAATAAACTTTAGTTTTTATTCACCAGAAATTACAGGACATAAAAAATATTTTTTCAGTAGATTACTTAATTCTTAATTTTGACATGATTTTTTACCTCTTTTTACACATATTTTTATAACCCAATTTATACTCGTACATAATATATTTTCAACATTGAAAAATTTAATTGTATGTATATATATATATATATATATATAATATATATATATATATCTTTCTGTACTTGCAATCTTCTCTTGTAAAGAGAATAGTAATATTTTTTATTACTGTCCTTTGTCTTTAAAAAATATTCTTTCTTTATGTTGTTTTTGTGAGTTTTTTTTTGGTAAGAATTTTTTCTATGTGTATATCATTATTTGAACATTTTAAAAAGGAAAAATGAAAAAATAAAAATATTTTTGAAATAGCGCATACTAGTGCCATCTGTTGAACATTATATCGTTAGATATACACGTTAAAAACGTAATTAAGAATGCACTGTCTAGTATAAGTGTCTATGCTCTAACTCATGTTTAGCGAAAAGTCACTTTTGCTTACTTGCAAAATTAACGGCTCATATATATATATATATATATTTATATACATATACATATGTATATTTTTTTATTTTTTGCCCCATTTTTGGGGGCCCCATATGGCCATCCTTACCTGAAACATTACCCAATGAGAGATACTCATCGACCTTTAATTTGATACCCCACATGATTTTTATTATTTTTGGCTTCATTTTCCAGGCCCCCACATGACTCTTGTTGCCCTAAATACTACAATTACTTGCCCCAAAAATACCTGTTCTTCCAGACCTTTAATTTGATACATCATTTGATTTTTTTGATTTTTGGCCCCATGTTTTGGGGCTCCACATAATACTCCTTACCTGAAACACTACCCAACGTGATGTACTCAGCAATATCTTTAATTTGATACCCGACATTTGAAAATAGCCCCCTCACACGCCCCATCGCCCGGCCATGAAAATGTGGCACCAAATGGGTCATAGCACAAGCTTAATTTCCAAATTTGAGTTAAATCGGTACAGCCGTTTAGGAGGTATGCTCAAGTGAAGAAAACATGAATTTTTCAGGCCCCCACATGACCCATGTTCCCCCAAACACTACCATTACTTGCCTCAAAGATATCTACTCTTCCAGACCTTTAATTTGATACCCCACATGATATTTTTCATTTTTGGCCCTATTTATTGGGGGCCTTTCATGGTCCTAGTTACCCGAAACACTACCCACCGTGATGTACTCATCAATACCTTTAATTTAATACCCCACATGACTTTTTTGACAACAGGCCCAACCCCTCGCCCCTCGCTGGGCCTTGAAAATTATGTGGCACTGAATGGGTGATAACATGAGCTTAAGTTCCAAATTTCAGCTAAATCGGTAAAGCCGTTTAGGAGCTATGCCTAGGCGAGGAAAACATGAATTGTGAATTCAATAAAAGGAAAGTAAAAAATAAGTTTTTATATATGCAGTAGGCGTACATAAAAACAACTATGAATTAAATGAGATATACATATGAATAAAAAAATGTTTTAAGTTGCTTTTATGTAAGTATGCGTTTATATTCAAAATTAAATTTGTCTGTTTGAAATTGAATTTTAAAATTATAAAAGGAAAAGTTGGTTTGAAAATACTGCTAATATTTTCTAAACTATTTGTCAGAAAATATCCTTTCTGCGGACTTTCTGCGGCAATTAAATTATCTTTTCAACTCTATAAAAAAATAATCAGGTTTATCACTGAAAAAAGAAAATATGTAATTTTAAAGTACAAATAAATGTTCTATGCAAAATTTTCATAGAGTACATATATAGATTTTTACATTTTGTATTCTATAATCACTATAACATTTTTGAGCGTCATAACATTTTTGAGCGTTCTTCTGTTATCTTTATTTTACTTTTATTTTAAAATATTGTTGCTTTCATTTTAGAACAAAAAAATTTCCCATACCAACTAAAGCTCTAGGTATATGTTCTCTCTGCCTAGACAGTGCATTTCATATAACAAATATGAGCTGCCTAAACTCATCATCTCGATAGATGGCGTTACGTGTAAAAATGTATGAAAGTATATCTAATAATTTTTCTTCATATATTTTTAAGATATACTTTATTTTACATAGGAACAAAAATATATTTTTGCTCTTTCAAATAGGAACAAAAATATATTCAATATGAATTTCTAATTTCTCAATGTTATCATTATAGGTACATACACAGAATTTTCTCATCATTTAGGTGTATATGCTTTTTTATAATTTTTATTTCTTTATTGTTCTTAGATATCTTGCTTGGAAAAAAAATATTACAAAAATTCTTTTTTTTATGTATGCGAAAAATTCTAAAGAATCAAATATATGTATATATAATTAGCTCGGATATCGGATTCAATTTCATTAATTTTATGTTTCATAACAATACTTTCAAAATTTGATTGCGAGTAATATACTTTTTAATTACCATGTTATGAGTAATTAACCAATTTAGATACCGGCAGATGACTTTTCTAACCAATTTAGGTACCGGCAAACAAACAGAGTGCCATCAATACTTCAATTATATACCCCCAAAATAAATATTCCTTTGTTTACCTATATGTGGTATTTAAAACTAGATTATCATGCTGGTTGTTAGCGTGTTGACTGTACACCGAGATCTTTTAACAAAGCAGAAGGTCTAAATATTGAAAATTTCTAAAAGCTTAGGTTGGAAATGTTAGGCGCTTTACTTTCGAAATTTGGAAACGTTTATAACTCAAATTAGATATCTATATTTTGAAAGTATATTAATTTACTGAAATTTCGGGACTTTCACACTGTATAATTGATGAAATAATGCCAATACAACAAAATTCAATAAAATATTTTCTTGGATATTGTCTGAAAAAAGTTGAATGTGGATTGGATTGTAAAATGCAAAACTGCATGGAAATATTAAAGAAACCAGAAGAAGTTTTCGAGGACATGGACAACGAATTATTTATTTTCAACAAAAATTACGACAAAAATTCTAATTTTGGATCTTTATAGGTTCCTAGTGAAATTTTATTTCACACATCTCTTTTGTGGGTGTAAATTTTGAATTCGTTATTTGTAAAAAAGTGCAATATTAAAGGAATATTGAATTTTTTATTCGATAAATGTGTTGAAGAGATGGAAAAAAATAATAATTATCATTGGTATTTTTCACAAAAATGCTACTCTAAGCTATTAATTTTTTTTTTAAAAGTAATTTTAAGAAAAAATTGTAATTGGCAATTTGAGTTAATACAAAATAAAAATAAATGTAGTAGAGAAAATCAAAAGTTAACTATTATTAGGGAAACAAAATAATTTTTATTAAATATATATTCAATTAGCTCGTCGTATTCGTGGTGAACGTGCCTAATTTAAATTTCTTTTAAAAAATAATAAATGGTTCTTTTCAGAACCACATAAAGTAATATAAAAATTTGTCAACAACAATAAACATATTAAATAATAAACTTTAGTTTTTATTCACCAGAAATTACAGGACATAAAAAATATTTTTTCAGTAGATTACTTAATTCTTAATTTCGACATGATTTTTTACCTCTTTTTACACATATTTTTATAACCCAATTTATACTCGTACATAATATATTTTCAACATTGAAAAATTTAATTGTATGTATATATATATATATAATATATATCTGTACTTGCAATCTTCTCTTGTAAAGAGAATAGTAATATTTTTTATTACTGTCCTTTGTCTTTAAAAAATATTCTTTCTTTATGTTGTTTTTGTGAGTTTTTTATTTGGTAAGAATTTTTTCTTTGTGTATATCATTAATTGAACATTTTAAAAAGGAAAAATGAAAAAATAAAAATATTTTTGAAATAGCGCATACTAGTGCCATGTGTTGAACATTATATCGTTAGATATACACGTTTAAAACGTAATTAAGAATGCACTGTCTAGTATAAGTGTCTATGCCCTAACTCATGTTTAGCGAAAAGTCACGTTTGCTTACTTGCAAAATTAACGGCTCATATATATAAATATGTATATTTTTTTATTTTTTGCCCCATTTTTGGGGGCCCCATATGGCCATCTTTACCTGAAACACCCAACGAGAGATACTCATCGAGACCTTTAATTTGATACCCCACATGATTTTTATTATTTTTGGCCTCATTTTCCAGGCCCCCACATGACTCTTGTTGCCCTAAATACTACAATTACTTGCCCCAAACATATCTGTTCTTCCAGACCTTTAATTTGATACCCAATTTGATTTTTTTGATTTTTGGCCCCATGTTTTGGGGCCCCACATGGTACTCCTTACCTGAAACACTACCCAACGTGATGTACTCAGCAATACCTTTAATTTGATACCCGACATTTGAAAATAGCCCCCTCATACGCCCCATTGCCCGGCGATGAAAATGATGTGGCGCCAAATGGGTCATAGCACAAGCTTAATTTCCAAATTTGAGTTAAATCGGTACAGCCGTTTAGGAGGTATGCTCAAGTGAAGAAAACATGAATTTTTCAGGCCCCCACATGACCCATGTTCCCCCAAACACTACCATTACTTGCCTCAAAGATATCTACTCTTCCAGACCTTTAATTTGATACCCCACATGATATTTTTCATTTTTGGCCCTATTTATTGGGGGCCTTTCATGGTCCTAGTTACCCGAAACACTACCCAACGTGATGTACTCATCAATACCTTTAATTTAATACCCCACATGACTTTTTTGACAACAGGCCCAACCCCTCGCCCCTCGCTGGGCCTTGAAAATTATGTGGCACTGAATGGGTGATAACATGAGCTTAAGTTCCAAATTTCAGCTAAATCGGTAAAGCCGTTTAGGAGCTATGCCCTCAGATCAAAGAATTAAAGGATAAAGTCCGTACCTAATTTTACACTATAAAGTAGAAATTGAATTGAAGTAATTTCTTTTTATATTTGACTCTTTCACACCTTATATGCAAACTAAATAGTGTTGTCTCTGTTTCAACATAAATATTAAATAAATATTTATAGTGTGACCAGCGTTTAAAAATAGGGTGCTAGTTTTCATACAATTTTCAATAAGTTTCGCATAATTTAAAAATAATCTAGATTTTTGTTCGCTGCGATGGTATCATTGCTAGTTATATTTCTGTTTGTGTGTGTGCTGTCTGTTTTATAAAGTTCGGAGTGAATATTTAAAAGTTAAAATTATTAAATAAAAACTATTGGTGAATTAATTAAAAACTATATTTATTAAAGAAAATTAATAATTAATTAATAAAAACTATAAAAAAAAACATTTAATATAATGAAGTGTGTAGTTAAAGGTTGTGGAAATTGTGATAGAGTAAAAATTCATGGCGTCTGTTTTCACAGGTAAGCGACGTCTTAAAAATGTTTTATGAATCATTTAAAGGTTCCTTGTTTAATTTTGTTAGTTTTGGTTATCAAAATATAATAGTTTTAATTCAGAAAAATTAAAATATCGCATAAAATAAGTTCAGTGAATGAGATGTCAATGCGTGTTTAGTAATGTGTGTGTTTCATTGTACCCCAAACAAATTTGGGGTACAATGAAGAAAAAATGGTTTGTTTTACATTTTCTTAGTATAAATCGTACAAAAATATAATAAAAAAACATTTATTTTGTATTTTTTAAGTAGTTTAACTATATTTAAAAACTACAATAATGCATTTTTCATTCATAAAATTAATTTTTTTGCTAACGCTTAGATAATTTTTGTTCACACAAACATTGACAATGGGGTACAATTTGAAATGAAGTTTAATTTAATACAGTGTCGCCGTGTGTTTTACTCTTGGGTCTTAGTATAAAGGGTGCTTTGACTGTTTTGATAATATTCTATTTCTTAGACAGCAAAATTATTATACAATTAAAGAATATTTTGTTTTAATTTTTTTTAGAATACCAGTGATAAAAAAAAGAAGAGATATTTGGTTAAGTCAAATAGGTGTCTCAAACGAATCGATCAAAGCCCGCGACAGAATTTCTTCTAGGCATTTTAAGGAGGACGATTATGTAGCAGTGGCGTGCAGTGACTTTTAGGACTGGGTGTGCTGAAATATTTCTTTGCTTAAAACATTATATAACAGAAGTTTTTGAGTCGGGGATGTTGATTTTTGTTTTTCATTTCACCAAGAAGATTTTTAGCATTAAAATGAGATTAGCATTTAAAAATAAAATGATCGATCACTTCATCATAAAAAATTTCTATTGATTATAAATTTTTTAGTAACAACAATATGGGTTACTTTGGTTAACTTGTTATTAAGCACACCAGTTAAACCATTTTAAAATATAGGTTTTTGAAGTTCTATTTCTTTTAAGTTCTCAGAAATTTAGAAACGTGCAACTTATTATTGAGTTTAACAAAATCAAAAAATTTCCATAACTAAAGAATATTATATGTACGTATAATTGTCAAATTTTGGGTAACAATTGTAATAATAATATAAATCAAATATTTTTACAACCCCTGAAGTTACTAACTTCTTCCTTGGTAGGCATGTATACAAGCATGAAACCTACCTGCGTACCAAATTTTATCCAGATCTAAGATATAATTTTTTTTTGAAAAATTTTCGTAGAACAAAAATTCATGTCTCTCCACATAAACCGAAATTTCTAACATATATCCACTAAAAGTACCGACCCCATCTTGTACACGCATCATGGTGGAGTTTGGATCAACACATGTGTCAAATTTGAATAAAATCTGACAAGCGGTTATAGGAGATTTAGTTTAACTAACTACTCGTAAAAGTTAATGAATCCTTGACGATTATTGATATTGAATAGTGCTAAAAATTTGTAGCACACTATTCAATATATTTTAATTTCTTATATGATGGTTATGCATGTGCATATGCATAACCGTCATATAAGAAAATTGTACACAATTAAAACAAAAATATAAATAATGGAATGAGAGAACCACAAAAAAAGTACTCATTCTCAATAGTCAATACTACATTATATTTTCTATATGCATTTTTTAATCTTATTTTTAATATGTGAAACGAGAATTGTGCTGAGGAAAACGTAGCACGAACCACAAAAAAATCATATATGTATATTTTTTTATTTTACAACCACAAATTATCTACATGCAGTCGCGTTGCATTCTTATTGTTAATGTTAATTTTGTTGCAACAGACTTCATAGAAAATAATCGGTGCGGTTGAAAGTATAGCACCATAATTTCATATATTTTTCAAAAATTGTGTGGCTTTGTATTTTCAAATTTGTATGACCATTCCGTGCTGAAAATTTTTAGCACCAGCAACAACAACATATCAAAGTTTTATAATTGTATGATGAGTGTTAAGATTTTTTCAATTTGGTAGGCGCGTAGAAATATTCTTTAGTGTAAAAAAAAATTTATTAAGATAAATATTTAATTTATAGGGTAAAAATATTGGCGTTGTGTTGTAATTGCCAAGGTTTTTTTGTTGTTTTTAGAATATTTTTTTTTCTTAAATTTTATTTGAAAATTATTAGGATTTCATTAGGGTGTGCTCAGCACCTAGAGCACCTTAGACCACACGCCACTGTTATGTAGACAATCATAAGAAACGAAAAATTTTGAAGACAAGTTCAATCCCTTCACAAAACTTAGGAGAAACTACTATATATATTGTTGAAAAAGACAACGAAGTAAGCTCTCTTGAGGCAGATAAAATAAATCCTGATGTTGTTTCGGTAATTCTAAATTTTATTTAAATATATATATATATATATATATATATATATATATATATATATATATATATATATATATATATATATATTATTGATTTAATATTAATATTATTATTTTATATATATTATTGATTTAATATTAATATTATTATTTTAATATTAATTTCAGAAAAGTGATTTTATACCAATTCAAGCAATTATACCAACTGCATGAATCTCTAATATATATATTAAAAATGTGAGTGTATATTTTGATTGATACAAAATTATTGATTGTAATAAATTTTCGTATATTTGTGAATTTTTAGGAAATTAATGAAGATTTTACACCAATTGCTGGTTTGAAATTTTTTTTATTATATTTAAAAATGAACACATCTGTTCGCAGTAAACTTACAAAATTAATATTATTCAAAGGAAACTAAAATTACTTTATAAATAATATAAATAAAAAAAAATATTACAACTAATTTTTTTCTTTTTTTATTTATCTCTTATTATTTGTACTAATGATTAAAAGGCTAGAGCGTGTTGCCCAGCTCAAAAAAAATTCCTACTACACTGCACTACCTAATACATAGATAATTTGTTGTATGAGTGTGCGTTAAATACTTCAAATAATTTTGTGCACACTTTATCCTTTAATTCTTTGATCTGAGGCTATGCCTAGGCGAGGAAAACATGAATTGTGAATTCAATAAAAGGAAAGTAAAATTACAAATGACATATTTTTGTCATATAAAACTATTATTTCACATATGATCTCTAGCACATATTTTATTATATGTATATATATATATCATAAGCAATTTCGGTAATATGCACATGAATATTCGTAATTAAATTCTTATTTTTATATTTTGATTATACAAATTGAAAATTTGTTTAACGAAAATATTTCACAAGAAATATTAAAAAAAATAAAAGAAAAATATATATTAGCAAAGGCAAAAAAATATAATAATTATTTATGTATATTTCTTATCGAATCGTGCTATACCTAATTGAATTGTTGTTGATTAACTGCACTTATTGACTGTATTAATTAACTAACTGTATTTGATAACTGTATTTTAAACAGCTAATTCTTATCTTTAACAATTCAATTTCACTTGTCTTGAAAGCAAATAAAATCTATTGTTGCTATTATTACTCCTATTTAACTGAACAAAATATCGGGTTAGTAACACCTGTTGATAATTGTCTTGAAATAATGTTGCCAATTTCTTGAAATTTCTTCTATCGGGGTGGTTATTAATTATACCCAAGTTTGTTAGTGTTTTTATTCACTATTTTACTCACAAAATTTTGCTGGTTAACTCTCAATACTATACTTTATCAACGGCTCCTAAACTCTGATCTAGACAATGTTAGTCTGGGTGAAAATCAATTCTTCCAGACGGTTTTCCCGTTGGTTGTGATAGATGATCCTATCGAAATCTCTCTGCACCAGAAGTATCACGTCGGGGTCACCACTTGTAGATCTGGTATTAAATAAAAATGCCTTCCAGTATCTTAAAATATTTGGTACTTTTTATTCGGCTCACTGAGTATAAACTATATATACATATTACAATTAAAGAAATATTAATTAGTAAATTAGAAATATATAAATTAAAGATTTCATGTACCTTGTTCCGTTGATCAACATAAAAATATAATACGTATACATCCAATAAAATATAAAATATGTGATTATATATTATTTTCTTCAACCTTCTAATTAAGTTTTTGTTTTTTTTTGTTTTTAAGCGGCTTCTTCTTTCTTGAGCGTCTCGACTATTCTAAGTCGAGACGCTCAAAATCAATAAACTTGAATAAAAGAAAGATCGAATGATATTTTAAAATTTATTTAACCTTTTTTATACATATAAACAGTCATATCCTCAAAATGATAATTTTGTGATTACAACCATTCTCCACTAGGCTGAAGATTTTAGAAAATTTAAAGAAAATTGAAATTTTTATATTTTTAAAATGTTTTATTGTATTTGTTTCTGTTTAAGAGCCAAACGGAATGTGTGGTTGTCGCTGTTGGTTGTCGTCGTGTTTTTCGCTAGCGATGATTTCGCTGTCGTTGTCGCCCCTTAACTAAACACAATAGAACGCCACGATAAACAAGTCTGTCATAATTTCAAAGTGTAGTAGTTAGTAAAAATTTTAAAATTTTCAATAATTTAAAAGTTTTTTAAACTTCTTTTCCTAAGAGCTTCTATTAATTTGTCTTCCATTCTCTTCAATAAAAAAAAAACATTAAAAATATATGTCAAAACACCGCGACAAGCGAAAATATCAATTGAAATACAGCGACAACGACAGACGACATCATTGTAGTTCAATAATACGATATATGTACTTTTGATTTTTTTTTTGACATTTCACGACAACAAACGACAGCGACAACCGCACATTCTGTTTAGCTCTTTACTTCCCGCATACCGCAACCACAACCATATGAATGAAAAAATAAGTTTTTATATATGCAGTAGGCGTACACCATAGACATATAATATATATAGACAGAATCTCAAATCTCAAAAGTGAAGCCAGCATTGAATATGCTTTTTATGCTACAACATAAAAAGTAATATAAACGCAAACTCAATTTCCCTATGTTGTTCCCTTTTTCTGGGATATTTTTTCAAGTTTATATAATGAATAAGAAAATTGTAATATATTTAATGAAAAAGTATTTATTTTTTTCATAAAAATAATTTTATAATTATAAAAAATTAAACTTAAGCTTAAATAATAATGCAAGCATAAAAAAATTTACTTATAAACCAGAAAAATGCACAACTTTAGTTAATTTTTGCCTAATATTTTGGTTTTGAAAACTTAAAGTTGTACATTTTGCTGCGTAATTTAATCTTATTTTAAGATATTCAGTGATTATAGCTTTGATTAGGAACGCTCTATGATCCTCAAATAAATCGTCATCTGCAGAATGTCCTAAAAGATTTGGAAATACATATTGATTATTAAGATTATTGTTTACGTAATTATGTAATTTTAGAAAAAAATTATTACTTACGTTAGTTATATGACTATTAAGAATTTTATACCCACTCTCTGACATTTTTACAATAGTAGTAATATCTTTATGTGGCTTTATTAATCCACCGCGATTCTTTATTTCGATAAGTGAATTGGTAACGGAATTTTCTAAATCGAAAACAGCTTTCAAGCAATCCTCGCATTTAATAATTTTTGTTAATTTTCGTTGGATAAACCCAGCAATGTAACCGCAAATGTCTGAGCAATATTTATTTAAATTTGAATATAAAAACGGAAGTTGTTCATCATTTTCAGTTAAAATTTCCTCTGTCTGCCTTCTAAATTTGAAATTTATTTTGTCGCAAAAAACGTTGCTACTACTCACCGTTAATATCGTGGAATCCAAAACTAAACAATTTGCATTTAAAGAAGACTTTATTTCGTTATTGAAGATTAATCTTTTATATGCGCTTTCCAACATTTTTGCACTAGGATTGTTATTAAAACCGCCTTTGCTTCCTATTTTAGAAAATTCTGTTTCCAAATGATCTTGTGAAAATTTATAAGTGGCTAAAAATTGTAATTTTTTTGTTACTATAAATTGATTATATAGTTTTTTAATTGAATTTATTGCTACTAAAAATCCCAAAAAACCGGTTTTATTCGCGGAAAATAATAGTTTTTTGCCATTTTCCAATTTTAAATTTTTTATATACTGCTCAGACTCACTAAAAAAACATTCAAACGTTGCATAATTAAATTCTGAAATTGGTTTCTTAAAACCTTTTTTTTGCATTATTAATACTATTAAAAATGTCAAAGAGGGTATCAAATATTTTTATAAACTTTACCGTAGGTTCACAATTTTTGAAATCGCTGTAATTGTTGTCCTTCAGATATGTTAGTGCAGCAGCCACACTGGCGCTAATCGTTTGTGTTGCTAGTTTCACCTTCATTTTTGCATCATACCATCTAATGTGTTTTTTTGTTAATCTTGGTGCTATAGCCAACTCCTCCTCTTGTTGAATTTTGTGCAGCTTTTCAATATATATTTGTGTTTGTTCCATCAAACGTAATGTTAGTCACTATGGCCCCAGTTTCAGCTAAATATGAAAGCATTTTTTTCACTATTTCTGATTTTTCTTTCGCGGACACTTTACTTTTCTTCCGCGGATTTGTTTACTTACAATGAACTTTTTTTTACCTTCTATATATTTACTATTAAATTGTACTTACACAATTTTTTAGGATTTTCCAAAATACATTATCTTTTTTTGTTTTTACGGAAAAACCGCAGATATAAGAAGTACGGCACAATTCATAAAAAAATAAATAGTCGTTAAAAGGAAAAAATACAGTTAATTTATTTAACATTTAATTTGAAATTATTCGGCAATTTGCCGCATTTGTTTTTAAATATAAAACATGGTAATATAAGGTAATATATTGTTGTTTACACCATTTTCAGATTAATTGCAACGTTTTTGGAACTAAATTCAACGCATTTGTCTATTAAATTAATAAAAAAGTTGAATTTGCATTGAACAATGTTACACATATTCAATCTCAAAATCGTATATCACTACTTATAGTTTTTAATTTTATTAAATATGTTCATAAATTTAAAATTTCATTCATAATTTCTAAAATTTTGTAGAAATAAATTCATTTAAAATCATAATTTGACAAATTATTGAATGGGACTTTTTTTATATAGTTACCAACACTATTTTCAAATATTCCCATTTTTTTATGTCAAATAGCTGTCAGTGCCCCTCCAAGAGGGGCTTATGCTGGCTTCACTTTTTATTAGAACAACATACATTGGACATTCAGTCTATATATATTATACGTCTATGGCGTACACTAAGATTAAATATACAGGATAGAGTCAAATGAACATTTACACCTACAAGCTATGTCAAGAATTTGAAAAGCTCTTAGTTGTCAAAACCCTTTTTTCGGCTGTCAATACCCTTTTTCTGCCTGTCAAAAATCTTTTTTTTTTAAAGCTTTTTTACAAAAACGGAAAATTGAAAAAAATTGCAAAAGTAAAAAGTTTTAAACATTAATTTTGTAATTATTAATTGTGATAAAGTGATTTGATAGAAGAAAAAATTATATTTATTAAAATTGTGATTAAAACAATATAACAATGGTTCGGTATTGCATAGTAAAATCGTGTAAATATAATATAAATAATATGTGTCCAGAATATGGAATGGTTACGTTGTACAGGTAAAAATATAGTAAATAAAATAAGGAATGCATGTTATTTAAATGATATATTAAATTTTAAGAATATGTTTTTTATAATTTTTATTTAAAAATATTATATTTAATTTAGAATAAAGTATAAAATTATAAATAAAACAAGTTGTGATTGAAAGAAAAAATTCCGCCATAATTTCAAAATAGCTTTTACAAGCTTTTGCATGTTTTCATTTTAGGGACAGTGTTGTAGTCAGGATATTTTTTAATGAGGCATAATTACTATTTTATTATATTATTATTTTATATATATTTTAGTTTCCCAAAAGATGCGGAAATATTAGGAAAATATGGTTTTCTGTATTGAATTTAAATAAAACTGCAATTCCTTCTCAGCATTTGGTAAGTTATACAATAGACATTGTAAATTTTTTCAGAAAATATTAATAATTTTTAAAATATATTTTAGGAAATATATTTCAATTTCATTTTTATTCTAATTACTTATATTTCTTTGATTTCTATTATAATTTTCTGTCTTTCTATGCTTATTCTTTTTAATTTTCTTAATTTATTCTATTCCTTGCCTTTATTTTTCTTTACTTTTTTATCAACATTAAAAAACTAAAGGAAGAAATAGAAATGCAGGAAGAAATTATTGTACCATCAGAAATGATTTGTGATGAAGAAATTGTAACATCAGAAATGATTTGTGATGAATAAATTATACCAACTACTGTTTCGCAAGAAAGGTTGGCTCTACAGGAAATCGTATCAAATAATGTAGATTTTAAAATAAAAAATATTTAAAAGTAGTAGTTATAATTTTATAACTTATGTACGATAATTTAAAATTGTAATATTGTAATATTCCTAATATTGTAAACCAAAAATAAAAAAATATTAAATTATTAATAATTATTAATTAAGAAAACAAAAATAGAAAGTTTTTATATACAAAAGATACTAATTTATTGAAAATAAACTCACAAAATACAATAATTAATAAATATTTTATTTAAAAATTAATAGATTTTTATAAAATACAAAAAAAATCATTCATATTCAATATATTTTGAATGAACATAAATTAAAAGAGCTTTTTACTTCGGGCTGTATATCTGAAGCCGTCAGCCACAAATATTTTCTTGTTTCATTCTCGTTCCCCCGCCTCATATTGTTTGACGTTTTTTTATACTATATGCTCTATCCTGTATATTTAATCTTAGGGCGTACATAAAAACAACTATGAATTAAATGAGATACATATGAATATAAAAATGTTTTAAGTTGTTTTTATGTAAGTATGCGTTTATATTCAAAATTAAATTTGTCTGTTTGAAATTGAATTTTAAAATTATAAAAGGAAAGTTGGTTTGAAAATACTGCTAATATTTTCTAAACTATTTGTCACTCAAATGCCACAGTAATTAGTAATATGTTTGCAGATCGATTTCAAGAAATTTTCTGTAGTGCTTCTAACAATTTGCACTCTTCTCCCGCTATCTCAGACACTCCATCTCTTATTAATCACATATCTCCTCGCTTGATGAAATAAAAAATGCTCTTAGTCAACTCGACACAAAAAAGGGTCCAGGTCCTGATTTATTACCCAACATATTTCTGTTTAATTTTGCTGAACAACTATCAGTCCCGTTACATCTTCTTTTTAATAAATCTTTAGATCTAGGCCAATTTCCAACTTCTTGGAAATCATCATATCTTACACCAATCCATAAGGGTGGTGATAAATGCAATGTTGATAATTATAGAGGCATTGCCATCCTTTCTTCCATTCCAAAACTTTTTGAAAAAATTATTTGCGGTAAATTATCAACAATAATTAACCCAATCCTTAATGAACAACAGCATGGTTTTAGAAAAAATAGATCTACAACAACTAATCTTATGGTACTCGTATCGGATAGTTTGTGTCAAATGGAGAATGGACATCAAATCGATACTGTTTATACGGATTTCAGTAAAGCCTTCGATCGTGTTGACCATAATATTCTTATTGGTAAGTTGCGTAAAAAAGGTATAACTGGCTCACTACTTGAATGGCTTACTTCTTACCTTACCAACAGAGTACAATTTGTTAAGTTTCAGGGTAGTATATCTAAACAGATTTCAGTATCATCCGGTGTTCCTCAAGGCAGTCACTTAGGTCCTCTTCTTTTTAACATTTTTATTTCCGACTTATCCGAGGTTTTATCAGATATATCACATCTATTTTATGCTGATGATCTAAAAATATATCATATCATCAAATCATTAACCGATTCACTATTTCTGCAATCAAAACTTAAGGTTCTTGATGAATGGTGTAAAATGAATAGATTATACCTTAATATTTCAAAATGCCATGTAATCACCTTCTCTCGCAAAAGAAATATTCAAAATTTTAATTACTATCTTAATGAGACTTTGCTTAATCGCGTTGACCAAATTTTGGACCTTGGTATAATTCTTGATAGTAAGCTTACTTTTAATAAACACCATGACAAAATAATTGCGAAAGCTAACAAAATGATCGGTTTTATCAAAAGAAGAGCTAAAGAATTTAGTAATATATGGATCACCAAATCTTTATACTGTTCCCTCGTACGACCCATCTTAGAATATGCCTGTCAAATCTGGGACCCTGCCTTTCTAGTACACAGTGATAGAATTGAATCAATTCAAAAGCAGTTCATGCTGTTTGCTTTAAGAGAACGATATCACCCCAGAGATTATGAGAATCTACCATCTTACACTTATAGACTTTCACTAATTAATCTGTCCCCCCTATCGTCCAGAAGAATTATATTAACTTCCTGTTTTACATTCGATGTTTTAAGAAATAATATAAAAGTAGAATTCTTATCAGATAAAATTAAATTAAATGATAATAGACAAACGAGAGTTACTAAAATACTAGTAGAATATCCTCACCGTACTGAATATGGTCGTAACGAGCCTATTAACAGGTGTAGTAGGATTTTCAATACATATAGCACTCTTTACTCATCCTCACTAACTAAATCCTCTTATAAAAAAAATCTTTAATCCCTACTAAACTAACCTATATAATCTGAGAATTTAGAATTTATTAATTTTCAAATTTTGACAATAACATAAATTTAATATGTTAAATTATATATGTATAGTTTATAAAATAAATTTAATTTAATTTAATTTAGTATATTTTTAGATTGGAATTAGAAGTTGTAATATTGACTATTGACGCTGATCACATTGAAAAATGTTACGTCAAAAAAATCAAATTAAATAAACCGTCTAATGAAAAGATTATTAATTCAGAACAGTCTAATAAAACGAATAATAATTCAGAACAGCCTAATGTAAAGAATAATAATCCAACCATCTTAGATGTTGTATGCGTAAAGTTCATTTCCAGCAAATTTAAAAATATTATTATGAAACATAAATTCGGAAAAAAAATTCGCTTAACTGGTAACATATTTGGAAATGAATTTACTTCAAAAAAAATATTTATTAATGATAGTCTAACATCACATTCAAGAAAATTATTTATCGCCGCTAAAAAAACGAAACAGGAAAAAGATTTCAAATACATATGGTTGCGTAATGGAAAAATTATGATGAGGAAAACTGATGGTGAAGAAAAAATTGTTATTAATTCTTTAGAAGATCTAAAAATTCTCTAATTATTTTTTTTTTTTTATATATATTATAATTTTTAATTTTAAGTATGAGTTTTTCAAATTCTGATTCTTTAGAATCTAATAACAATAATTTTTCTTTAAGTAATTCTCTTATAAGCAATAATTGTGAAAGTGTTTTTCATTCAAACCATATGTTTTCTGATAAAGTTTTTATTATACACCAAAACATTAGAAGTTTACGAACAAATTTTGATTTATTGTTAACGCATTTAGAAACATTTTCAAACAAACCACATTTTATCTTTTTATCCGAAATATGGATTTATGATTGCGAAAAACTTGATTATAATATACCTGGTTATAACTTTTACGCTTTATGTAATGATTCTTATGCATCTGGTGGCGTGGCAGTATTTGTTAAGTCTGATTATAATTGTAGTGTTTCTTATTGTGATTTGGTTAGTGCTGATATATTAAGATTAGAATGTAACATCGAAAATGAAAAAATAGTTTTTATGTGTATTTATAGATTACATGGAAATAATTTAAATAAAGAGGTTTTTTTGGGCGAATTTAGTAATCTATTGAAAAACGAAAAAAACAAAAATCTGATTTTAGTAGGTGATTTTAATATTGATATTTTATGTAAATCTGAGATAGTAGATAAATATTTATTTTTAATTGCCTCTCATGGTATGGATAGTGTTATAAATGTGCCAACCCGCGTTTCTTCTGGTAAATGTTTGGATCACGTGTTTGTGCGTTTCTTTAATGTTCAAAAATTTGCTTGTGAAAGTATTATATTAGACCTCAAAATTACAGATCATTGTATGACAGGTTTGCTATTAAAAAATACTACAACAAAAACATCGGATAAATACGTACCTTTTCCAATTCGTAAATAAATTAATTTTGAGGATTTAAATAATTTGCTTTTAAATGAATTTTGGGAAAGTGTATATTGTGAAGATAATCCTTCAGTAGCTTATGATAAATTTGTTACTATTTTAAAAAATAAAATAAATGAATGTAGTTTTCAACCCGTCGGTCACAATAAACTGAAAAGGCTAAAACCATGGATGACGAAAAATTTAATAGCTAAAGTTTCGAAGAAAAAAATAAGTTAAGACAAAAATTGATTAAACATCCCGATAACATTAGATTGAAAAACTATTATCTAAAAGTATGTAATGAATTAAAAATTGAAATTCCAGTTTGTCGTGACAGCTACTATTCGAATGAGATTAATAAAAATAAGGGAAATGTTAGGGGAGAATGGAAAGTTGTCAACAATATTTTAAACAGGGTACAGGATAAAAATATTATTTATGAATTGGAAACTGAAAATATCATAACTAATGACACCGAAGAAGTTGCCAATTTATTTAATGATTATTTTGTTTCTGTTTCCGAAAATTTGATCCCAAGTAATTCCAATAGTAATTGTAATTCATGTAATTTCGGGTTAGTCGAAGATGTTTTTCAATGTCATAGTTTTTATTTTGATCCAATTTGTCCTTCAGAATTACATAAAATAATTATGTCACTGAAAAATTCAAATTCTTGTACAGAAGATGAGATCTCTGTTCCAATCCTTAAAAATATTTCACTTAATATTGTAGATGTTCTATCCTTCATTTTTAACAAGAGTATTAATGCTGGTATTTTTCCTTCAGCGCTAAAATCAGCTGAAGTTTTACCTCTATTTAAAAAAGGTGATCGAAAAAATATTAATAATTACAGACCAATTTCTATTTTACCGTCTTTCTCAAAAATTTTTGAAAAAGCTGTAAAAACACGTATGCTTAAATTCTTGTGTAAAAACAATTATTTTTGTAGTAAACAATTTGGGTTTCTAGAGACTAGATCAACAGAAGATGCACTCTTAAATTTTTGTAATAATATTTATGATGAAATCAATAATAAAAAATATACCGCTGCGTTATATGTGGATATTACCAAAGCATTCGATATGGTAAATCATGATTTATTGCTTGATAAAATGTTTAATGTTGGATTTAGAGGGTTTATCCACGATTGGTTTCGTTCATACTTAAAATCTAGAACGCAAAGAGTGAAAATCTCAAATAAATATTCCGGAATTAAAAATATTAATATTGGTGTACCACAAGGGTCAGTATTGGGCCCAATTCTGTTTTTAATATTTATTAATTCCTTATTAAATCAAGAATTCAAATCTGCCAATACAGCCTTTGCAGATGATCTAGCTTGTGCCTATGCTAATGTAAGTCCATTAAATGTTATTGCTGACATAAATTTTGATTTAGATTTGCTTAGAAAGTGGTTTGAAAGACATAAATTGATTTTAAGCAGCAAAACTAAATTAATGTTTTTCAATATTTCGGGGAAACATATAATTGATTATAATTTTATTTTTCATGATTCTAATTGTAAGAGATTTTCAAATATATGTAGCCAACACACATCTAATAATCCCTCATTTTATGAAAATATTGATTGCACATCAAATTGTTTTCTTATTGAAATAGTTGATTCATTCAAATATTTAGGGATTACGATCGATAATAATCTAAATTGGCATGATCACACTGCAAATTTAAAAAAATATTTTTTAGCGACAGTTAGAAATTTTTATCATTTACGTAAATATTGTTCTGAAAAAGTTATGATTATGATCTATTACAGTTTATTTCAATCCAAATTGCAATATGGCATAACTTGTTGGGGTGGCGCATATTTAAATAAAATTCAACCACTTCTAATTGCGCAGAAGCATATTATTAGAATAATTTGTAATAAAAATCGTCGTTATAATAGCTTTGAACTGTTCAATAGATTAAAAATACTTCCAATTAGACACTTATACTACTACAAAACCTTAAAAACTTTTTTCATTCGTGGTGGGTATTACCAAAATAGAAATTTGCGTAACTATAACCTTCGAATTCATGGTAGAAATTTGGCAATAATTCCGAGGTTTAGCACAACACATTTTGCAAAATTTTATACAATTACTGCACCGAAATTATTTAATAAATTACCAGATGTAATCAGACAAATTCGTGTCTTATCAAAGTTTTTACGTGAAATAAAAATGTGGTTATTTAAATGCAATCATAATCAAATTGAAAACTTATTAAATGTATTAGTTTGAATTAATGAAATAATATTCTGAATTTAATTTTTTTTTCTCTTTAATTAATAACAAATTTTAATTTTAAATTACATATTAAAATGAATCACCCCACAACATTCATTTTAATATCATATTATAATTATAAAGACGGGGCATTCGCAACTATTTTTTTATAATACAGAATGCTCTCTAACTTTTTTTCTTCTCTACTTTTTATTTTATTTTATTTTTAAGTTTGAAAAACACTTAAATAACATATTTGAATTATTTGAAATTTTAATTTTTAATTTATGTTTTTCTTTTTTACTAATTTTTTTTGTTTTTAATTTTCATTATAGCTTTTTTTTATTTTTTAAAATTATTATAATGTGAATTGTAAATTTTTTTAATTTTTCATTCTTGAAATAACATATGTGGCGGCTGGTCCGTCAACTGTCAACTTAGAAAAAACGTTTGCTGGGATTGGCAATAACAAATTGTGCGATAATTCATTTTTTTGTAACTGGGATTTTAGAGATATAATTGCATTCTGATGTACGTCGTGTTTATGAATGGTCGTAAAAAATAATTAGTCGTAAAAAAATAAATGATAAATAAATAAAATAAAATAATTAATAACAATTATAACGTTAAAAAATAAATGATTACAATTGTTAATTATTAAAAAAGAAATGTGTTTTTATTATTCTCACGTACAATAAATAAAGGTTAAAAGAACTGACGCTATACAAACCACTATAATTGGTGACCCCGACGTGATTTAAAAAAACGTATTCGAACACGTGCAAAAAAATTAGTGAAAATAGCGTCTGTACATAACCTTGAACAATAGTGATTAATAAAAATTTCGAAAAAACAATTAAACATTCATGTTCCTATTGTATTAATTACACTAATGTATTTTATACAATTTAAGGACAAAATAATCGAAAGATATTCAATGTCCGAACAACGAAAAATTAAAACATTGCTAGATGACATATCATTGGGTGATAAAAAACCATCTGAACTTTTGAACGAAATGAAAGCGTTGGCTGGCGATAAAGTTGAAGAAATATTGCTAAGACAAATGTGGTTATCACGGTTACCAACTCAAATTCGAGTGATAATTTCAATAAGCGAAGAAAATTTGCAAAATTTAGCAAAAATGGCAGATAAAGTAATGGAATGTGGTGAATACCACACAGGTTCAATAAATGCAACATCATTTCAACCACCAACTGTAAATACGTTTAATAACAATATACCAAATAAAAATAATGCTGTTGAAATACAGCTTAACGAAATAACACAAAGATTGAGTCGATTAGAAAACGTAAATCCAAAAATGAGATCACGTTCACATTCCCGATCGTATAATTTTCAAAATAAACGTGGTAATACACCAAATAATAAACAAAAATTCGATCAATGCTGGTACCACTATAAATTTGGAATAAATGCAAAAAAGTGTAAAGAACCTTGTAATTTCCAAAAACAAAAAAACTAGTAGTGAATCAACCATTCAAAGGAGGGTTTATTGTTGATTCTAAAAATGAACAAAATACAGATATAACTCAAAATTCAGATACACATAAAAAATATATTAATCAACTTTACATATCAGATCGTGACACAGCTCAAAAATTTTTAATCGATACTGGTGCAGCAATATCTGTAATACCTCCTACTAAAAATGAAAAAAATTTAAAATCAATTTCAAAAAAGTTATTCGCAGCAAACGGATCTGGAATCAAAATATATGGTGAAAAATTAATAGACGTAAATTTAGGACTGCGAAGACAATTTAAATGGACATTCATAATTGCAGATGTCACGCAACCAATAATAGGAGCAGATTTCATCGAAAATTTTGAATTATTAGTCGATTTAAAAAATAATAAATTAATCGATAAAATCACAAATCTATCATCAACTGGTATAACCAAATTTTCACCATACAATGTATTTACATTATATAATACTAATGATAATTTTTCAAATATTTTAAAAGAATTTCAGGACATTACTATATTCAATAATAAAAAAATCAACAAAAACGAAAGTAATGTGACACATTTCATCAGTACAACTGGACCACCAGTATTTGCTAAGTCTCGACGTTTATCTCCAGAAAAATTGGACGCAGCCCGAAATGAATTGCAATACATGGTAAAAAAAGGTATATGTAGACCATCGAAAAGTTGTTGGGCATCACCACTGCATATGGTACGGAAATCGGATGGTAATTGGAGACCATGCGGTGACTATCGTCGCCTAAACGCATGTACCATACCAGATAGATACCCAATACCTTTTGTACAGGATTTTTCGCATGCATTATGTGGAGCTACGACATTTTCAACACTGGATTTGCAAAGAGCGTATCACCAAATTCCAGTTGAACAATAAGATATATCAAAAACAGCGATAACGACACCATTCGGCCTTTTTGAATTTATGTATACACCATTTGGCTTACGGAACGCAGCACAAACGCAACAACGTTATTTAGATGGAATTTTAAAAGAGTTACCGTTCGTGTTTCCGTATATCGATGATATTTTGGTTGTTTCGAAAACCGAAGAAGAACATAAACAACATTTAAAAATTATATTTAAACGTATTCAAGAAAACGGTTTGACAATTAACGCAGCAAAATGTGTATTTGGAAAGTCTGAAGTCAAATTTCTTGGTCACATAATAAATTCTAAAGGTATAGGTCCACTTCCAAAAAAAGTTGAAATTATTAAAGTGTATGAAAAACCGAAAACAGCGAAAGAATTAAAACGCTTTCTAGCAATGATAAATTACTATCGACGTTTTATTCCGAACGCTGTCAACAACCAAATGAAATTACAAAAATTAATAACTGGAAACAAAAAAAATGATGAAACTCCAATTGAATGGACAGAAAATACAGAGCGAGATTTTATGAAGTGTAAAAATGATTTGATTAATACAACCTTATTATCTCACCCGGAAATAAACGCAGAAATCGTACTATACGTCGACGCATCTGACGTAGCAGTTGGTGCGGCATTGAATCAAATTAATAAAGATGGAGATTCGGAACCACTTGGTTTTTTTTCTAAAAAGTTAACCGAAACCGAAAAACGTTATAGCACATATGACCGAGAATTATTATCGATATATTTGGGAATTAAATATTTTCGACACATGTTAGAAGGAAGAGAGTTTGCAATTTATACAGACCATAAACCTTTGATTTACGCATTCCATCAAAAAAATGACAAGGCTTCACCTCGCCAGTTACGACATTTGGACTATATAAGTCAATTTTCAACAAACATTAAACATGTCAAAGGCTCAGAAAACGACGTTGCAGATTTACTTTCCAGAATATCATATATTACAAACAACAATGAAATAAATTTCGAAGAAATTGCTAGGGATCAAAAAAATGACATCGAAATTAAATCAATTCTTGAACAAACTCAAGAAAATTCACTAATTTTAAAATTGTTCAATATTACAGGAACAGATAATCAAATATATTGCGATACATCTGGTAAAAGCGTGCGACCATACATCACAAAGAAATTTCGTAACCAGGTAATTGCAAAAATACATAATTTATCACATCCAGGTATTAAATCAACAAATAAATTAATCGGTGAAAGATTCGTTTGGACCGGAATGAAAAAAGAAGTATCGGAATTTGTGAAATGTTGTTTAAAATGTCAACGTGCAAAAGTCCAAAAACACAATAAAACACAATACGCTTCATATGCAACGCCAAACGAACGGTTTTCGCATATAAATATCGATATCGTTGGACCACCGCCATCAGAAAACTTTTCTTATTGCTTAACAATTATCGATAGGTTTACGCGTTGGCCACAAGCGATACCAATGCATGACATAACAGCTGAAACAGTCGCAAAGAATTTAGTATCAGGTTGGATCGCTCAATTCGGAATTCCGACAAAAATTTCTACTGATCTGGGTAGGCAATTTGAAAGCCAAGTATTTCGTGAATTAACAAAACTACTAGGTATTAATCATTTAAAAACGACGCCGTACCATCCGCAAAGCAACGGATTAATTGAGCGATGGCATCGCACCCTGAAATCTTCTATTAAATGTCACGAAACACATAGTTGGACAAAAGTTTTACCAACAATTTTATTAGGTTTACGAACAGTATATAAAGAAGACGTCAAGGCATCACCAGCTGAAATGGTATATGGCACAGTTTTAAGGTTACCAGGCGAATTTTTTGTAAGCAGTAAGGGCCATGTGAATGAATCTGAATTTATTAAACACTTCCGAATTGAAATGTCAAAAATTCGTCCAACAAGTACATCTAATCACAGCAAAGAACGTATATTTGTACATGAAAGTTTAAAAAGTTGTACACATGTCTTTGTACGTATTGATGCAATAAAAAAACCGTTGCAGAATTCGTATAAAGGACCGTACAAAATCATTGAACGTTTCGAAAAATATTTCAAAATTCAAATTGAGGAGCGCGTATCAAATATTTCAATAGACAGGTTAAAGGCGGCACATATTGCAAAAAAAGAAATTGAAAATACAGTAACCAACAATACAAAAACAATACCACAAGAAAAAACCACACCATCAAAGAAAAAAACATCAGAAGAAAATATTCCAGTTTCTATAAAAACAAAGAAGACCAGAATAGGAAGAAGTATCGTAATACCGGAACGGTATCACTAAGGGGGGAGTATTGTGGCGGCTGGTCCGTCAACTTAGAAAAAACGTTTGCTGGGATTGGCAATAACAAATTGTGCGATAATTCATTTTTTTGTAACTGGGATTTTAGAGATATAATTGCATTCTGATGTACGTCGTGTTTATGAATGGTCGTAAAAAATAATTAGTCGTAAAAAAATAAATGATAAATAAATAAAATAAAATAATTAATAACAATTATAACGTTAAAAAATAAATGATTACAATTGTTAATTATTAAAAAAGAAATGTGTTTTTATTATTCTCACGTACAATAAATAAAGGTTAAAAGAACTGACGCTATACAAACCACTATACATACATATTAATTTTGTATATTAATGAGAAGAGAATAAAGATCAATTATTTATTTTTTTTTATTTTATTTTAATTATTTTTAAGAAAATGCTAATCTGTAAGAATACTATGTAAATATTATTATATGTACCTTGTTTGGTTAATAAATAAAATAAATGTTCTATGCAAAATTTTCATAGAGTACATATATAGATTTTTACATTTTGTATTCTATAATCACTATAACATTTTTGACCGTCATAACATTTTTGAGCGTTCTTCTGTTATCTTTATTTTACTTTTGTTTTAAAATATTGCTGCTTTCATTTTAGAACAAAAAATTTTCCCATACCAACTAAATCTCTAGGTATATGTTCTCTCTGTCTAGACAGTGCATTTCATATAACAAATATGAGCTGCCTAATAGTGATGTGCAAAAATTGAGTACTTGAAGAATGAATGAGTATTGATTACTTATACTCAAAAGTATTCGATCCTTGTATGATTACTTTTCATTTAATATGAAACCCAAATTAAAATTGTAGTATTGTAGTTAACCAAATTTCCAAACCAACAGAAAATTATTCATTTCATTTTTCATTATACTACCGAGAAAAAAAGATTGCATATGAGTATGAGTACTGAGACCGGAATGATTTGATTACTTTTTTCATCTGATTACTCAAAATGAGTGTGAGTATTGAGTAAATTTTTCGTTTCTTCATACGTGTATTGTATTGTGTGTAACTGAAGTTGTAGTCAGTCACGCCACAATACAAAACACATATGATTACTTTTCATGTATGGATAATTTCAAATGTCATCTGAAATGAAAAGTAATCATAAAGTAACGAATACTTCGTATTGATTACTTATGAAAAAAGTATCGAGTACCGATGATTACCTGAAAGTAACGAATTCGCACATCACTACTGCCTAAACTCATCATCTCGATAGATGGCGTTACGTGTAAAAATGTATGAAAGTATATCTAATAATTTTTCTTCATATATTTTTAAGATATACTTTATTTTACATAGGAACAAAAATATATTTTTGCTCTTTCAAATAGGAACAAAAATATATTCAATATGAATTTCTCATTTCTCAATGTTATCATTATAGGTACATACACAGAATTTTCTCATCATTTAGGTGTATATGCTTTTTTATAATTTTTATTTCTTTATTGTTCTTAGATATCTTGCTTGGAAAAAAAATATTACAAAAATTCTTTTTTTTATGTATGTGAAAAATTCTAAAGAATCAAATATATGTATGTATATATAATTAGCTCGGATATCGGATTCAATTTCATTAATTTTATGTTTCATAAAAATACTTTCAAAATTTGATTGCGAGTAATGTACTTTTTAATTACCATGTTATGAGTAATTAACCAATTTAGATACCGGCAGATGACTTTTCTAACCAATTTAGGTACCGGCAAACAAACAGAGTGCCATCAATACTTCAATTATATACCCCCAAAATAAATATTCCTTTGGTTACCTATATGTGGTATTTAAAACTAGATTATCATGCTGGATTGGATTTATTTGTTAGCGTGTTGACTGTACACCGAGATCTTTGGGCAAAGCAGAAGGTCTAAATATTGAAAATTTATAAAAGCTTAGGTTGGAAATGTTAGGCGCTTTACTTTCGAAATTTGGAAACGTTTATAACTCAAATTAGATATCTATATTTTGAAAGTATATTAATTTACTGAAATTTCGGGACTTTCACACTGTATAATTGATGAAATAATGCCAATACAACAAAATTCAATAAAATATTTTCTTGGATATTGTCTGAAAAAAGTTGAATGTGGATTGGATTGTAAAATGCAAAACTGCATGGAAATATTAAAGAAACCAGAAGAAGTTTTCGAGGACATGGACAACGAATTATTTATTTTCAACAAAAATTACGACAAAAATTCTAATTTTGGATCTTTAAAGGTTCCTAGTGAAATTTTATTTCACACATCTCTTTTGTGGGTGCAAATTTTTAATTCGTTATTTGTAAAAAAGTGCAATATTAAAGGAATATTGAATTTTTTATTCGATAAATGTGTTGAAGAGATGGAAAAAAATAATAATTATCATTGTTATTTTTCACAAAAATGCTACTCTAAGCTATTAATTTTTTTTTTAAAGTAATTTTAAGAAAAAATTGTAATTGGCAATTTGAGTTAATACAAAATAAAAATAAATGTAGTAGAGAAAATCAAAAGTTAACTATTATTAGGGAAACAAAATAATTTTTATTAAATAGATATTCAATTAGCTCGTCGTATTCGTGGTGAACGTGCCTAATTTAAATTTCTTTTAAAAAATAATAAATGGTTCTTTTCAGAACCACATAAAGTAATATAAAAAATTTTCAACAACAATAAACATATTAAATAATAAACTTTAGTTTTTATTCACCAGAAATTACAGGACATAAAATATTTTTTCAGTAGATTACTTAATTCTTAATTTCGACATGATTTTTTACCTCTTTTTACACATATTTTTATAACCCAATTTATACTCGTACATAATATATTTTCAACATTGAAAAATTTAATTGTATGTATATATATATATATAATATATATCTGTACTTGCAATCTTCTCTTGTAAAGAGAATAGTAATATTTTTTATTACTGTCCTTTGTCTTTAAAAAATATTCTTTCTTTATGTTGTTTTTGTGAGTTTTTTTTTTGGTAAGATTTTTTTCTATGTGTATATCATTATTTGAACATTTTAAAAAGGAAAAATGAAAAAATAAAAATATTTTTGAAATAGCGCATACTAGTGCCATCTGTTGAACATTATATCGTTAGATATACACGTTTAAAACGTAATTAAGAATGCACTGTCTAGTATAAGTGTCTATGCTATAACTCATGTTTAGCGAAAAGTCACTTTTGCTTACTTGCAAAATTAACGGCTCACATATATATATATATATATATATATACATATACATATACATATGTTTATTTTTTTATTTTTGGCCCCATTTTTGGGGGCCCCATATGGCCATCTTTACCTGAAACATTACCCAACGAGAGATACTCATCGAGACCTTTAATTTGATACCCCACATGATTTTTATTATTGTTGGCCTTATTTTCCAGGCCCCCATATGACTTGTTGCTCTAAATACTACAATTACTTGCCCCAAAAATACCTGTTCTTCCAGACCTTTAATTTGATACCCCACTTGATTTTTTTGATTTTTGGCCCCATGTTTTGGGGCCCCACATGGTACTCCTTACCTGAAACACTACCCAACGTGATGTACTCAGCAATACCTTTAATTTGATACCCGACATTTGAAAATAGCCCCTTCACACGCCCCATCGCCCGGCCATGAAAATGATGTGGCACCAAATGGGTCATAGCACAAGCTTAATTTCCAAATTTGTGTTAAATCGGTACAGCCGTTTAGGAGGTATGCTCGAGTGAAGAAAACATGAATTTTTCAGGCCCCCACATGACCCATGTTGCCCCAAACACTACCATTACTTGCCTCAAAGATATCTACTCTTCCAGACCTTTAATTTGATACCCCACATGATATTTTTCATTTTTGGCCCCATTTATTGGGGGCCTTTCATGGTCCTAGTTACCCGAAACACTACCCAACGTGATGTACTCATCAATACCTTTAATTTAATACCCCACATGACTTTTTTGACAACAGGCCCAACCCCTCGCCCCCTCGCTGGGCTTTTAAAATTATGTGGCACTGAATGGGTGATAACACGAGCTTAAGTTCCAAATTTCAGCTAAATCGGCAAAGCCGTTTAGGAGCTATGCCTAGGTGAGGAAAACATGAATTGTGAATTCAATAAAAGGAAAGTAATAAAAAGGAAAGTAAAAAAGGGATCTTTCTTGAATCTCTTAAAACTGCTATAGTTATTCCTTTATATAAAAAAGGAGATAATACAATAATAAATAATTACAGGCCTATTGCCTTCTATCGGTTTTTTTCTAAAATTTTTGAAAAAGGTATGAAGAATAGAATGTTATCATTCCTAAATAAATTCTTTAGTAATTTCCAGTTTGGTTTCAGGAGTGGGAAATCTACAGAAGATGCTCTAATAAAATTATGTAGTGAATATATAAATCCATAAATGAATCTGAAATTTCTCCAGCATTATTTATTGACATTACAAAGGCCTTTGATGCTTTGATATGGTTGATCATGAAATATTAAAAACTGGAAAATGCAGGGTTTAGAGGATCGATTAATTATTGGTTTAAATCTGATTTACAAAATCTTAGACAAAGAATCAAAATTAATGATTATTTGAGTGGTAATTGTCTTATAAATATTGGTGTTGCACAAGGTTCTGTCTTAGGCCCAATATTGTTTTTAATTTTTATTAATTCTTTATTTATTCAAAGTTTTAAAGGAAAAAAATTCAGCATTTGCAGATGACAGTGCTCTATCCTATTCAAATAATAATTATTTAAACATGCTGATGTTAATCATGATTTAGAAATTCTTCGTAGGTGGTTCACATCCCACAAATTAGTAATTAGTGACAAAACTAAATTTATTGTCCGCTTTCAATTTTAAAGGTAGTCTATAATGGCTTATTTAATTCCAAGATACAATACGGATTAAGCTGCTGGGGTGGTACACATCTCAATAAACCTTTGATAGTTAAACAAAAACATGAAATTCGTATTATGTGTAAAATTGATAGGAGAACACCAAGTTTTAATTTATTTAAGAGTTTAGGAATACTTCCTTTAGAACACCTATATTATTTTAATGTTCTTAAATTATTTATAAAAAATAATAATAACGTTGTTCGAGTAGATGTTAACTACAATTTACGTGTAAATACCAGAAATTTTGTTATTGTTCCTAAAATTAATAAAATGCACTATTGCCAATTTAATAGTATTACTGCACCACGGTTATTTAATAAATTACCGAATTGTAGATGTGTAACAGTCGAATCTAAATTTTTAAAGCAAGTTAATTCATGGCTTTTAACATTTGATCATACTGCAATATTTAATGTAATAAATCCTATGATCTAGTTGGTATATGTTTTCCTTTATTTTTTTAAAATTCATAAAATGGATATTGCTTCATTTTCAAATTTATATATGTATATATTTTTTTCTTCTTTATTTTTAACTATTTTTTCATTTAATATTTTGTTAAAACCCCATTCAACAAAATATATTTATATTATCAACCTAATGGTACATTCGTCTCTGGTCCTTTTTGGCAATTGAATGTCCCTATCTATTTTGTCATTACTTCAAAATTGAACTATTTATTTAATTAATTAATTGTAATTTTTTATTTTTTTTATTTTATATTATATTGGATTACTTTATTAAATTTTATTTTTTAAATTGAATTAGTATTGTATAAGTATCATGAAAATGGAAAAATTTATATAATTGTTAAACTTTTGAATTGATGCCAAATAAAGATTTTTTTATTATTATTATTATTATTACTTTCAACTCTCGGATATTCCAACCTAAGTTTTTGAAGTGACGAACTAGCACTATCGGTAGTTGGTTGTAACCCTGTCTCCCTAGAGCACATAAGTACTTTATCAATTTCTTTAATTGGATCTATTGGTTTTTTTGAGCCTAAATAGTTCGAAACCTTTGGCTTTACTCCTAACAAATTCATATTAAGGTTTACAGTTTTATTTAAATTACTATCTTCTACTAATATATTTTTTCTATCGGTAGAATATCATCATTTACATCACCTAGCGCTCCAGCAACATCACCAGCCAAATTAGGAGATGCTCTACCAGATCTATCAGATTGTTGAGTTAAGGTAAGAGTATAATTTTTAATTTTATCTGTAACTATCTTTAATTTTTCAATAATCCTCTTACAGACGATGAAAAATATTGATAAGCCTTTATCAACCTATTCAACCGATCTTTAACATGCTGAGCCCTAGTTTCAGCTATTTAAATCAAATGCTCATCGGCTTCCTTAATACCGTCATCAATTTATGATATACAGCTGACAACCTTTGCCTTACTTAGTTCTAATTCACTATTGGGATTTAAAATATCCATGGTAGGAAGAGATTTTTTCCCCACAACTCTAACTAGATGGCCGTTCTTAATTTAATGCATTTTTGTTGAGCATTACCACTTGCTACTTTAATTTTTCGAATTTCAAGTTCTTAATTTAACTCGTCTTCTTCTAACAAAGAAGGATCCATAATTTAAGTAAGTTACTATAACTTTACTAGCCAAATGTAATATTAATTTTTTTTTTAGTTACTATCAACGAGCATTAAACAAGTAAATTGCTAACAGCCATCAACAACTATCTACTTCGATGGATAGGAAATATTTTTTTTTGTTTTTTTTTTTTAATAATAATTCCTATAATTCAAAATTTATAATAATTCATGTAATTCAAAATTTATAATAATTCATATAATTCACACTAATTCAAAAAAAAAAAAAAATCTAATAATAATTAATAAGAATATGTATCTAATGCTAAACTAAACTAATCTCAAATAACTAATACTAAAAATATATATATAGTTATTTATAATGTATTTATAATTCAATATTATTTTTCCTAAATCTAAATATGTTATAAAAACTAATCTAATGTAAATTGTACCTCTAAATCTAACTAATGTAATTCAATTTATTTTATTTTAATATATATCTATTTTATTTTTAAATGACTAATTATGCTCAAAAAAATTTTTTTGTTTATATTCAAATTTTGTATAATACAAAAAAATGTATCTTTTTCTGATTATTATTATTTATTTTATTTTGAATTTCGCCAATAGTTGATTACGTGATCATGCCCTATAGGAATAAGGAATGTACAAGGGGTGGGAGGTAGTGTTGGGAAATTCCATCTTTAGTATTTCTTCCATCAAGCCTTAAATCTTTCATTATTTGAGGCTTGATGGAAGAATTTCAAAACACTAACAGAACCTTGCTAGGGAAAACTTTTGACAACAATTTTTTTTATTTCTAACTAACAAAACATAACTAACATGTACGAGGATGAAGTATGGTCAACCAAAACTCATAATCTGACTCGCATTTTAAATATCAGAATAGTACACAGCAATTAATATAGACAACTAGATTCATTTTGTAACGATGAATTAAATTTAATTATACAAAATTTGAAATATTTTTAAACTTGATAGAAGAATTATAAACATGAAATAGGATAATATTTTGCTGATTTGAACTTGAAAAACAATAAAAAATTTACATTAGCACCATTAATTTTTTTCTCTTCACTTTTAACAATTTGGTACCTATGTTTGGGCGCCATTTGTAACCAACTTAATGGTAAGGTAGGTGGCTAACCATGACCATGGAGGAATTTTACACGAAGTACGATGGGCGCCAGGTCTAGAGTGACCGATCTCAACAAAATCACAAACAATATTTAGACCAAATTTATAGGTCATTAGTTTTTCTGGATTTCTTTGGGACAAGCATCCCAGATCCAGAAACATACCTCAGTAATACCTCAGTCTTTGGGGCGTGGCAACCAAAACGATCCTACTCACGTTCAAATCAGCAAAGCCCTTCACTTCTCTATAATTAATATTAATAAAAATATTAACAAGAAAAGATCTGTGCAGAAGGACAGGGATACTTACAAAATAAACATTTAGCGCGATTGGTGACTTTAGCACGTCATCTTAAAGGTATTTCCAGCAAAAAAATATAGAAACCAAACCCCAATTTTTCCAACCCCAAAATAATGACACGTAAGTTTTTCTTTTAAACGTTATTTTTATTTTATTTAATTAAATTTTTATTAATTCTGGTTGTTGTTTTTTATTCAATTTCTAATTATGCATTATTTTAGGCTTAGAATCAGTTTTCTTATCATTAATAAATTATATGTAGAATAAATCAATTAGTTTTATTTTTATATTAATTTTACTTTTTTTATTCTAATTAATTAAATGGACTTCCTTGTTTTCATATATATATATATATATGCATTTTAATATCATTTTATATAAAAAAATTAAATTAAGTTATAAAAATTTACATTTAATATTTAATACATTTTAGTTTTTTTTTCAACATAGCTTTTTTACTATTTCAGCTCCTCTCGTGACATGTCATGAAAGTGGATCTTTTAAAAATGCTACACAAAAAAATAATAATTTTATATTTTTATGTATATGACGATTACGTCACACAACCAGAATTTTACAAAAAACCAAAAAAAAATATGATGACGTTGCACTCCATTTACATTTATTTGTACAAAAAAAAAATTGTACCGAGATATATATTACGAGTAGTATGAAATACTATGAAGTCTGGTGATGGGTTGGATGGTCGAAAAAAAAGTTCGCCTAAATTTTTTTTCTAGGGGTTTCCGAGGTCGGGGAATCCGAAAATGCAAAAAAAAAATGTTGGGGTGACGCGTATGGGTACGCGTCCGTTTTTTATGTGCGCAGCAAAATTTCCAAGAAACGCTCGTCAGATTTTAATAAAATTTGGACCACAGGCTCTAACGGACTTCACCCCGGTGACTTTACAAGATGAGATCGATACTTTCAGTGGGACCATGTTAGATTTACCCATTTATGTGGGAACCTATGTTTTTGTTCTACGGATGTTTTTGTTCTACGGAAAAATGTCAAAAAAACTTTCATATCTCAGATTTGGATGAAATTTGGCACATAGGTTGGTATCATGATTGTGCACAAGTCTACCTAGATACAGGTCTGTAACTTCAGGGGGTCCATGGTAAAATTTCCGATTAAAATTTCGTATGCTCTAGAGTAGAGCATATAGTAATTATTATCTACTTAGCATAAATGTTGGTACATATGATAGTTTCCGTATGTACTGGCACCTGTATTCCATACACAGTTTCATTTAGTTATCTAGTTAATACTCCAGAAATTTTTAGTTGGTAGGTTTAGTACGTTCATGGGAAACTAATATATGAGCAACTTAGTTTCCGAAGAATATTTGCTTTATGTTCTACAGCATGTAATTATTATCCGATTTCAACACATGTTGAATTCGTGATTATGCATAGGTTGACCAAATTACAGGTTAGTAGCTTTAGGGGGTCCATGTTAAATTTCCGATTTAATTGTTTCATTTTGTTTTTTCATATGTTCTACAGCATAGAATAATTGTTAACCGATTTCCATATTTTATATACAAGCTAAATTTGTGATCTAGTTGGCTCTCCTGAAATTTGGAGACCTTCAGGGGGTTCCTAGAAAACAGTTTTAGTTTCCGAATTTTATATAATTACGTCTTTTAGAGCATGTAATTATTATCTGATTTGAATTAAATTTGGTATACAGGTAGACCTTTTGATTGTGCATGTGTTGGCCATGAAAGAAGTTAATACCTTCAGGGGGTCCATACTAAAATTTCCGATTAAAGTTTCATGTGCTTTAGAGCATATGGTATTTATTATCTGATTTGAATGAAATTTGACACACATAGTAGCTTCTTTATGTACTTACTGTCTGCAAAGTTTAAAGTCGGTAATTCAGTGGGTCCATGTTAAAATTTCCAATTATATTTCATAAGTTCAATACTCTACATCATACAGTAATTGGCACCCAATTACAATTATATTCCAAACACAGGTTGACTAGGTAAGTTATTGCTCCAAAAATTTGTATCAGGTAGCTTTATTGTGTTCATGAGAAACTAATATATGAGCAACTTAGTTTCCAAAGAATATTTCATATGTTCTACACCATATAGTAATTCTTATCAGTTTTCAATGAAATTTGGTACACAGGTTGGATTCGAGATAACGCATGTGTGGACTAAGGTAGAAGCAGAGAGAACATATACCTAGAGATTTAGATGGTATGGGAAAAATTATTGAGAGCGCGAAATTTGAAAATAGTCTAATGTCACGTGACATCAGATTTAGATGTTAAATTAACATGTCGACTTCAGATTTCCATGTTAAATTAACAGATTTGCATGTTAGATTAAAAAGTACAAAAGTTCTCTCGACAAAGCATGTTGGTTTTGAATGTGTTGTTTTTGAATACAAATAAAAGCATATACGTATATTTCTAACTAAAAAAGGTTTTCTTATTTGATTTTGTCTATTGTCATTGCATTTATTTATTATATGTAAGGTGGTTGCGGTATGCGGGAACGGGAAGTAAACAGAAACAAATACAATAAAACATTTTAAAAATATAAAAATTTCAATTTTCTTTAAATTTTCTAAAATCTTCAGCCTAGTGGAGAATGTTTGTAATCACAAAATTATCATTTTGGGGATATGACTGTTTATATGTATAAAAAAGGTTAAATAAATTTTAAAATATCATTCGATATTTCTTTTATTCAAGTTTATTGATTTTTAAAGGTTACATAAACATATGGTAAATAAATGAGTAAAAGATTTTGCAGTTTGGTACAAATTATTTATGAATGTATTTATACATTCATAAATAATTGTTTGACTACCCCTCAAAAACCTGTGAAAACCAATAAACTTGAATAAAAGAAAGATCGAATGATATTTTAAAATTTATTTAACCTTTTTTATACATATAAACAGTCATATCCTCAAAATGATAATTTTGTGATTACAACCATTCTCCACTAGGCTGAAGATTTTAGAAAATTTAAAGAAAATTGAAATTTTTATATTTTTAAAATGTTTTATTGTATTTGTTTCTGTTTAAGAGCCAAACGGAATGTGTGGTTGTCGCTGTTGGTTGTCGTCGTGTTTTTCGCTAGCGATGATTTCGCTGTCGTTGTCGCCCCTTAACTAAACACAATAGAACGCCACGAATAACAAGTCTGTCATAATTTCAAAGTGTAGTAGTTAGTAAAATTTTTAAAATTTTCAATAATTTAAAAGTTTTTTAAACTTCGTTTCCTAATAGCTTCTATTAATTTGTCTTCCATTCTCTTCAATAAAAAAAAACATTAAAAATATATGTCAAAACACCGCGACAAGCAAAAATATCAAATATCAATTGAAATACAGCGACAACGACAACGACAGACGACATCATTGTAGTTCAATAATACGATATATGTACTTTTGATTTTTTTTTGACATTTCACGACGACAAACAACAGCGACAACCGCACATTCTGTTTAGCTCTTTACTTCCCGCATACCGCAACCACAACCATATGAATGAAAAAATAAGTTTTTATATATGCAGTAGGCGTACATAAAAACAACTATATGATGAATTAAATGAGATATACCACAAATAATAGAAACAAAAGATGTTTCGCTACAAACAACTTCATGTTTCCCTAAAATTTTACTATGGGATGTGATATTACATCCCACGACATGTTGCATGTTGCTTTGCAACATAAAACATAAACTTATTTGTTTTGTTCGTGCATATTTTCTTTTTTTGTTGTAGAGAAGAGAATTTGAAAAGAGATTTTATATACAGACATAAATTGCGTTTTCTGTTTATTTTTGCGAAGTTGAACAACTGAACTATTTTTTTAGTTTGAAAAAAAATTATATATTCTTTAATGGAATTTTTATATGGATAGACATACATGGATAACCGAAATTGTGGGCATAAATGTGCTTTAGAGCACTGCAAAAAAAGTAAACGTAATAACCTTGAATTAAAAATATTCAAATTTCCATCGAATGATACCGTTTTTGGTAAAATTTGGCGAGAAGTTTGCAATATTCATAATGACCAAGAAAATATATACATTTGTGAAAATCACTTTTCTAAAGAATTTATTGGTAAGAAAAAATTAAAAAAGGATGCAATTCCTTCTCTTTGTTTAGGCTTTGAAGTAGAAAATTCCTTTGATAATGATTTGTCACTACCTGAAAGTTCTCCAAGAAAGCGTAAAAGGACTAATTCAACAACCTCAGTAGAAGGATGTTGTTCGAATTGTTTAAAAAATATAAAAAATACGACTTTTTACATGAAAAAATGCAATTTATTACAAAAAAAATTGCAAAAGGCACAATTGAAACTAAAGTCTAGGTCTAATGTAAAAAAACAAACATTTGCTAAACTTAAGAGAATTAAAGAAAGAAATTTACGATCATTCAAAAATAATAAAACTCTTATTCGAGACAAAATATTTAGCTTAAATATTTCTGAAAATGCTAAAATTTTGTCAACAATGCTTTGTAAAGAAAAAAATAATGGAAAATGGAGCGAAGCAGAAAAAATTTTGTCACAAAATATATTTTATAGGTCCCAAAAAACATTTAAGTTTCTTCGAAGTGGACTTAATTTAAATTTGCCACATTTAAGCTCCTTGTATAGGTGGGCGCCTGTGAAAGATCTTCAGCCAGGATTTAAAAATTCTGCTTTTGATATAATTAAAAGGAAAGTTAGTGATATGACTCACCTGTTTAAATTTGTTATTTTAACTTTTGATGAAGTAGCTATAAAAAGGGAATTAACTTATAATTCGAAATATGATATTATTGATGGTTTAGCTGATTCTGGGTTTGTACGGAGTTCTGATATTGGAAAACAAATATGTGTTTTATGATAAGAGGATTATTTGAAAATTGGAAATGTGTGTTTAATTATTTTGTTTCTGGAACTAATTTGAAAGGCAGTATTTTGAAAAATATTATTCAAAAAAATATATGCGATCTTACTGATATGGGGCTTAAGGTAGTAGGAGTTGTATGTGATCAGGGTTCCAATAACAGAAAATGTATGCATGAATTAGGAGTTGTAGATTTAGAGCATCCGTATTTTTTATTTAATGGCAATAAAGTATTCTCATTTTATGATTTTCCTCACATACTAAAAAATTTAAGAAATATGTTATTGACAAGAGATTTAGTTACACCTGATGGCACAGTTATTTTCAATGTTGTTCGTGAACTGTATAATTTAGAAAAAAATAAGATTACCAAAATGTGCACAAATTTAACTGAAAAACACGTTAATCCAAATGCTTTTGATAAGATGCGTGTTTACTTAGCTGCACAAATTTTTAGTAGAAAAGTTGTTGCTGCAATAAGAACAACAGTTCAGACCAATCATTTTAAAAAAAACACCAAAGAGGTAGCTTTATCGACTGCAATGTTTTTTGAAAGAATCGATAAGCTTATGGATTGTATGAATAGTGCATCTATGTTTGATAAAAATCCTTTTAAAGCTGCACTTCAAAAAGATAATTTAATTTATAAACATATTGAAGAATGTTTAGAATATATAAATGCTGTTCAAAATTCAAATAATTTAAAATCTGTATATCACTTAGATGGAATGAAACAATCTCTAAATGCTACACTGCAATTATTCAGTACAATAACAGCTATAGAACCAACTATAACATTTCTTTTGACCAATAGACTTAACCAAGATATAGTAGAGAATCTTTTTAGTATAATAAGAGCAATGGGGGGTAATAATAGAAATCCATCAGTTTATGATTTTAACATTTTATTAGCCAAAATAATGTCAAGCCGCTTATTACAATATACACCAAATTCTAATTGTTTGGAAGATCAAGATATAACGTTAGATATCGATTTGAGCACCATGTCAGAATCAGAAGAATTAAATATAACAAATTCTAAAGAATCTGTCCTAATAAATTATAATGAATTTAAAAATGAATACTTAGAATTATTTTTAGAAGATACTTTTGATAAGGAAATGAAAATTGAGTTAACGTCTATGAGATACTTTGTAGGTTACGTAGCTTACAAAGTGCTTCCAAGAAATAATTGTACACAATGTGAAGAAATTATACGTAAAACTGATGAAGTTGTAACGTGTCCATCTGAATTTTTAATATTTGCAAGAAATTATGCTAAAAACACAGATTTTGGTAATCTTTATGCACCTTCAAATATATTTTTTGAAATATGCAAAATTCATTGTGCAATATTTGAAAAAATATTTAAAGAAAATATTTACATTAAAAATATAAAAGAAAATATGATTTCAGAATGTATTCGCGTTACTTCTAAAGACGAAAAATATAAAGATTGGTTTGATTAAAAAAATCAGTGCTATAAGCATAGAATTTCAATTTTAAAATTTTTGTTACTTATTCTTTTAAGAAAACATTGTTCATGGTTTGTAAAAAAATCCATAACAAGTAAAAATAACAAAATACAAATTTTGTCTCAATAATAAACCTTATAACATAAAATAGTGTGCAAAAAATGTTTGATTGTATAATTGATAATTGTCCAGGATGTTTTAATCCATGTCCAAACTGTAAAAGCTGCAAATGTGGCCCGATGTGCAGAGTTAATAGAAAATTTTGTTATCAATCTATCTATTGAATTGGATGGTCATAATACTGTCATTAAAAATAAATATTTTATTAAATAATATAATGTATTACAATAAAATTACATATAAATTGAATTATGTTAATTTTTAATATTTTAATTTTATAAAATGGACTATCTATGTGAATATATTTTTTAATTTTTAATATGTATGTGGAGCTAACGTGAGCGTTCTAGGAGCAGGATGCATGACATTAATTCAAAAATTAAATTTAACTTACACGAAGATGACGTCATCAGTACGGACAGCTGACGGTACGGCACAAGACATACTAGGACATATTATCATTCCGATAACATGTAATGACGTAACACGTGACGTAAGACTTTACTTATGCCCGACATTACAACAGGAAATGTATTTAGGAATGGACTTTTGGAACACGTTCGAAATGCAACCTACTTTTGGACAAAGTAAACAACAAATTCCACCTACAGAGACAGGACGACATGAACTAACTATCGAAGAAGAAAAACATCTAGCTACCATTATTGCAAAATTTCCATCAATAGAAATATGTGGACTGGGACTAACGGACATTGAAGAACATAAAATAGATTTAGTAGAAGATGAAGCAACTAACGTAACAGAAAAGGACGAAAAACTAAAACATCAATATTTATTGACGAAGACTGAACAAAGCCATCTAGACTTGATCAAGACTAATTTTCCATCATTCGAAAATCAAGGGCTCGGAAAAACACCAATAGAAACGCACATAATAGACACAGGTAATGCAGAACCGATTAAAAGTAGACATTGGCCAATATCTCCTGCAATCGAAAAGTTAATGTACCAGGAAGTAGATCGGATGTTAAGCTTAGGTGTAATAGAGGAAAGCAATAGTCCGTGGAATTCGCCAGTAGTGTTGGTACGCAAACCGAACAAGATTCGACTGTGCTTGGATTCGCGTGCAGTAAATGCTGTCACCAAAAAAGACGCCTATCCACTACCACACATTGAGGGATTGCTGAGTCGGCTACAAGACACCAGATATATAAGCAGCATTGATTTGAAAGACGCGTTCTGGCAAATTCCGTTAGAGGAAAAGTCTAGAGAGAAAACAGCGTTCACAGTACCAGGAAGACCTTTGTACCAATTTAAAGTTATGCCGTTTGGACTGTGTAATGCTGCTCAACGTATGTGCCGACTCATGGATAAAGTTATTCCGCAACGCTTGAGAGAACACGTTTTTGTATATCTAGATGACTTGTTGATAATTTCGCCGGATTTAAAATCGCATCTTGAAACGCTAAATGAGGTAGCAGTTCAATTAAGAAAATCTGGATTAACAATTAATGTCCAGAAAAGTAAATTTTGTTACCAAGAGCTGAAGTATTTAGGATATATAGTTTCTGATGGAAGTTTAAAACCAGATCCAACTAAAGTTGAAGCGATAAGTAACTTCGAAACACCGAAAACGCCGAAACAAGTAAGGAGATTCTTAGGTATGGCTGGTTGGTACAGAAGATTTATTAATAATTTCGCCATATTAGCGTCAGCAATATCCGACACTTTGAAAATAAATAAAACCACAAAAAAGTTCATGTGGACGGCAGAAGCACAACAATCATTTGAATCACTGAAGAAAGCGTTGACATCAGCTCCAGTGTTAGTAAACCCTGACTTCGGTAAGCAATTTTACGTTCAATGTGACGCATGTACGTCAGGAGTAGGTAGCGTATTGTTTCAGGTATCAGAAGATGGAAAAGAAAATCCGATCGCTTTCTTTTCTAAGAAATTAAATTCGGCGCAACGCAACTATAGCGTAACAGAATTAGAGTGTCTGGCTGCAGTGCTAAGCGTCAAACGTTTCAGACCCTATGTCGAAGGATTGCCATTCACAATAATAACAGACCATGCAAGTCTAAAATGGTTGATGGGTCAGAAAGACTTGAGCGGACGTTTAGCACGTTGGAGCTTGAAGTTGCAGGGCTTCGATTTCAACATAGAGCACCGGAAAGGCAGTCAGAACGTAGTTGCGGATACATTATCGCGTGCCGATTGTTTAGACGAGTTGATGGTTGTGACAGAATTAAACATTATTGACAATGACAGTAGCGAATTTAAAGACCCAGAGTATTTAGACATTATAAAAACAGTAGTAGACAATACTGAACGACTTCCCGATTTAAAAGTAATTGACGGACGAGTATATAAGAGGACGGAAAGATGGAACGGAGACCCAGACCAAGACAGTAATACATGGAAACTATGGATACCGAACGGACTTACCAACCGAATAGTCAAATCGTATCATGATCCACCAAATGCATCACACGGCGGCGTTAATAAAACTCTGTATAGAATCCGACAATTATTTTATTGGCCAGGAATGGCTAAGCAAATTCAAAATTATGTAGAAAATTGTGATGATTGTAAAGAGTCAAAAGCTCCTAACAAAATATTACGTCCGGAAATGGGCCAACAAATTATTGTAGAACGCCCTTGGCAGCGTCTCTACATTGATTTGTTGGGACCATATCCAAAATCAAAAAGAGGATATACGTGTATTTTAATTGTCCTTGACCAATTTTCTAAATATGTCCTTTTGATTCCAGAAGCTTTGGTGAAAAGACGTAAAAAAAAAAAAAAAAAAAAGACATTTTAAATTATTTTTGGTGTGTAAATACTTATTGAAATTAATTTTTTTTTAAAAAAAAAAGGAGTTATTAGTACGGATTAATCTAAATATACAGATAAAACAGAAGTTATTTTTTTGCATTTAAATTTAAAAAGGCAAATCATACACAGAAAAGTTACTGTAGTAACCTCCGAATAACCCCTAAAAGAAAATTTAGGAATTAGGTACACGTGAATTTGATAGTTATTAGCCATATATGAAGAAATATATATAAAAATCAAGAAGAAGTATATGAAAAGCAAAAATAGATATAATAATCAAGATTCTAAGAAGAAAATTGTAGTTTTTTTATAATATATATATATATATAAAAAAATATTTATAGATTTTGTGAAGTATATTTCACAATAATTAAATTATCGAAGAAATTGTAGATAAATTATATTTTATTTTTATATATATATAAAAAAAAAAAAAAAAGAAATCATATTATAATTGAAATAATACGTTGTTTTACGTAATTATTAAAAATAATAGAAATTGTAGTAACTGAAATTAAGTTTTTGAATTTTCAAAAGTAAAATTTTATTTTTTTATATCAGAATTAAATATTTTTAAAAAAAAAAAAAAAGAAAAAAAAAAAAAATATATCTAAAAAAAAAGAAAAGAAAATAGAATTAAATAATTTTAATAGAATTGTAAAAATATATACAAAAAAAATATTTAGATTAGATTTCAGCAATCAGAAGTAATCAGCAGTCACTGTTTGTACAACCAGAACGACGCAGGATTATTTCGTGAGTACATTTTCTTTTAAATTTATATACGTATTACAATTCTATTAAACATAATTTAAATTATAAATTTATAAAAAAAAAAAAATATATATTAAACTATTAAAAGTAAATATATTAAATATATATATTAAAACAAAAAAGAAAAGAAAACATATATATACAAATTCAAAGATATTTTGTAATATAAAAATCCTTATAAATTATAAATTAAAATTTATATTCAAATTAAAAATTATTTGTTGTAAAACAATATTAAATTAAAAATTATTTGTTGTAAAACAATAATAAATTAAAAATCAGTTGTTGGAAAACAATATTAAATAAAATAAAAATTAAAAATATTAAAATAAAATTTAGTTGTAATAAACAACATTAAAATAAAAATTAAAAATATTAAAATAAAATTTAGTTGTTTTAAACAACATTAAAATAAATATTAATTTGTTGAATACAAAACATAAAATTAAATCTATTATAATGAAATTATATAAATAGGAAAAAAAATATATAGATGTTTTTTTTAATATTAAATAAATGATTTATTATATTGCATATTTATATATATTTTGATTTATTTTGATAAAATGATGTGGTGGTAAACAAAACATTTTCGGTGGTGAACTCTTTTCATGATTTCCCACAAGAAACATGGCGAAATGATCAATACGAGTAATTGTTTTTAAATTCTGTTTTCGTAGTACGAAAGGGACAACATATAAACGGCAGATGTGTTGTCAAGGCGTTTGTGTTGAATCAAGCACAAATAGGGGTGGGTAATGTCAAAAGCTCGAAACATCTGATAGCTTAAAATTATTTCGTTGATGTTCAAAATAATGAAATGCCTACTTGTATTTTTATTTATGTTAATTTTTTTGTAAATATAACATGAAATTGCAATAGGAACCGATTTCAAATAGTAGTATCTCGGATGATTAACCTCAAATTTCAATTTTATTTTATTTTTGTAGTATTTTTTTATTTTTATTTTTGTTTCCTCTGACATGCAAAAATAATAGTTACGAATCGTACTCATCTAGCAACAAAAACCCCCCCAAACCGACGAGCTAAGCTGTGCTTATGCCAGGCATGTCAACTGGTTGCGATGTGGGTACAACAAGCGCTTGATTAAAGCGAGTTCGGTTATCGCTTTATTTGTCAAGTGGTTCAGCTAGAACCAACTGAACGCTGTCATTATTGTCAGTCTTGTGTTTTGTTGTGTTTCGTAGGTTAAAGCGAAAATGCACAATGTAGTAGGTAACAAATGGCGCCCAACGTGGGGCCGGATAAATCCTTAACGGAATCCAAGCTCCAAAATCATTAATTTAACTTTCTTAATTTTTTTTATTAAAATCATATAGTTTTTTTGTTTAGTTATTTTTATTTTTCAGTCTTGTAAATTAAAGTTAAAATACATAATCAATAAAGTAAAGTAAATTCATTTGTTTTTTTTAAATTTAGTCAATTCATTAATTTTCATATTTAAATTTTAAAATATATATTAATTTAGTTAGAATTTGAAGTTATGATTTTTTTTTGAAGTATTGTGTCTGAGTCTTAATAAAGCCGCAAATGTAGGCCCTGCCAGCATTAGAGCGATGTTTATATAGGAGAGTCACAGTATTGTCATTGAATTAGGAACCGAAATTATTTTGAAGATTTTTTTTTAAATTTTCACGTTTTGTAGGTATATACGCCAGCAAACGGTTGACTCTTGAAAGTAAACTCCGAAAAAATTAATTAGGTAATCCGATAGATGAAATAAATGTCGAATAATTTAATTTTGAACGTTATAAGCAAGTCTTAAAGTCGCTTTGTACAAGTACAAAATTTGATTTTAAATATTTAGCCAAATACATTTTGTTTTGACATCGACGGGAATAGTAAATTAAAAATTAAGTAAAACGTAAAAGCGGAATTTTAAATAACAATTTAAAGAAAAAATGATCGAAATACGAACAAAGCCATGTTTCGAGGGGAATTATGAAATTAGGGAACCACCGATAACCAATCATAATAGATATAATATCAGTTATTAGAGCTAATTATATTAGTATAAATAGATAAAAAAATTAGAATTGAAATATTATTAGTATTAACTAATCCAAAAAGTAGTATTCGCCGTATTTTGAGTTAGGTTTTTTTTGTTATTGAATATATTAAAATTTAGTTCAGGATAATCTGTTTATTTTTCTTATAAATCATAATTTGAATGCATTTTTTTTATTTATCTTATTAAATTAAATTTTAAAAACTTTCTATATTACTAAATACATGACATTGACTTTGACAGTTCTGAAGTATTAATTTTTTTATTATAATCCCAAACTCAATTTAAACATCGTATCTGGTTCGAATTGATTCGCGTTTGTTGCAGATTTTATTTAGGTTGTAATTGAAAGTTTTCATTAAAATGGGTAAAGATTTAGTCCAAGAATCTTCGAAAATAAGAACACGTAGTACTGTTACTCGCGAAAACCTAAAAAAACAATTAGAGCAAACGAATCGAGGTATTCCATCCACAAGCGGTTATAATTTAGGTAGTATTCAAGCACGTAGCGTATCGGAAAGTAATTTGTCAGAGAAAGTTTCATCATTAAAATCTTTTGATTGCCAAGAACAGCAATTAAGTAGTGGTGAAGACTGGGACAGAGAATTGGAAATGCAGGAAAATGATGAACGTCAAGCGAAAAATTTAGAAAAGAAATCTAAACTTCCAAAGCAAACTTCTAAAAAACGGTTAGAAAAAGAAGTTTATGAAAACCTTGAAAGTCTAAACGCGTTTAAAACACAGCAGGAGATTTTAATGAAGGAAATGCGAAGCACAATTTTCGAGATGAAAACCAAGTCGCAAGCTGATTCAGCAATAATCCTCGAGCAACTAACTTTATTAACATCCAAGTTGACACAAAAAGAAAATTCTGTGCAAAGTCAAACTTCAAGTCAGAATTCATTTTCAATCACCGCTTCGACTGTAGTAGACAAAAATATTCAGAGACAAGATATGGAAAAAGTAATCGCTGACGAACAAAACAACCAACGGACGCCACAAAACAATAATTACCAGACACCGATAGGGGACATAAACCACGTAAATTTTAGAAATAACGAAGCTACTATCCGACGAATTGATTTTACAGAAAATTCACCAACAATATGTAATGACAGACCCAGACAACATATGACAGTCCAACCACCCATACAACATATGGCAGTTCAACCACCCATACAACAAAGATCGAATCAACAAAACTTTTCTGAACAACAACAAGAAGAAGCTAGTACAGTGTTACCATCAATGAATGAGAGATTTGCTAAATTAGAACAGATGATGTCAGAGTTAGTAGTGTCAAATCAAGAATTGTCGACACAACAAAACAACAATGCTAGATTTTCACAAATGCAAAGACAAAACACATATGTTGAGCGTAGATCACCGATGATAGATTGGGGCATAACATTTGATGGTAAAGGTCCGATGTCGGTGATAGATTTCGTAGAAAGAGTTGAGAAAATGACAAGGGATGACAATTTAGACTGGACACACGTAACAAACAAATTACATACTTTACTGAGAGGACAAGCTAAAACGTGGTATTTCCAATACGTGACGAGACATAAAAATATTGACTGGACCACATTAAAAGCTGCACTTGTTAGTCAATATCGAGTTCTAGAATCAGACAGTGAGATATTTATGACGATGATGAGCCGAAAACAACAGCAAGGCGAAACATTTGACGAATTTTGTACGGACATGACTGCTTGGAGTCTACAGCTTAAAATACCAATGTCGGAAGCACAACTGGTTGACATTTTAAGAAATAATATAAATATCAGGATTCAACAAATGATTCTTACGGCAGATATATTTTCTGTAGACCATCTCAGAAATATAGTCAGAAAAGCAGAAAGAATTTTGAGCAGTTCAAGACAACCTACCAAATTTGTAAAGGAATTACAGGAATATGAGAAACCAGAGGATGAAGTTCATCAAATGGAGGTAGATGAAGTAAGATTCAATAAGTTTAATAACAGAAACACAGAAAAATATGTATGCTGGAATTGTGATAAAAAAGGTCATAGCTTTCCAGATTGCGGTGAAGTTCAGCGGAAATTATTTTGCTATAGCTGTGGCATGAAAGAAGTAGCGAAACCATTTTGCCCGAAATGTTCGCCGGAAAACATCAGGAGCCACGTGTTGAATTCGGAGACGGCACGTGTCAAGTTCGAAACTCCGGAAAAGCAATAATTACGCCTTCTAGTTTGACAGTAACACCAGAATTACATAACGATGACATTCCAAATGACACAAACGAACAGAAACACCAACATGACAGTCAATTACAATCACAGAATAATTTAGAACAAGAAAACAAAGTTAAAATATTACAGAGAAAACCAACACCAATAGAACCATCACCTTTGAGAATTAAAACGTACGAACAAAGACTAAAAGAATACGAAGAAAAACGACGAGAAATATTTAAGGACTTTACAGTAACAGAAACACAGAAAACAAGAAAACAAAAATCGATTGACAAATGTAGACAGCGACACCGCACAGACCGTAAATGCCGAAAATGTATCGCGACTACAGTTCTCGAGACAAAAGGAAAAGACCCGCGCTGGTATTTAACAGTTAAAATACAGGACGAAAACATACGTGGACTTTTAGACAGTGGAGCTAACGTGAGCGTTCTAGGAGCAGGATGCATGACATTAATTCAAAAATTAAATTTAACTTACACGAAGATGACGTCATCAGTACGGACAGCTGACGGTACGGCACAAGACATACTAGGACATATTATCATTCCGATAACATGTAATGACGTAACACGTGACGTAAGACTGTACTTATGCCCGACATTACAACAGGAAATGTATTTAGGAATGGACTTTTGGAACACGTTCGAAATGCAACCTACTTTTGGACAAAGTAAACAACAAATTCCACCTACAGAGACAGGACGACATGAACTAACTATCGAAGAAGAAAAACATCTAGCTACCATTATTGCAAAATTTCCATCAATAGAAACATGTGGACTGGGACTAACGGACATTGAAGAACATAAAATAGATTTAGTAGAAGATGAAGCAACTAACGTAACAGAAAAGGACGAAAAACTAAAACATCAATATTTATTGACGAAGACTGAACAAAGCCATCTAGACTTGATCAAGACTAATTTTCCATCATTCGAAAATCAAGGGCTCGGAAAAACACCAATAGAAACGCACATAATAGACACAGGTAATGCAGAACCGATTAAAAGTAGACATTGGCCAATATCTCCTGCAATCGAAAAGTTAATGTACCAGGAAGTAGATCGGATGTTAAGCTTAGGTGTAATAGAGGAAAGCAATAGTCCGTGGAATTCGCCAGTAGTGTTGGTACGCAAACCGAACAAGATTCGACTGTGCTTGGATTCGCGTGCAGTAAATGCTGTCACCAAAAAAGACGCCTATCCACTACCACACATTGAGGGATTGCTGAGTCGGCTACAAGACACCAAATATATAAGCAGCATTGATTTGAAAGACGCGTTCTGGCAAATTCCGTTAGAGGAAAAGTCTAGAGAGAAAACAGCGTTCACAGTACCAGGAAGACCTTTGTACCAATTTAAAGTTATGCCGTTTGGACTGTGTAATGCTGCTCAACGTATGTGCCGACTCATGGATAAAGTTATTCCGCAACGCTTGAGAGAACACGTTTTTGTATATCTAGATGACTTGTTGATAATTTCGCCGGATTTAAAATCGCATCTTGAAACGCTAAATGAGGTAGCAGTTCAATTAAGAAAATCTGGATTAACAATTAATGTCCAGAAAAGTAAATTTTGTTACCAAGAGCTGAAGTATTTAGGATATATAGTTTCTGATGGAAGTTTAAAACCAGATCCAACTAAAGTTGAAGCGATAAGTAACTTCGAAACACCGAAAACGCCGAAACAAGTAAGGAGATTCTTAGGTATGGCTGGTTGGTACAGAAGATTTATTAATAATTTCGCCATATTAGCGTCAGCAATATCCGACACTTTGAAAATAAATAAAACCACAAAAAAGTTCATGTGGACGGCAGAAGCACAACAATCATTTGAATCACTGAAGAAAGCGTTGACATCAGCTCCAGTGTTAGTAAACCCTGACTTCGGTAAGCAATTTTACGTTCAATGTGACGCATGTACGTCAGGAGTAGGTAGCGTATTGTTTCAGGTATCAGAAGATGGAAAAGAAAATCCGATCGCTTTCTTTTCTAAGAAATTAAATTCGGCGCAACGCAACTATAGCGTAACAGAATTAGAGTGTCTGGCTGCAGTGCTAAGCGTCAAACGTTTCAGACCCTATGTCGAAGGATTGCCATTCACAATAATAACAGACCATGCAAGTCTAAAATGGTTGATGGGTCAGAAAGACTTGAGCGGACGTTTAGCACGTTGGAGCTTGAAGTTGCAGGGCTTCGATTTCAACATAGAGCACCGGAAAGGCAGTCAGAACGTAGTTGCGGATACATTATCGCGTGCCGATTGTTTAGACGAGTTGATGGTTGTGACAGAATTAAACATTATTGACAATGACAGTAGCGAATTTAAAGACCCAGAGTATTTAGACATTATAAAAACAGTAGTAGACAATACTGAACGACTTCCCGATTTAAAAGTAATTGACGGACGAGTATATAAGAGGACGGAAAGACGGAACGGAGACCCAGACCAAGACAGTAATACATGGAAACTATGGATACCGAACGGACTTACCAACCGAATAGTCAAATCGTATCATGATCCACCAAATGCATCACACGGCGGCGTTAATAAAACTGTGTATAGAATCCGACAATTATTTTATTGGCCAGGAATGGCTAAGCAAATTCAAAATTATGTAGAAAATTGTGATGATTGTAAAGAGTCAAAAGCTCCTAACAAAATATTACGTCCGGAAATGGGCCAACAAATTATTGTAGAACGCCCTTGGCAGCGTCTCTACATTGATTTGTTGGGACCATATCCAAAATCAAAAAGAGGATATACGTGTATTTTAATTGTCCTTGACCAATTTTCTAAATATGTCCTTTTGATTCCAGAAGCTTTGGTGAAAAGACGTAAAAAAAAAAAAAAAAAAAAAGACATTTTAAATTATTTTTGGTGTGTAAATACTTATTGAAATTAATTTTTTTTTAAAAAAAAAAGGAGTTATTAGTACGGATTAATCTAAATATACAGATAAAACAGAAGTTATTTTTTTGCATTTAAATTTAAAAAGGCAAATCATACACAGAAAAGTTACTGTAGTAACCTCCGAATAACCCCTAAAAGAAAATTTAGGAATTAGGTACACGTGAATTTGATAGTTATTAGCCATATATGAAGAAATATATATAAAAATCAAGAAGAAGTATATGAAAAGCAAAAATAGATATAATAATCAAGATTCTAAGAAGAAAATTGTAGTTTTTTTATAATATATATATATATATAAAAAAATATTTATAGATTTTGTGAAGTAAAATAATTAAATTATCGAAGAAATTGTAGATAAATTATATTTTATTTTTATATATATATAAAAAAAAAAAAAAAAGAAATCATATTATAATTGAAATAATACGTTGTTTTACGTAATTATTAAAAATAATAGAAATTGTAGTAACTGAAATTAAGTTTTTGAATTTTCAAAAGTAAAATTTTATTTTTTTATATCAGAATTAAATATTTTTAAAAAAAAAAAAAAAGAAAAAAAAAAAAAAATATATCTAAAAAAAAAGAAAAGAAAATAGAATTAAATAATTTTAATAGAATTGTAAAAATATATACAAAAAAAATATTTAGATTAGATTTCAGCAATCAGAAGTAATCAGCAGTCACTGTTTGTACAACCAGAACGACGCAGGATTATTTCGTGAGTACATTTTCTTTTAAATTTATATACGTATTACAATTCTATTAAACATAATTTAAATTATAAATTTATAAAAAAAAAAATATATATATTAAACTATTAAAAGTAAATATATTAAATATATATATTAAAACAAAAAAGAAAAGAAAACATATATATACAAATTCAAAGATATTTTGTAATATAAAAATCCTTATAAATTATAAATTAAAATTTATATTCAAATTAAAAATTATTTGTTGTAAAACAATATTAAATTAAAAATTATTTGTTGTAAAACAATAATAAATTAAAAATCAGTTGTTGGAAAACAATATTAAATAAAATAAAAATTAAAAATATTAAAATAAAATTTAGTTGTAATAAACAACATTAAAATAAAAATTAAAAATATTAAAATAAAATTTAGTTGTTTTAAACAACATTAAAATAAATATTAATTTGTTGAATACAAAACATAAAATTAAATCTATTATAATGAAATTATATAAATAGGAAAAAAAATATATAGATGTTTTTTTTAATATTAAATAAATGATTTATTATATTGCATATTTATATATATTTTGATTTATTTTGATAAAATGATGTGGTGGTAAACAAAACATTTTCGGTGGTGAACTCTTTTCATGATTTCCCACAAGAAACATGGCGAAATGATCAATACGAGTAATTGTTTTTAAATTCTGTTTTCGTAGTACGAAAGGGACAACATATAAACGGCAGATGTGTTGTCAAGGCGTTTGTGTTGAATCAAGCACAAATAGGGGTGGGTAATGTCAAAAGCTCGAAACATCTGATAGCTTAAAATTATTTCGTTGATGTTCAAAATAATGAAATGCCTACTTGTATTTTTATTTATGTTAATTTTTTTGTAAATATAACATGAAATTGCAATAGGAACCGATTTCAAATAGTAGTATCTCGGATGATTAACCTCAAATTTCAATTTTATTTTATTTTTGTAGTATTTTTTTATTTTTATTTTTGTTTCCTCTGACATGCAAAAATAATAGTTACGAATCGTACTCATCTAGCAACAAAAACCCCCCCAAACCGACGAGCTAAGCTGTGCTTATGCCAGGCATGTCAACTGGTTGCGATGTGGGTACAACAAGCGCTTGATTAAAGCGAGTTCGGTTATCGCTTTATTTGTCAAGTGGTTCAGCTAGAACCAACTGAACGCTGTCATTATTGTCAGTCTTGTGTTTTGTTGTGTTTCGTAGGTTAAAGCGAAAATGCACAATGTAGTAGGTAACAAATGGCGCCCAACGTGGGGCCGGATAAATCCTTAACGGAATCCAAGCTCCAAAATCATTAATTTAACTTTCTTAATTTTTTTTATTAAAATCATATAGTTTTTTTGTTTAGTTATTTTTATTTTTCAGTCTTGTAAATTAAAGTTAAAATACATAATCAATAAAGTAAAGTAAATTCATTTGTTTTTTTTAAATTTAGTCAATTCATTAATTTTCATATTTAAATTTTAAAATATATATTAATTTAGTTAGAATTTGAAGTTATGATTTTTTTTTGAAGTATTGTGTCTGAGTCTTAATAAAGCCGCAAATGTAGGCCCTGCCAGCATTAGAGCGATGTTTATATAGGAGAGTCACAGTATTGTCATTGAATTAGGAACCGAAATTATTTTGAAGATTTTTTTTTAAATTTTCACGTTTTGTAGGTATATACGCCAGCAAACGGTTGACTCTTGAAAGTAAACTCCGAAAAAATTAATTAGGTAATCCGATAGATGAAATAAATGTCGAATAATTTAATTTTGAACGTTATAAGCAAGTCTTAAAGTCGCTTTGTACAAGTACAAAATTTGATTTTAAATATTTAGCCAAATACATTTTGTTTTGACATCGACGGGAATAGTAAATTAAAAATTAAGTAAAACGTAAAAGCGGAATTTTAAATAACAATTTAAAGAAAAAATGATCGAAATACGAACAAAGCCATGTTTCGAGGGGAATTATGAAATTAGGGAACCACCGATAACCAATCATAATAGATATAATATCAGTTATTAGAGCTAATTATATTAGTATAAATAGATAAAAAAATTAGAATTGAAATATTATTAGTATTAACTAATCCAAAAAGTAGTATTCGCCGTATTTTGAGTTAGGTTTTTTTTGTTATTGAATATATTAAAATTTAGTTCAGGATAATCTGTTTATTTTTCTTATAAATCATAATTTGAATGCATTTTTTTTATTTATCTTATTAAATTAAATTTTAAAAACTTTCTATATTACTAAATACATGACATTGACTTTGACAGTTCTGAAGTATTAATTTTTTTATTATAATCCCAAACTCAATTTAAACATCGTATCTGGTTCGAATTGATTCGCGTTTGTTGCAGATTTTATTTAGGTTGTAATTGAAAGTTTTCATTAAAATGGGTAAAGATTTAGTCCAAGAATCTTCGAAAATAAGAACACGTAGTACTGTTACTCGCGAAAACCTAAAAAAACAATTAGAGCAAACGAATCGAGGTATTCCATCCACAAGCGGTTATAATTTAGGTAGTATTCAAGCACGTAGCGTATCGGAAAGTAATTTGTCAGAGAAAGTTTCATCATTAAAATCTTTTGATTGCCAAGAACAGCAATTAAGTAGTGGTGAAGACTGGGACAGAGAATTGGAAATGCAGGAAAATGATGAACGTCAAGCGAAAAATTTAGAAAAGAAATCTAAACTTCCAAAGCAAACTTCTAAAAAACGGTTAGAAAAAGAAGTTTATGAAAACCTTGAAAGTCTAAACGCGTTTAAAACACAGCAGGAGATTTTAATGAAGGAAATGCGAAGCACAATTTTCGAGATGAAAACCAAGTCGCAAGCTGATTCAGCAATAATCCTCGAGCAACTAACTTTATTAACATCCAAGTTGACACAAAAAGAAAATTCTGTGCAAAGTCAAACTTCAAGTCAGAATTCATTTTCAATCACCGCTTCGACTGTAGTAGACAAAAATATTCAGAGACAAGATATGGAAAAAGTAATCGCTGACGAACAAAACAACCAACGGACGCCACAAAACAATAATTACCAGACACCGATAGGGGACATAAACCACGTAAATTTTAGAAATAACGAAGCTACTATCCGACGAATTGATTTTACAGAAAATTCACCAACAATATGTAATGACAGACCCAGACAACATATGACAGTCCAACCACCCATACAACATATGGCAGTTCAACCACCCATACAACAAAGATCGAATCAACAAAACTTTTCTGAACAACAACAAGAAGAAGCTAGTACAGTGTTACCATCAATGAATGAGAGATTTGCTAAATTAGAACAGATGATGTCAGAGTTAGTAGTGTCAAATCAAGAATTGTCGACACAACAAAACAACAATGCTAGATTTTCACAAATGCAAAGACAAAACACATATGTTGAGCGTAGATCACCGATGATAGATTGGGGCATAACATTTGATGGTAAAGGTCCGATGTCGGTGATAGATTTCGTAGAAAGAGTTGAGAAAATGACAAGGGATGACAATTTAGACTGGACACACGTAACAAACAAATTACATACTTTACTGAGAGGACAAGCTAAAACGTGGTATTTCCAATACGTGACGAGACATAAAAATATTGACTGGACCACATTAAAAGCTGCACTTGTTAGTCAATATCGAGTTCTAGAATCAGACAGTGAGATATTTATGACGATGATGAGCCGAAAACAACAGCAAGGCGAAACATTTGACGAATTTTGTACGGACATGACTGCTTGGAGTCTACAGCTTAAAATACCAATGTCGGAAGCACAACTGGTTGACATTTTAAGAAATAATATAAATATCAGGATTCAACAAATGATTCTTACGGCAGATATATTTTCTGTAGACCATCTCAGAAATATAGTCAGAAAAGCAGAAAGAATTTTGAGCAGTTCAAGACAACCTACCAAATTTGTAAAGGAATTACAGGAATATGAGAAACCAGAGGATGAAGTTCATCAAATGGAGGTAGATGAAGTAAGATTCAATAAGTTTAATAACAGAAACACAGAAAAATATGTATGCTGGAATTGTGATAAAAAAGGTCATAGCTTTCCAGATTGCGGTGAAGTTCAGCGGAAATTATTTTGCTATAGCTGTGGCATGAAAGAAGTAGCGAAACCATTTTGCCCGAAATGTTCGCCGGAAAACATCAGGAGCCACGTGTTGAATTCGGAGACGGCACGTGTCAAGTTCGAAACTCCGGAAAAGCAATAATTACGCCTTCTAGTTTGACAGTAACACCAGAATTACATAACGATGACATTCCAAATGACACAAACGAACAGAAACACCAACATGACAGTCAATTACAATCACAGAATAATTTAGAACAAGAAAACAAAGTTAAAATATTACAGAGAAAACCAACACCAATAGAACCATCACCTTTGAGAATTAAAACGTACGAACAAAGACTAAAAGAATACGAAGAAAAACGACGAGAAATATTTAAGGACTTTACAGTAACAGAAACACAGAAAACAAGAAAACAAAAATCGATTGACAAATGTAGACAGCGACACCGCACAGACCGTAAATGCCGAAAATGTATCGCGACTACAGTTCTCGAGACAAAAGGAAAAGACCCGCGCTGGTATTTAACAGTTAAAATACAGGACGAAAACATACGTGGACTTTTAGACAGTGGAGCTAACGTGAGCGTTCTAGGAGCAGGATGCATGACATTAATTCAAAAATTAAATTTAACTTACACGAAGATGACGTCATCAGTACGGACAGCTGACGGTACGGCACAAGACATACTAGGACATATTATCATTCCGATAACATGTAATGACGTAACACGTGACGTAAGACTGTACTTATGCCCGACATTACAACAGGAAATGTATTTAGGAATGGACTTTTGGAACACGTTCGAAATGCAACCTACTTTTGGACAAAGTAAACAACAAATTCCACCTACAGAGACAGGACGACATGAACTAACTATCGAAGAAGAAAAACATCTAGCTACCATTATTGCAAAATTTCCATCAATAGAAACATGTGGACTGGGACTAACGGACATTGAAGAACATAAAATAGATTTAGTAGAAGATGAAGCAACTAACGTAACAGAAAAGGACGAAAAACTAAAACATCAATATTTATTGACGAAGACTGAACAAAGCCATCTAGACTTGATCAAGACTAATTTTCCATCATTCGAAAATCAAGGGCTCGGAAAAACACCAATAGAAACGCACATAATAGACACAGGTAATGCAGAACCGATTAAAAGTAGACATTGGCCAATATCTCCTGCAATCGAAAAGTTAATGTACCAGGAAGTAGATCGGATGTTAAGCTTAGGTGTAATAGAGGAAAGCAATAGTCCGTGGAATTCGCCAGTAGTGTTGGTACGCAAACCGAACAAGATTCGACTGTGCTTGGATTCGCGTGCAGTAAATGCTGTCACCAAAAAAGACGCCTATCCACTACCACACATTGAGGGATTGCTGAGTCGGCTACAAGACACCAAATATATAAGCAGCATTGATTTGAAAGACGCGTTCTGGCAAATTCCGTTAGAGGAAAAGTCTAGAGAGAAAACAGCGTTCACAGTACCAGGAAGACCTTTGTACCAATTTAAAGTTATGCCGTTTGGACTGTGTAATGCTGCTCAACGTATGTGCCGACTCATGGATAAAGTTATTCCGCAACGCTTGAGAGAACACGTTTTTGTATATCTAGATGACTTGTTGATAATTTCGCCGGATTTAAAATCGCATCTTGAAACGCTAAATGAGGTAGCAGTTCAATTAAGAAAATCTGGATTAACAATTAATGTCCAGAAAAGTAAATTTTGTTACCAAGAGCTGAAGTATTTAGGATATATAGTTTCTGATGGAAGTTTAAAACCAGATCCAACTAAAGTTGAAGCGATAAGTAACTTCGAAACACCGAAAACGCCGAAACAAGTAAGGAGATTCTTAGGTATGGCTGGTTGGTACAGAAGATTTATTAATAATTTCGCCATATTAGCGTCAGCAATATCCGACACTTTGAAAATAAATAAAACCACAAAAAAGTTCATGTGGACGGCAGAAGCACAACAATCATTTGAATCACTGAAGAAAGCGTTGACATCAGCTCCAGTGTTAGTAAACCCTGACTTCGGTAAGCAATTTTACGTTCAATGTGACGCATGTACGTCAGGAGTAGGTAGCGTATTGTTTCAGGTATCAGAAGATGGAAAAGAAAATCCGATCGTTTTCTTTTCTAAGAAATTAAATTCGGCGCAACGCAACTATAGCGTAACAGAATTAGAGTGTCTGGCTGCAGTGCTAAGCGTCAAACGTTTCAGACCCTATGTCGAAGGATTGCCATTCACAATAATATCACATCCCATAGTAAAATTTTAGGGAAACATGAAGTTGTTTGTAGCGAAACATCTTTTGTTTCTATTATTTGTGGATATACATATGAATAAAAAAATGTTTTAAGTTGTTTTTATGTAAGTATGGGTTTATATTCAAAATTAAATTTGTCTGTTTGAAATTGAATTTTAAAATTATAAAAGGAAAAGTTGGTTTGAAAATACTGCTAATATTTTCTAAACTATTTGTCAGAAAATATCCTTTCTGCCGACTTTTTTGTAGGCAATTAAATTATCTTTTCAACTCTATAAAAAAATAATTAGGTTTATCACTGAAAAAAGAAAATATGTAATTTTAAAGTACAAATAAATGTTCTATGCAAAATTTTCATAGAGTACATATATAGATTTTTACATTTTGTATTCTATAATCACTATAACATTTTTGAGCGTCATAACATTTTTGAGCGTTCTTCTGTTATCTTTATTTTACTTTTATTTTAAAATATTGCTGCTTTCATTTTAGAACAAAAATTTTTCCCATACCAACTAAATCTCTAGGTATATGTTCTCTCTGGTAGAAGTTAGTAGCCATGGACCCCCATGCTAAAATTTCCGATTAGTATTTCATATTTATTTATTAAAGGTATATTATTTGGCCTTTGAACACAAAATTTAGGTTTTTTAAGGCCTTTATATTTATAACAAAATTCATCTTATTTTTTAATTTTAATTCATATTAATTTTGATTTATATTAATTTTAATTAATTGTAATTCTATTTATATATTTATATAATTCATATTTAAACTATTTATTTTAAAAGTTAAAATTTATTTTTATTAATATTTTGATTTTATTCTATTATTTTTATATTTTATCATATAATTTAGCTTTTTTAATGAATTTTATAATATATTTCATTGTATTGTGATTATCTTCTTTTAGAAGAATTAAACCAGATATATTATATTTAAGTCTAGTTTGTGCCAATAATGAGCACTCTTCAAATATATGTTTAATTGTAATTGGTAAATCGTTAGAACTGCATAAAGGTGGATTTTTTTTCGAAAAGATGTCCATGCGTTAGTATACTATGGCCTATTCGTAGTCTGGTGATTATAATTGTATCTTTTCGGTTTAAAGATTCGAGATTTTGCCATGGTTTTAGGTTTATTTTTAAATTTTTCATTTTATTATTGTTCGGTGTACTTAACCATTCGTCATTCCATTTTGCTATACATGAAGTTGATATAATTGCTTTCATATCCTTATAAAAAAATTTATGTTCATTTTCATACGCGTCTTTAAGTGAGTCTTTTGCCATTTTGTCAACGATGTCATTGTTTTTAATATTTGAGTGAGATGGTATCCATATTAATGAAATTTTGATTATTGGGTTAAATTTATAATATTTCTTATTTTTTGTATCAATGGATGATTAGTATATAATTTTTCAATTGCTTTTAATGTACTAAGCGAATCTGTGCATATCAGGAAATTATTTTTATTAGATTTATTTATTACATACTCAATTGCTTTATATATTGCAAATAGTTCAGCTGAAAATATACTCGTATGTTTGGTTAGATGATATTGTTTATGTATATTATTATATTTAAATGCACATCCTGCTTCAGTGTCTTTTACTGAACCATCAGTATAGATATATTCGAAATTTTTATATTTGTTATTAAGTTTTTCATAGAACTTTTTTTGATATATTACCACATTTGTATTTTCTTTTTTAAGAGTTGATAATGACGTATCTATTGAAATAGTTCTGTTTAACCATGGTGGTGAATTTTGTAGTTGTATATTTTCCATTTCATATTCATGTGGGATTTCATATTTGTTTAGCAGTTGTTTAAGCCGGATAAAGGTTGGTTGTTGAGATATTTTACGGTTTTTAAATTTGTCAAAGTTTTTCATTTTTTATTAATTCATTTAGTGGATGATTGGATATTGATAATATTTTTAGTCCATATAACATAGCCAATTTATCTCTCCTGTATTTTAGAGGTTTTTGGTGTGCATCTACCAATAAGCTATTTTTGGACTGGTCCTAAAAGCACCACTAGATAATCTTGTACCAATATTATTTACTACATCCAGCTTTTTAAGAATATTCTTATTTGCTGACGAGTATACTGAAGATCCATAATCTATTATTGGTAAGACAATCAAGTTATGTATTCTTAACTAAAGTTTTCTATCTGATCCGAAATTGGAATGGTTTAACATTTTTAGTATATTTAAATTTTTAGTTGCCTTGGCTTTTATTTCATTTATATGTTGGGACCATTTTAATTTACTATCGAATTTCAGACCGAGAAACTTGTAACTATCTACATATGTTAATGGAACATTATTTAGAGTTAATATTGGTTTATATATATTTTTACTTTTTCTTGTAAAAAGCATAACTACTGTTTTATCTTTTGAAAATTTAAAACCTGTGTTTTCACACCAATGATTTAATTTATTTGGAATTGACTGCAGTTTTATTTGTGTTCAAGGTTTTTACGAGACATGAATATAGCTAAATCACCAGCGTACTAAATAAATTTTACTGGCATTTCAATTTCTTTACATATACTATTAAATAGCTACTAGAAAAAGTATTACACTTAATACGGAGCCCCGAGGTATACCGTTTTCAATTACTCTTTCTTCTGAGCACGTATTTCCTATAAGAGTATACATTTTACGATTATCTAAGAAATTTTTAATAAATATTACCATATTTCCTTTTAGTCCCATATTTAAAAGTTCTTGGATTATTCTTCTTCTCCAAACCGTGTCGTATGCTTTCTCAAGATCAAAGAAAATTGCTATCAAAAATTTATTTTCGGAGAAGGTTTGCATGATTTCTGATTCAAGATAAGCTAAGTTGTCAATAGTGCTACGATTATTGCGATAACCAGATTGAAACATTGTTATTAAATTATTTTGTTCTAGAAACCCGGATAACTTCTTAGATACCATTCTTTCTAGGACCTTACAACAACAATTTGTTAAAGATATTGGCCTATAATTGTTTTTATTTTTTGGGTCCTTACCATTTTTTAATATTGGAATCAAAATTGCTTTTCTCCAGTTAGAGGGAAATGTGCCTTTTGTCCAAACATTGTTATAAAATTTTAACAAATCTTTTTTACTATTGTAATCTAATTCTTTAAGCATTTCATACCGAATCATGTCAGGACCGGGTGAACTACCCTTACATTTTGATAAGCTAGCTTCTAGTTCTTGGATTGTAAATGGTTTATTATAGTTATCATTTTGTGAATCTGGTATATTTAAATTATGTTTTTCTATTGAGTTTTTAATATTATTGAATTTTGAAGTATAATTATTCGAACTATAAATGTTTTGGAAATGTTTAGAAATTTTATCACATATGTCTTTAGTTTTTGTTACCAATTGATTATTGTCTAATATTGATGTTATTATATGATTTTTACTTTTTCCCTTTAAGTGTCTGATTTTTTCAAATACTTGAGATGGTGTTGTATTTGATGATATAGATTTAACATAATTTTTCCATGACAATTTTATATAATATCGGATAACTTTTCTGGTTTTATATTTGATAACTACGAAATTTCTATAATCTTCTAAATTCATTGTACGTTTATATTTATTTAATAATTGTTTTCTATTTTTTATTAGTTTTTTTATTTCTTCGTTCCACCAAGGAACATTTTTCGTACTGTTAGTATATTTTATAGATGGTATAGTTTTTTTTGCGGCGTCAATGATATTTTTAGCGATATGTTGTTCGTAGAGATCTATGTTATTAAAAAGCTCAGATTTAAAATTAATATTTTTTCTATATTCATCCCAATCCGCTTTTTTTATTAGCCATTTTTGACGTTTTTCAAACGCTTTCTCTCCTGGATTAATAATGAGACGCATTATTATGTGAAAGTGGTCGCTATTATGTAGATCATCCTCTACGAACCAATCAAAGTATATTTGAAGTGATGGCGAACATAAAGATAAGTCAATATTGCACTATATGTTTTATAGGAAAAACTGAAGTGTGTTGGGTTACCATTGTTAAAAATATTTAGATTTTGTTCATTTATAAATTTTTCTATCATTTTACCTCGAATATCTAATTTTTCTGAACCCCACAAAGGGTTATGACTATTAAAATCACCTACTAGAAGATATGGTAAATTAAATTGACTAATTATATTCTCTAATTCTGTTCTAGATATTTCAGTATTTCATATGTTAAGGTACAGATTACAGATAATAAATTTCAGTATTTCATATGTTCTAGACTAGATCATATGGTAAATATTATCCAATTTCAATGAAATTTTGTACATATACCATTTTCAAATGAAATTAAGCATTTTTCAAAATATTTTAAACAATTTTCAAATAAAATTTAATTTAATCTGAAAATGGTATAGGTTGGATTCGTGATTACGCATGTGTAGACTAATGTAGAAATTAGTAGTCTGAGGGGTCCATGTCAAAATTTCCGATCAATATTTCATATGTACTAGCTCATAGTGTAAATATTATCCGATTTCAATGAAATTTTGTGCACAGGTTGGATTCGTGATTACGCATATTTATACTTATTATAGTTATCTTAATTATATTATTTATTACTTTTGTTATAATTAAATATAAAAGAAATAAAAATATGGAAGTATTAATTTTTAAATCAATATATAATAAAGAGGGGCAATTTTGAACAAAGGACAGTTTGTTACAAAGGTAATGTTAATTACAAAAAACTTTTGGACCTAAATCGCTGGTAAACATACTACGAGTTATCTCCTATCCCTAGTTAGCAGCTTTTTTTATCTTTTGATGGTTTTTTATATATATATATATATATCTATATAAATTTGTTGAGATATTTTACGGTTTTTAAATTTGTCATAAAGTTTTTCATTTTTTATTAATTCATTTAGTGGATGATTGGATATTGATAATATTTTTAGTCCATATAACATAGCAAATTTATCTCTCCTGTATTTTAGAGGTTTTTGGTGTGCATCTACCAATAAGCTATATATTGGACTGGTCCTAAAAGCACCAGTAGATAATCTTGTACCAATATTATTTACTACATCCAGCTTTTTAAGAATATTCTTATTTGCTGACGAGTATACGAAAGATCCATAATCTATTATTGGTAAGACAATCAAGTTATGTATTCTTAACAAAAGTTTTCTATCTGATCCGAAATTGGAATGGTTTAACATTTTTAGTATATTTAAATTTTTAGTTGCCTTGGCTTTTATTTCATTTATATGTTGGGACCATTTTAATTTACTATCGAATTTCAGACCGAGAAACTTGTAACTATCTACATATGTTAATGGAACATTATTTAGAGTTAATATTGGATTATATATATTTTTCTTTTTTCTTGTAAAAAGCATAACTACTGTTTTATCTTTTGAAAATTTAGAACCTGTGTTTTCACACCAATGATTTAATTTATTTAGAATTGACTGCAGTTCTATTTGTGTTTGTTCAAGGTTTTTACGAGACATGAATATAGCTAAATCATCAGCGTACAAAATAAATTTTACTGGCATTTCAATTTCTTTACATATACTATTAAATAGCTACTAGAAAAAGTATTACACTTAATACGGAGCCCTGAGGTATACCGTTTTCAATTACTCTTTCTTCTGAGCACGTATTTCCTAGAGTATACATTTTACGATTATCTAAGAAATTTTTAATAAATTTTACCATATTTCCTTTTAGTCCCATATTTAAAAGTTCTTGGATTATTCTTCTTCTCCAAACCGTGTCGTATGCTTTCTCAAGATCAAAGAAAATTGCTATCAAAAATTTATTTTCGGAGAAGGTTTGCATGATTTCTGATTCAAGATAAGCTAAGTTGTCAATAGTGCTACGATTATTGCACTCTTAGATACCATTCTTTGTAGGACCTTACAACAACAATTTGTTAAAGATATTGGCCTATAATTGTTTTTATTTTTTGGGTCCTTACCATTTTTTAATATTGGAATCGAAATTGCTTTTCTCCAGTTAGAGGAAAATGTGCCTTTTGTCCAAACATTGCTATAAAATTTTAACAACTCTTTTTTATTACGAGTAGTATGAAATACTATGAAGTCTGGTGATGGGTTGGATGGTCAAAAAAAAAAGTTCGCTCAAAATTTTTTTCTAGGCGTTTCCGAGGTCGGGGAGTCCGAAAATGCAAAAAAAAAAGAGTCCGGGGGTCGCGTACGCGTACGCTTTTTATGTGCGCAGCAACATCTCCTAGAACCGCTCGTCCGATTTTAATGAAATTTGGCACACAGGCTCTAACAGACTTCGTGCAAGTGCCGGTACAAGATGAGATCGATCCTTTCAGTGGAACCATGTTAGATTTCCCCATTTATGTGGGAACCTACGTGTTTTTGTTCTTTTGTTCAGATTTGGATGAAATTTAAAACATAGGTTGGTATCATGATTGTCCACAAGTCTACCAAGATACAGGTCTGTAACTTCAGATGGTCCATGGTAAAATTTCCGATTAAAATTTCGTATACTCTAGACTCTAGAGCATATAGTAATTTTTATCTAATTAGCATAAATTTTGGTACATATGATAGTTTCCGTATGTACTTGGTGTCTGTAAAATTTAAAGTCGATACTTCAGTGGGTCCATGTAAAAATCCGTAATTACTTTTCATAAGTTCAACTCTCTATATCTACAGTACCTTTCATCCAATTTCAATGATATTTAATACGCAGTTTCATTTAGTTATCTATTTGATACTCCACAAATTTGTAGTAGGAAGGTATTACGTTCATGGGAAACTAATATATGACCAACTTAGTTTCCGAAGAATATTTGCTTTATGTTCTACAGCGTGTAATTATTATCCGATTTCAATGAAATTTGGTACACAGGTTGAGTTCATGATTCTACATAGGTTGACCAAATTACAGGTTAGTAGCATTCCATGTTAAATTTCCGATTTCATTTTTAATTTTTTTTTTTTCATATGTTCTACAGCATATAGTAATTGTTAACCGATTTCAAAGATATTTTATATATAGGCTAATTTTGTGATCTAGTTGGCTCTCCTGAAATTTGGAGACCTTCAGGGGGTTCCTAGAAAACACTTTTAGTTTCCGAATTTTATATAATTACGTGTTTTATATAATGTAATTATTATCTTATTTGAATGAAATTTGGTACAAAGGTATACCTTCTGATTATGCATGTGTTGGCCATGATAGAAGTTAATACCTTTAGGGGATCCATGCTAAAATTTCCGATTAATATTTCATATGTTCTAGAACATATGATAAATATTATTCAATTTCAATGAAATTTTGTACACAGGTTGGATTCGTGATTACGCATGTGTAGACTAAGGTAGAAGTTAATACCTTCAGGGGGTCCATGCTAAAATTTCCGATTAATATTTCATATGTTCTAGAACATATGGTAAGTATTATTCAATTTCAATGAAATTTTGTACACAGGTTGGATTCGTGATTACGCATGTGTAGACTAAGGTAGAAGTTAGTAGCCTGTGGGGGTCCATGTTAAAATTTCCGATTAATATTTCATATGTTCTAGAACATATCGTAAATATTATTCAATTTCAATGAAATTTTGTACACAGGTTGGATTCGTGATTACGCATGTGTAGACTAAGGTAGAAGTTAGTAGCCTGAGGGGGTCCATGTTAAAATTTCCGATTAATATTTCATATGTTGTAGAACATATCGTAAATATTATTCAATTTCAATAAAATTTTGTACACAGGTTGGATTCGTGATTACGCATTTGTAGATTAAGGTAGAAATAAGTAGCCTGAGGGGGTCCATGTTAAAATTTCCGATTAATATTTCATATGTTAATTCCAAAACATATGGTAAATATTATTCAATTTCAATGAAATTTTGTACACAGGTTGGATTCGTGATTATGCATATTTATACTTATTATAGTTATTTTAATAATATTATTTATTATTAAAGAAATAAAGATATAAAATTAAATCAATAAATAATAAAGATGAGCAATTTTGAAGAAAGCACAGTTTGTTACAAAGATAATGTTAATTACAAAAAACTTTTGGACATAAATCGCTGTTAAACAACATACTACGAGTTATCTGCTCCCCATAGTTAGCAGCTTTTTACTATTGTAATCTAATTCTTTAAGAATTTCATACCGAATCATGTCAGGACCGGGTGAACTACCCTTACATTTTGATAAGCTACCTTCTAGTTCTTGGATTGTAAATGGTTTATTATAGTTATCATTTTGTGAATCTGGTATATTTAAATTATGTTTTTCTATTGAGTTTTTAATATTATTGAATTTTGAAGTATAATTATTCGAACTATAAATGTTTTGGAAATGTTCAGAAATTTTATCACATATGTCTTTAGTTTTTGTTACCAATTGATTATTGTCTAATATTGATGTTATTATATGATTTTTACTTTTTCCCTTTATGTGTCTGATTTTTTCAAATACCTGTGATGGTGTTGTATTTCATGATATAGATTTAACATAATTTTTCCATGACAAGTTTTTATAATATCGGATAACTTTTCTGGTTTTATATTTGATAACTACGAAATTTCTATAATCTTCTAAATTCATTGTACGTTTATATTTATTTAATAATTGTTTTTTATTTTTTATTATGTTTTTTATTTCTTCGTTCCACCAAGGAACATTTTTCGTACTGTTAGTATATTTTATAGATGGTATAGTTTTTTTTGCGGCGTCAATGATATTTTTAGCGATATGTTGTTCGTAGAGATCTATGTTATTAAAAAGCTCAGATTTAAAATTAATATTTTTTCTATATTCATCCCAATCCGCTTTTTTTATTAGCCATTTTTGACGTTTTTCAAACGCTTTCTCTCCTGGATTAATAATGAGAGGCATTATTATGGGAAAGTGGTCGCTATTATGTAGATCATCCTCTACGAACCAATCAAAGTATATTTGAAGTGATGGCGAACATAAAGATAAGTCAATTGCACTACATGTTTTATAGGAAAAACTGAAGTGTGTTGGGTTACCATTATTAAAAATATTTAGATTTTGTTCATTTATAATTTTTTCTATCATTTTACCTCGAATATCTAATTTTTCTGAACCCCACAAAGGGTTATGACTATTAAAATCACCTACTAGAAGATATGGTAAATTAAATTGACTAATTATATTCTCTAATTCTGTTCTAGATATTTCAGTATTTCATATGTTAAGGTACAGATTACAGATAATAAATTTCAGTATTTCATATGTTCTAGACTAGATCATATGGTAAATATTATCCAATTTCAATGAAATTTTGTACATATACCATTTTCAAATGAAATTAAGCATTTTTCAAAATATTTTAAACAATTTTCAAATAAAATTTAATTTAATCTGAAAATGGTATAGGTTGGATTCGTGATTACGCATGTGTAGACTAATGTAGAAATTAGTAGTCTGAGGGGTCCATGTCAAAATTTCCGATCAATATTTCATATGTACTAGCTCATAGTGTAAATATTATCCGATTTCAATGAAATTTTGTGCACAGGTTGGATTCGTGATTACGCATATTTATACTTATTATAGTTATTTTAATTATATTATTTATTACTTTTGTTATAATTAAATATAAAAGAAATTAAAATATGGAAGTATTAATTTTTAAATCAATATATAATAAAGAGGGGCAATTTTGAACAAAGGACTGTTTGTTACAAAGGTAATGTTAATTACAAAAAACTTTTGGACCTAAATCGCTAAATCGCTTAAAATATATAATATATATATATATATATATATATATATATAAAACCATCAAAAGTTAAAAAAAGCTGCTAACTAGGGATAGCAGATAACTGGTAGTATGTTTACTAGCGATTTAGGTCCAAAAGTTTTTTGTAATTAACATTACCTTTGTAACAAACAGTCCTTTGTTCAAAATTGCCCCTCTTTATTATATATTGATTTAAAAATTAATACTTCCATATTTTTATTTCTTTTATATTTAATTATAACAAAAGTAATAAATAATATAATTAAAATAACTATTGTTCATCCAGCATCCCTAAAAAGAAAAAAATAAATTAATAAAATAAATTTATTAAAGTCATACAACATATGTTTATATTTAATATGAAAAACAACAACAACTACATGTGTAAATTTCATGTTGAAATAGCATGGATGTTTTCCATACATATTGTTGATGTTTTCCATACATATTACATTCAATCGATAGGTACTTACCTGTAGTATAAATCCTCAAACAAATGCAACCAATATCAGGTGGATATTGGTTACTAAATTCAATCTAATATTGATTGATGTGTCGGCATAACCTGAAAAATAAAGCAAAAAGTTTAGATGAATATCAGCTTTAATATAGCTGACATCCATGATGTTCATATATTTTTAGAATTCTAATGAATTCTTAATTTCATATTTTAATAACTTATACCAGAATTAATAGTGGAAAATAATCCTATTTTTACGAATTAAATTTAGATGAAATGCGGCATTTCATCTGTCAAACCGAAACTTGCCGAGTAGATTGCGAGTAAAATAATCCGCGTAGACTTATGAAAATTTTCTACCCGGTAGAAAAGTGAATCGCGAATCTAATTATGTTAGGAAAAATCGCGGAAAATAAACATAAACATAGAATTTATGTTTATTAAATTAAATGAAAAACCCAATTAGTATGAGCGAGATGCAATTTGTGCGAAAATTAACTAGAATTAGGAAAATTTAGTAGAGAAATTATAGGAAATAATATTCTAAAGGAAAAAAGGTTAGTAAAGGTTTTCAGGAAAACCTTAGGATAAAATGTTATGACCATTATGGTCGAATGATTTAAAATTTAATATGGTAACACCATATAGAAAATGTAAATTTTAAAATAGATTAGGCTATATAAACGCTAGGCAAATTGAGAATTTTATCAGTCTCATCGATCGATTACCCAAGGCAGCAGCATCAAGTAAAACTCAAGAAAAATAATTTAAAATTATTTTATCTCTACAAATATATATAAAGGTAAGAAAAATTATTGTATACGGATAAAATTACAAGTGGCACAAGTAATTGTGGAAAATTTGTGATTGTTCCTATGCAATATATTTTCTTTTGGTTTGATTAATAAATTATTTTTTTTTTGTTTTAAAAAAAAAAAGGGTAAAGTAAATTTAATTAAATTTATTTTAAATAATTAACAAAGTTGTAGATTAAAAAAAAAATTAAGTGAAATTCATTTAAAATTGCCAATTAGCGAATTATTAGAATTCAATATTAAAGTATTTAATTTCAATTAGTGAATTGTTAGAATTTTATATACAATTATTTTAAATTTAATTAGTGAATTATAGAATTGAATTTATTAAAAAAAATTAATATCAATTAAAGTTAGGTTAAATCGGAAAACCGCATGAATTTCTAAAAATTAAAACGTTTAATTATTATACAAAATTATAAATCACGCGTTGCAAAATTTAAATAAAAAGTGAGGTTAAATTCGGTTAAATTAATTTAATTAAATTAAGGTTAGATTGCGCCCACATTACGATCACATGTCGAATTAAGATTACGGTTATCGAATTGTAGATCGAATGTTAATTTAGTTAAGTCATTTTAGTAGATAATTGTTCTTACAAAACAATTTATTATTATCAATTGATTTAAATTAGTTTATTAGATAATTGTTTTTTTACAAAACAATTTATTTATTTTTATTATTATCGTTGATTATGGTTTACCAGGTATATTGTATTTGATATTAATCTGGTAAATGTAATTTAATCGACATAGTTTCAAATGTATAAATTAATACAAGCAACCTAACATCAACATAAATTAATTAGGGAAATATCATAAATAAGTTAGATTATTTAACCTCAGAGAATTAGTCGTATCAACCAATTTCTAGGTTTTGTGGAACAAAATTCAATATTGAACAAAACCAATATTAAACGATCCACCAGGTTGCGCTACATTATAAAATTGTTGAAATCTACTTTAATTGTCGCCCAACGGCAATTGTAGTAGATAGACAATCAGCTGATCGAACTTCAGATAACAGTCAGGCTAAGGGTATGAACACAATTGCTGAGACGATAGAAGCGACATCAACGTTAACAATTAGCAACATAATTGAGATTAATTAATTAAAGTAAAGTAATAATACAAATTGTTTGTTTGTTTTTATTAATAATTATATTATTGTAACATTTGAAATTCATCATTTTTAATAAATATTTAAATAAAATAAAATTGAACGTAAACCAAGCAGATTTCTTTTTATTTAGTTCAAGGAGAAGTTAAACTTTTTATTTCACAAATTTTAGCAGGCTCACCGAACATTTTGGTCCTTCGAACACCGGATACTGTCAGGTCCGTTTGATTTTGTGAAATTTGAATATTTGACACAAAGAAATTGGTTGATAATAGTTAGAAATTAGAATTAGGATTGGCAATTTTAATATAAGTAGTTATTGTTAGGGACTAACATTTTTTAATCATTTCATACAAGAGGCAAACTAGTTTATCAAGGACGATAAAGTGGTTTTATTTCAATATGACTGCGTCATTGAAAAGTACCCTAACAAAACAGAATGTTTTGGCAGAGAGAATTCAAAAATCGATTATCAACGGCAAGAAAACAAAATTGGAAAAACGAACCGTTGGATTTTATGAAACTGAAATCAGCGATTTGAGTAACAGTTGGTATGAATTTGGATTAAATGATCTGGCCATTCGAGAATTAATAGAAAATTCTGCTGAAGAGTGTGTAGACGATTATATCACAGAAGATGTTTATTCTGATATAGAAGTTGCGTATACAGAGTATATTGGCGACTTAAAGGATAATTTAAAACTTAAACAAAATGTAGATACAAACAAATTCGGCGTACCACCACTACAACAACAAAATGTTAATACAACGTCGAATGTACATAATCAAGTACAATTACCACGTATAACGCTTCCAAAATTCAATGGGGATTATAATGAATGGAGATCGTTTCACGACTTGTTTGTTTCAATCATACACAACAACACACAACTTCAAGCAGCTCAGAAGCTGCAGTATTTAAAGGGCTGTTTAACTGGTGAAGCAGAAAGGCTGCTGAAACATGTACCAGTAACAGGCAATGATTATGAGCCAGCATGGGAGAAACTCAAGCTGCGGTACGAGAACAAACGACTGCTGGTTAATACACAGATAAAAATTTTGGTGAATCAACCAAAAATACTAAACGAATCTGGTAAATCGCTACGACAACTAATCGAGACGACTGAGGAATGTGAATAGCAATTAAGTTCACTTGGTGTAATGGTATCCAAATGGGATTCATTAATTATTTCTTTGCTGGTGCTAAAGTTACCATTTACAACGGTGAAACTTTGGGAGGAGGAATTAGGTGATTCTCAAGACCTACCCTCTTTAGAACAATTCAAGAAATTTCTGAACACAAGGTTCAGAGTTCTAGAAGCGGTGTCACAGTCAACCACAATGACGAAGCCGACACCAATTAGTACAAGAACGTACCACATCGCTACTACTTCAAAATGCCCAGCTTGTAATGGACAGCATTTTGTTGGAAAGTGTTTTAAATTTCAGAAAATGAACGTTGATGAACGGAGAAACTGTATAAAACAAAGTAGACGATGCTTTAATTGTTTTTCGAGCAATCATGGTGCTAATAATTGCCCGAGTCAACAACGATGTAAAAAATGTAACCAAAAACATAGTGGTTGGTTACATAGTACTTTGAACAATGTTCCTGGAACAAAAGGTGGCCCACAGGGGGTCAAAAATCAACATAAGGTTGAAAGTTCACCAGCGGTGGACAAGGCTGATAGTTTGGAGATATTAAAATCGTCAAATTTTTTTTGTGCTGAACAACAAGATGTGTTGTTAGCCACAGCATTAGTATCAGTTTATGATCGCAAAGGGCGATGCATAACGTTACGCTGTTTAGTTGATCCTGGATCTCAATCATCGTTTATTACAGAGAATGTCTGTAAGAAGTTAGGGGTGCCAGGTGAATCAGCCAAGGTGGAAATTACCGGTTTGAGTACAGGTCAAACAGCAATTTCCAATAAAAAGGTTCAAGTACAGATTTATAATAATAAGACAAAGACGTCTAGCGTGAAAGTATATATGCTAGTTATTAAGAAAATAACAGATATGTTACCTTCATGTAAAATTATTAGAAGACAGTGGGACCATCTGAAGAATCTGGAGCTAGCAGATCCCACTTATTATATTCCAGGAAATATTGATATACTTCTTGGAGCAACAATGTATGCAAATATTATACAAAATGGATTGGTCAAGGGACCAAAGGATGCACCAGTAGCAATACAGACTACATTAGGATGGATACTTCTAGGGAATAGTCCACGAATATCCAGTCAAGAAACAAAAACATTTACAGTTATCCAACGGCAGACTGATGAGATATGTCATCAATTAAAAACGTTTTGGGAATTAGAAGAAATTCCCACTCAAAAAACTTTGAAACCAGAGGATGAAGAATGTGAAAATATATTCAAGTTAACGCATATAAGACTTGAAAATGGACAGTATGAGGTTAAACTGCCATTTATAAATGGACGATGTCCAGATCTAGGGTCATCTCGAGAAATGGCCAGAAAACGTTATGAAGTACTAAAAAATAAATTCAAAGGGAATACTACACTAGATGAAGAATATTCAAAGTGCCTAGATGTATATATAGATTTAAACCAGATGGAAAAGGTATCAAATGAGCAGTCTATTAATCCTTATTATATACCACATCATGCAGTGTTTAAAGAAAGTACTACAACGAAACTTAGAGTTGTATTTGATGCTTCAGCAAAAACAACAAATGGAAAATCATTGAATGAACAAATGTTGATAGGACCAATATTACAACCAAAATTGTTTTCCACTTTAACGAAATGGCGAAAATATAAAGTAGCCATAACAGCGGACATCGAGAAGATGTATCGTATGATTTTAATTCATCCAGAACATCGAAAGTACCAACGAATAATTTGGAGAGACCCGATTACAAAGGTGGACACTGATTATGAGTTAAAAACGGTGACTTTCGGCACATCAGCTGCTCCATATTTAGCAATCAAGACATTGCAACAATTATCGGCGGATGAAGAACAAAATTATCCATTAGCTGCAAAGGCAGCGTTACTTGATTTTTATGTGGATGATTTATTAAGTGGGGCAGATAGTATTGAAGAAGCAAAGGAACTGCAACAGCAATGCATACAGATGCTAAAAAAAGGACATTTTAATCTTCGAAAATGGGCCAGTAATTATCCAGAGATAGTACAGCAGTTACCATTAGCACACAGGGAATTGAAAGAGACATTTCAATTTGACGAATCTAATACAATTAAAACACTCGGAATAAGATGGTATCCTGGTACGGATTATTTTACATTTGCAGTATTAGATAAAACTCAGCAAGCGATTACTAAAAGGTCTATTTTATCACAAGTTGGTCTATTTTATCACGACAGCGGGCAAGGGCTGCGCTGGAAAGGCTCAACCTTGGAAGTCCGTCTGCGCGGAAGGGGGTTATACCAGGTGATGGGAAACCACTGTCTGTCGGGCAGAAGCGGAAACAGAGAAGGGAGAAGTTGCGCGGCGCGGTACAGGGCGTGAAAGGTGGAGAACCGGGTGGTACACGGGTGAATCCCAAAGGTGGAAACACCGCGGAAGCCGCTAGTGCATTGCCAGGTTCCACATCGGTCCACCCGGCCAAACCAGCAACTACTTGTGATGCTCCTGCTGCGGCAGGGGCCCGTGCGGTGTCAGGCGTTGCCATGTCAACCACATTAGGTTGGAAAATGGGGACAACTGATCCTGCACGGGCTCTTGTTGCAACAGAAGCAGCAAAAAAGAGAATCCGCTCGGATGATTCGGGAGAAGCAGGACCAACCAATAAGAAGGTAGTCCCTGAGCTATCAACTTATAGAGAAGGACCTGCTCCCAAATCAGGCTTAGATCGTAGATCTAAACCTGTCGCAAGACCGAAGGTCATTCCAACGGGTAAACGAACCCTGGGTTCCTATTCTCAGGTGGTCAGAGGAGTTGACAAAACATCTTTCGAGATGGCTGTCATCAACTCTGCAGCACCTGGGGGCAGGATCGCTCGGGACAGACAGTCTATTATCAGGGAGGCATTAGAATCAGCTATAGACGCTGCTTTTATGTCAACCAGTGATGTTCTACCGGTTCGTATCCGTTGGAGTGGCTTTCGTGGCGATTTCTTCTGGGCAGTCTGTCTAGACAAGTTCTCGGTAGACTTCCTAGGGAAATTGATTAGCGAAATAAAGTTGCCTTGGGATGACATCCGCTTACAGATGGTAAGCAAAGATGACATTCCAAAGCTAAGGAGGGTAACGGTTGAAGTGATAGGTCCGCCTAAACCTGTACCAGCCATCCTTAGCCAGATTAAGCAACAGAACAACCTGCCGACTGAGCTCTGGACGGTATACTTTGCTAAAAAGAATCCGCAAGGAATCTACTTGGTGTTGGGTATCGACCAGACCTCATTCGATAGGATTAACGAAACCAGGGGGGAGGTGTGGTACAGGATGGCAAGCATCTTTTTCAAATTGGAAAATGTGTCGCCAACCTGCCCCACACAACCACCGATTTCCAGTTCTGCTGCTGAAGCCAAACCAGCACCCTCTAAAGAAGAGAGCGCGAATGCTGCTCCAACGTTAGAAAAATCATCTGGCTTACTGATCACTGAATTGGTGATTGGCGAAACAGATGAACGGGCTGGACATGATCTGATGACAAGATCGGTTAAAGGTACGTCTTGCGACGAAGACGAGGATTTACTCCTACTAGGACCGCTCCTGGCATCAGATGATGACCAAACCCTAACGGAGGAGATGTCAACGGAAGAGTTGGAGATGGAGGTTGATCAAAACAATTCATGAGAATTGTTCAGATCAATCTCCATCGTAGTAGGGCGGCCACGGCCAACCTACAACAACTTTTCGAGAAAAGCGAAGTGGATTTGGCGCTAATTCAGGAACCTTGGACCGTCGTAAACAAGGTTTCTGGATGGAGCAACAAATCAGTAAATCTGTTCTACAATAACGAACAAGGTAGGCCCAGGGCCTGTATTGTAGCCAAGAAAAATATTAATCTATTTTCTCACCCACAGGTCTCAAGTAAAGATAGCATAGCGGTTTCATGGGAGGGCGAATTAAACGGGAGACCAAAGCAGATCATCTTTGCTTCTGTTTATCTACCGTTTGACTCACCCACCCCTCCGCCATCTACCGAGTTGGATGAGGTAGCGAAGCTAGCGCAGAGCAACCACAAACAACTGATTATAGGCTGTGATGCAAACTCTCATCATACAGTATGGGGCAGCTTAAACTGTAATGAAAGGGGTAAGTCACTGCTTGATTATATTTATACAACTAACCTATTATTAATGAACCTTGGGGTAGAACCTACCTTTATCACGCGTTCTCGTAGGGAAGTAATAGATATAACACTAACTACAATTGATATATCTGCATACATCCATAATTGGAAGCATCCTTATCAGATCACAGATATATACGTTTTGAAATTGATGCCACGGTTCCACCAGCCATTCCTTACAGAAACCCGGCAAAAACTGACTGGGCTTCTTTCAGGAGCAAGGTGGAATCAAAATTAAATCTCTCAGTTAACTTCCCCCGTACATTGCACTCGTGTGAAGATATTGGACAGAGAAGTAAATGTGATCACGAATCTGCTTATGGATTCTTATGAAGAGTGTTGTCCCTTGAAACTGGCCAGATCCGACTCTGACCCTCCTTGGTTGACACAAGACCTCAAAGGAAAACGTAAACGGGTACGCAGGCTTTGCAACAAAGCGAAGAACTGTAATCGTGATGAAGATTGGAACGCATATCAAAATGCGCTCAAAGATTATAAGTACGCCATCCGCACAGCCAAGAGACAATCTTGGAGATCGTTCTGTGATGGTGTAGATAGCGTAAACGAGGCGTCACGAATTAAGAAATTTCTAGCGAAAACCCACATTCAATCTGAACTCCTAATCAATAGTGAAGGTATCAGGGCTGAATCAGCAGTGGAGTCACTAGAATTACTAATGGAAGAGCATTTCCCGGAATGCTTTGACACCTCTGTTGTAATAGATTCATACCGGCCTAGCAATAGGTTGGAGAATACGGAATTAGAGTTTATTAACCTTAATGCAGCTAAATGGGCTGTTTTTTCTTTCAAACCATTTAAATCCCCAGGTAAAGATGGGATATTCCCTGCTCTCCTCCAAAACTCATGGGATTTCATAGCTGATAGATTAATAAACCTTTTCAGGGCGTGTATCGTCTTTGGATATACCCCGGCAAAATGGCAGGAGGTTAGATTGGTCTTTATACCAAAACCGAGTCGAGATGACTATTCATCCACCAAGGCATTCAGACAAATCAGCCTTACTTCCTTTCTTTTAAAGACTCTGGAAAGAATCTGCGAAAGAGAAATTCAAGATAAGCTCCCATCGGCAGCCTTATCTGGCAAACAGCACGCCTATTTAAAGGGTAAATCGATGGAAACCGCTCTTCATGAAGTGGTTCACACCATTGAAAAAGCCTTTCTTTTCAAAGAATCTGTGCTTGGAACCTTTATAGACGTGGAAGGAGCTTTCAACAATGTACTCCTGCAAAAAATTAATGAAGTGCTACATAAACAAAACATCAACCCACAAATCTCCAAGTGGATTGAACACATGTTAGCACATAGGAGAATTTATGCGAACCTTGGGGATCAAGAACGGGCAGGGAAAGTTCACAAAGGTACACCACAGGGCGGCATTCTGTCACCCTTGCTTTGGATACTAGTCGTGAATGACCTCCTATTCGAACTAACAAGGCAGGGATACCTCGTCGTATGCTACGCAGACGACCTGGTCATTCTCGTCACAAGCAAATTTGAATCGGAACTCTCTGGGTTAATGCAACCTGCACTGAATATTGTTAGCCAATGGGCAGACAACTGTGGGCTGAACATCAACCCGCTAAAAACCGATATCTGTTTATTCTCATTGATAAAGAAAAACTCAACTATTGAGTCTTCCCGTTATAAAAGGCACCCGGCTAACACTAAAAGCTAATGTTAAATATCTGGGCGTTATTTTAGACAAAAAATTGAACTGGAGATCGCACCTAGAAGAACGAGCTAAAAAAGCCTATAGGATTTTTGGCATGTGTCGGGGCGCGATGGGAAAGAAATGGGGACTACAACCGGATATGATTCGCTGGCTCTACACCAGTGTCGTCCGCCCTACTCTTTCCTATGGATCTCTCGTCTGGTGGAAGGCGATTGAGAAACTCTCCAATCTTAAGTTGTTGAAAAAGTTCAACGTTCTTGTTGCCTCAGTATTACTGGCGTAATGAGAACAGCATCAACAGCAGCACTTGAAACCATTACGGCTATCCACCCAATTGGGATCCACATCAAAAAAGTTGCTGCGGGGGCTGCATTGAGACTTCACTTAAACCAGGCATGGACTCATGCAGGTTCTTCTGTACCTCATGAGTCTATCCTGGGATTTTTGAAATCCATCATACCCAATGTTGAGAAACCTAGGGATTCCCAGAAAGAAACCTTCCTGGAATCAAACGTAAAACTCAGTATCCCTTCTAGAGCTGATTGGAACACTGATATAGTGTCTCAAACAGCTGGCCTGTTAACAGCATATACCGACGGCTCCAAAATGGGAAACCTGACTGGCGCGGGTATGTACTGTGAGGAATTAAATCTAGAAAGGTCTATTCGCTTGGAAGATAACGCCACAGTCTTCCAAGCAGAAGTGTTGGCAATTAAAGAAATCTGTAACCACCTTCTATTAGAAGGAACCACAGATAGGGACCTGACAATCTTCTCAGATAGTCAGGCTGCGTTAAAAGCGGTGACATTCTATACAACCAAATCCAAGCTGGTCCAAGAATGTAAACACAGTCTTAACAACCTGGCGCGGTCGAATAGAGTCACACTGAAATGGGTTCCTGGACATAGCAATATACCGGGAAACGAAAAAGCAGACGAGCTAGCAAGAAAGGGATCGCAACTGGAGGTCATCACGACCACAGTTGGGGTAGCACTGCAGACTCTTAAAGCGAACCTAAAACGATGGGCCGACGAATCTCATCAACAAATCTGGCTAGCTAGTGATATCGGCCACACCACGCGGTGTCTCCGGGGCATCCCGAAGTAGAAAGTAACCAAGAAATACCTGCGGCTCAACAAGAGCTCGGTATACCTGAGCACTGCGATCATAACAGGTCACTCTATGTTGCGGGATCATGCCTACAAAATCCGGCGCTCTGAAGTGCACGTATGTAGGGGGTGCGGTGAGGATAGAGAGACTACTGAACACTTCCTGTGTCATTGTCCCTGCCTCATGCACCTACGTAATAAATGCTTTGGTGCCTATCTCCTGAACGAACTGAGCGAAGCGGGGGGTCATGGATGGCAACAAATCTGTAAATTCGGAAAAGATGGCGGATGGCTCACAACCGCCACAGCGGGAGTGACATGAAGGTTCTTCGCACCGAGGGGTACAATGGGCCTAGTTCTGGCCTGAGTGCTTGAGTCCTTCACGGACTCCCCTCTCTCAATCCATCCATCCATCCATCACAAGTTGCTTCATTATATGATCCTTTAGGATGGATCACACCTGTAATTGTAGTAGAAAAATTACTAATTCAAGAGTTATGGATATCAGGGAACTCTTGGGACGCAGAAGTAGACAAATAAATTGCGGAACGATGGCAATTTTTTAAAGAAAGCCTACAACAACTAAATAAAATTAGAATACCTTGATGGTTAGGTATTACGTTACAATCAAACAATGTTCAAATACATGGATTCAGCGACGCTTCAATTAAAGCTTACGCAGCAGTAATATATTTACGAATACAAAATTTAGATGGAGTTGTCACTTCAAAATTGAACCAAGGTAGCACCAATAAAACCAGTGACATTGCCACGTTTAGAATTATGTGGTGCACTAATTTTGGCCCGACCAATTGAAACAACGATACGCTCAATGGGGTTAAGTAATTATTCGATTACTGCATGGACAGATTCAACAATTACATTACAATGGATTCATAATCATCCATCGAAATGGAAAACATTTGTTGCTAATAGAGTTAGTGAAATACAGGATAAAGTAGATCCAAGCTGTTGGAGACACGTACCAACAGAATTTAATCCTGCAGATTTAGCCTCTAGAGGAATACCAGCTGGAAAAATTATAACGAATGAGTTATGGTGGAATGGACCAACGTGGTTGGTAAAAGCTGAAAAAGAATGGCCAGAAAATAAAATTTCATTGACAGTACCTGCAATAGAAGTGAAGAAAGCAACTGTTGTATCACTATTAACCACTACTGATGATATGTTTTCGCGTTTTTCATCATTCATGTTATTAAAGAGAACAACTGCATGGATACTACGATTTTATAACAACGCAACAAAGGGAAACGCTAAAAGAGTAGGAATGTTAAATAAACAAGAAACGGATGTTGCAGAAAATTTAATATTAAAATTAATTCAGCAAAGATCATTTTCCGAAGAATATAATCGTTTGATTGGAAATAAAACAATTGATAAAAAAAGCCAGTTGTTGACATTAATGCCATTTTTGGATCAACATAAAATCATACGTGTAGGTGGACGATTAACCAACGCAAATGTAGCATACAAAAACTAGCACCCAGTTATACTGCCATCAAATCATTATGTTACAACATTAATCATTAATGAAGTACATAAAGACACGCTACATGGTGGAGTCAATTTGGTTTTAAATACGAGCAGGAATTTATACTGGATACTTAATGGAAAACGAATAATATCAAGACAGATAGCTAAATGTACAACTTGTATTCGTCACAAAAAAGAACCGTATACACAGTTAATGGGAAATTTACCAAGTTGTAGGGTAAATATATCAAAACCGTTCAGTCATGTCGGAATGGATTTTGCAGGTCCAATATTTTTAAAAATGTCATCGCATGGAACGTCAAGAACATATAAGGGTTATTTTTGTATATTTGTTTGTATGGCTACGAAAGCTATACACTTGGAATTAGTATCAGATTTATCAGCGTCAGCCTTTTTAGCATCATTTAGGAGATTTGTTGCACGAAGGGATTTATGTACTGATGTTTACTCCGACTGCGGTACAAATTTTAAAGGAGCACAGATTACACTCAATAAGGAGTTAACAAAGGCATTGCAGGAAGCAAGTCCGAATGTGAGTCAACATTTCACCGAAAAAGGAATTAGTTGGCATTTTAATGCTCCAGGAGCACCTCATTTTGCAGGTTTATGGGAGGCTGGAGTTAAAGCGGTGAAGTATCATCTCCGTAGAGTGATAGGTAAAAATGTCTACACGTATGAAGAATACGTAACATTGCTATGTCAAATCGAAGCATGCTTAAACTCTCGACCGTTAACAGTCATGGAAAATAGAAGCGAGGACTTGGAAGTATTAACACCAGGTCATTTCCTGATTGGACGGACACTTAACGCTGTGCCTGAACCTGAAATATTGGACAAAGTTGCACCAGGTCAAAGATGGCGACATATACAATATATGGCACAGCAATTTTGGGACAAATGGTCCAAGGGATATTTAAATACATTAAAAAAAAAGAACAAAATGGCAAACAACACAACCAAATATTAAGGAAGGCGATGTAGTATTATTAAAAGATGAGAATACATCACCAACATTTTGGCCACTGGGACGAGTTGAAGAAGTACATCCAGGTCAAGATGGAGTTGTTCGAGTGGTAAAAATAAAGACAGAACATAGTTCGTTTACGAGGCCCGTAACGAAAATCTGTCCATTGGTACAAGCAAATGATGATACTATATTATGATAGTATCTGTAAAAAAAAAAAAAAAAAAATTTTTGTATGTTGTCATATTTGTTTGTCCATCTTGTTGTTTTATGTGGTAAAATGTTTTAAATATAAATAATAATAATATTTCTTTTGTGTTTATGATTAGGTAACAATGAATCCAACAAATAATCAACACCGGTATTCAGAGCGGTACACCATTAAAAGTGGAATGACTTTTGATACGATCTGTAATATGATCACGGATAGTTTGGAGGAATATTTTATACATTCCGAACTGGAAGAATTGGGTCCGAGTTTGCGGTATGATTCGGTGCAATGGCGCTTAGCAAGGGCAAATATTGGGCGGCCAACAAGAATGCCACCAATGATTCCATCGACGGCTAAAGGATTACCATAATTTATTAAAATTAATGTTATAAAATTAAATTTTTAGAGTACATAATAAATGTATGCAACTAAAAATTCATGAGTTCTTCATTTGTTAAATTTTTTAATAGAATTGCAGATTATGATGAGTTTACGATGATGGAAAGGTGGTACACCCTACAACGTAAACAACAAGCATAATATATTTAATAAAAAAAAAAAAAAATTTACTAAGACAGGTAGTGCCGTCATGTTGGTGATAGTATAATGTTCATGTTGTTAAATTTAGTAAAACAATATATATATTACTAATTTATTTTTGTTCTCGTTAGATTAAAATGAATTCATTCGAAGTTAATGATTTTCTGACGATTTGGGAGGAGGTTCCGTTGTCACCAACAAGACAAGGTCAACAACCAAATAAAAATAAAAGACAACATGTTGGTGATTCCACCAACGCGAATTTTACGGCACCAACACACAAAAGAGCGGTGGAAACAAATTGGTTTTTTGAACCGGAGAATCCAGCCAGTGCCGCTAGACGCAAGTCACAATTGACTCATGTAATACCTGAATCTACAAAAGGCTTGGTTGATGAACCAAAAGTCATTATTGAATGTAATTCACTGGTGCAAACCAGTGAAAGTTCGGTAGTGAGCATTACAAACAGCCAACCAGAAGAGCAGGTGCCAGTTGGTGAAAAACTGATAGGACCACCAGTATTAGTTAAAGGATGTTATACCACGGAGTGGAGCTCGTTAAGGTTGTCCACTACAGTTGCGGAATTTAGAATGCGGATTAATAATGATGTACAACGCGTTATTACAAAAGAAGGAGAACAGGTGTTCTTGCCGAAAAAGGTGGTGGAACGAATTGATTTCGACAAGATTAGATCATCTAAACAAAAAGATTTTTTGGTTAATCTGCCAGGTGGATGGTGCATACGGGCGCAAGTGTATGCAGATGGGATGGTGAAATTTCACCATCATCAACTTAGAAAAAAGGCTAAATTAAATAAAGAAAAGCTGGTGTTGAACAATATTGTTCAACGGGCGGGAGAATGTTCATCCAGCATCCCTAAAAAGAAAAAAATTAAATTAATAAAATAAATTTATTAAAGTCATACAACATTTGTTTATATTTAATATGAAAAACAACAACAACTACATGTGTAAATTTCATGTTGAAATAGCATGGAAGGTTGTTGATGTTTTCCATACATATTACATTCAATCGATAGGTACTTACCTGTAGTTTAAATCCCCAAACAAATGCAACCAATATCAGGTGGATATTGGTTACTAAATTCAATCTAATATTGATTGATGTGTCGGCATAACCTGAAAAATAAAGCAAAAAGTTTAGATGAATATCAGCTTTAATATAGCTGACATCCATGATGTTCATATATTTTTAGAATTCTAATGAATTCTTAATTTCATATTTTAATAACTTACCAGAATTAATAGTGGAAAATAATCCTATTTTTACGAATTAAATTTAGATGAAATGCCGGCATTTCATCTGTCAAACCGAAACTTGCGGAGTAGATTGCGAGTAAAATAATCCGCGTAGACTTATGAAAATTTTCTACCCGGTAGAAAAGTGAATCGCGAATCTAATTATGTTAGGAAAAATCGCGGAAAATAAACTTAAACATATAATTTATGTTTATTAAATTAAATGAAAAACCCAATTAGTATGAGCGAGATGCAATTTGTGCGAGCGGGATAAAATAAACTGCACGAAAGTACTCTCTCGTAATAAAAATCAGTAGGGACAACTTAATAATAATTAAATTGTTCAGGGCTGAACGTTTTTATAGCATTTTATAGCAAAAATTATTAATAGAATTTTCCAGGAAAATTAACTAGAATTAGGAAAATTTAGTAGAGAAATTATAGGAAATAATATTCTAAAGGAAAAAAGGTTAGTAAAGGTTTTCAGGAAAACCTTAGGATAAAATGTTATGACCATTATGGTCGAATGAATTAAAATTTAATATGGTAACACCATATAGAAAATGTAAATTTTAAAATAGATTAGGCTATATAAACGCTAGGCAAATTGAGAATTTTATCAGTCTCATCGATCGATTACCCAAGGCAGCAGCATCAAGTAAAACTCAAGAAAAATAAATTAAAATTATTTTATCTCTACAAATATATATAAAGGTAAGAAAAATTATTGTATACGGATAAAATTACAAGTGGCACAAGTAATTGTGGAAAATTTGTGATTGTTCCTATGCAATATATTTTCTTTTGGTTTAATTAACAAATTATAATTTTTTGTTTTTTTAAAAAAAAAAAAGGGTAAAGTAAATTTAATTAAATTTATTTTAAATAATTAACAAAGTTGTAGATTAAAAAAAAAAAAAAACAATAAAGTGAAATTAATTTAAAATTGCCAATTAGCGAATTATTAGAATTCAATATTAAAGTATTTAATTTCAATTAGTGAATTGTTAGAATTTGATATAGAATTATTTTAAATTTAATTAGTGAATTATAGAATTGAATTTATTAAAAAAAATTAATATCAATTAAAGTTAGGTTAAATCGGAAAACCGCATGAATTTCTAAAAATTAAAACGTTTAATTATTATACAAAATTATAAATCACGCGTTGCAAAATTTAAATAAAAAGTGAGGTTAAATTCGGTTAAATTAATTTAATTAAATTAAGGTTAGATTGCACCCACATTACGATCACGTGTCGAATTAAGATTACGGTTATCGAGTTGTAGATCAAATGTTAATTTAGTAAGGTTATTTTAGTAGATAATTGTTCTTACAAAACAATTTCTTTATTATCAATTGATTTAAATTAGTTTATTAGATAATTGTTTTTTTACAAAACAATTTATTTATTTTTATTATTATCGTTGATTATGGTTTACCCTTTGATAATATAATTTACAGGATACGCTATAACAACTAAAAAGTGAAGTCGTTTTCTGTGGGGGGAAGACTGAAATTTTGTGAAAGCTCTTGACAACTGTCAATTATAATTTTATAGGGACGGCGTCAGTGAAGTTTAGAAAAGCTTTTTACAAATTTGGAAAAAGCTTCTTCTATACTGAAATAATTGTATCTGAAATAAATATGTTTTTTATTAATTATAATTAAAATAAGATATTTATATTAGGTATATGAAATTCGTTTATTATGGATTTTTTTTACTATTAAAAGAAATTGAATGAAATTTCATAAAATTCTTACATTTCCATTAAATAAAATAAGTTTTTAAAATTTCTGTGATACGCAATAATCCTCTTCTATTAAATTTACAGCTAAAAGCCATTTCATTTTTATTTCCATATCTTGAGGAAATCTAAAATATATAATTTACTACGCTTCATATCAATTTTATCCTCACTACAACCCTGTCTGAAAAATATTTGCAAATGAAAGCTCTTTAAAACAGCTGATTTCGAGCAAGATTTTGACAATTCGTGCGAGATTTTGCTCACTCGTTAGTGATTTTGACAACTAACTAGCTTTTAAAAACGACTTCACAGCTTGTAGGTGCAAATTAGTTCTATAGCGTATCCTGTAAATTATATTATCAAAGGGTTTACCAGGTATATTGTATTTGATATTAATCTGGTAAATGTAATTTAATCGACATAGTTTCAAACGTATAAATTAAAACAAGCAACCTAACCTCAACATAAATTAATTAGGGAAATATCATAAATAAATTAGATTATTTAACCTCAGAGAATTAGTCGTATCAACCAATTTCTAGGTTTTGTGGAACAAAATTCAATATTGAACAAAACCAATATTAAACGATCCACCAGGTTGCGCTACATTATAAAATTGTTGAAATCTACTCTAATTGTCGCCCAACGGCAATTGTAGTAGATAGACAATCAGCTGATCGAACTTCAGATAACAGTCAGGCTAAGGGTATGAACACAATTGCTGAGACGATAGAAGCGACATCAACGATAACAATTAGCAACATAATTGAGATTAATTAATTAAAGTAAAGTAATAATACAAATTGTTTGTTTGTTTTCATTAATAATTATATTATTGTAACATTTGAAATTCATCATTTTTAATAAATATTTAAATAAAATAAAATTGAACGTAAACCAAGCATATTTCTTTTTATTTAGTTCAAGGAGAAGTTAAACTTTTTATTTCAGAAATTTTAGCAGGCTCCCGAACAACTATAATAAGTATAAATATGCGTAATCACGAATCCAACCTGTGCACAAAATTTCATTGAAATCGGATAATATTTACACTATGACCTAGTACATATGAAATATTGATCGGAAATTTTGACATGGACCCCTCAGACTACTAATTTCTACATTAGTCTACACATGCGTAATCTCGAATCCAACCTATACCATTTTCAGATTAAATTAAATTTTATTTGAAAATTGTTTAAAATATTTTGAAAAATGCTTAATTTCATTTGAAAATGGTATATGTACCACATTTCATTGAAATTGGATAATATTTACCATATGATCTAGTCTAGAACATATGAAATACTGAAATTTATTATCTGTAATCTATACCTTCCATGAACAGATAAAATATCTAGAACAGAATTAGAGAATATAATTAGTCAATTTAATTTACCATATCTTCTAGTAGGTGATTTTAATAGTCATAACCCTTTGTGGGGTTCAGAAAAATTAGATATTCGAGGTAAAATGATAGAAAAATTTATAACTGAACAAAATCTAAATATTTTTAATAATGGTAACCCAACACACTTCAGTTTTTCCTATAAAACATATAGTGAAATTGACTTATCTTTATGTTCGCCATCACTTCAAATATACTTTGATTGGTTCGTAGAGGATGATCTACATAATAGCGCCCACTTTCCCATAATAATGCCACTCATTATTAATCCAGGAGAGAAAGCGTTTGAAAAACATCAAAAATGGCTAATAAAAAAAGCGGATTGGGATGAATATAGAAAAAATATTAATTTTAAATCTGAGCTTTTTAATAACATAGATCTCTACGAACAACATATCGCTAAAAATATCATTGACGCCGCAAAAAAAAACTATACCATCTATAAAATATACTAACAGTACGAAAAATGTTCCTTGGTGGAACGAAGAAATAAAAAACATAATAAAAAATAAAAAACAATTATTAAATAAATATAAACGTACAATGAATTTAGAAGATTATAGAAATTTCGTAGTTATCAAATATAAAACCAGAAAAGTTATCCGATATTATAAAAAATTGTCATGGAACAATTATGTTAAATCTATATCATGAAATACAACACCATCTCAGGTATTTGAAAAAATCAGACACATAAAGGGAAAAAGTAAAAATCATATAATAACATCAATATTAGACAATAATCAATTGGTAACAAAAACTAAAGACATATGTGATAAAATTTCTGAACATTTCCAAAACATTTATAGTTCGAATAATTATACTTCAAAATTCAATAATATTAAAAACTCAATAGAAAAACATAATTTAAATATACCAGATTCACAAAATGATTACTATAATAAACCATTTACATCCAAGAAATAGAAGCTAGCTTATCAAAATGTAAGGGTAGTTCACCCGGTCCTGACATGATTCGGTATGAAATTCTTAAAGAATTAGATTACAATAGTAAAAAGCTGCTAACTATGGGGAGCAGATAACTCGTAGTATGTTGTTTAACAGCGATTTATGTCCAAAAGTTTTTTGTAATTAACATTATCTTTGTAACAAACAGTGCTTTCTTCAAAATTGCTCATCTTTATTATTTATTGATTTAATTTTATATCTTTATTTCTTTAATAATAAATAATATTATTAAAATAACTATAATAAGTATAAATATGCATAATCACGAATCCAACCTGTGTACAAAATTTCATTGAAATTGAATAATATTTACCATATGTTTTGGAATTAACATATGAAATATTAATCGGAAATTTTAACATGGACCCCCTCAGGCTACTAACTTCTACCTTAGTCTACACATGCGTAATCACGAATCCAACCTGTGTACAAAATTTTATTGAAATTGAATAATATTTACGATATGTTCTAGAACATATGAAATATTAATCGGAAATTTTAACATGGACTCCCTCAGGCTACTAACTTCTACCTTAGTCTACACATGCGTAATCACGAATCCAACCTGTGTACAAAATTTCATTGAAATTGAATAATACTTACCATATGTTCTAGAACATATGAAATATTAATCGGAAATTTTAGCATGGATCCCCCGAAGGTATTAACTTCTACCTTAGTCTACACATGCGTAATCACGAATCCAACCTGTGTACAAAATTTCATTGAAATTGAATAATATTTATCATATGTTCTAGAACATATGAAATATTAATCGGAAATTTTAGCATGGATCCCCTAAAGGTATTAACTTCTATCATGGCCAACACATACATAATCAGAAGGTCTACCTTTGTACCAAATTTCATTCAAATCAGATAATAATTACATTATATAAAACACGTAATTATATAAAATTCGGAAACTAAAACTGTTTTCTAGGAACCCCCTGAAGGTCTCCAAATTTCAGGAGAGCCAACTAGATCACAAAATTAGCCTATATATAAAATATCTTTGAAATCGGTTAACAATTACTATATGCTGTAGAACATATGAAAAAAAAAAAATTAAAAATGAAATCGGAAATTTAACATGGACCCCCTAATGCTACTAACCTGTAATTTGGTCAACCTATGTAGAATAAAGCAAATATTCTTCGGAAACTAAGTTGATCATATAATAGTTTCCCATGAACGTACTATACCTACCTACTACAAATTTGTGGAGTATCAAATAGATAACTAAATGAAACTGTGTATTAAATATCATTGAAATTGGATGAAAGGTACTGTAGATATAGAGAGTTGAACTTATGAAAAGTAATTACGGATTTTTACATGGACCCACTGAAGTATCGACTTTAAATTTTACAGACACCAAGTACATACGGAAACTATCATATGTACCAAAATTTATGCTAATTAGATAAAAATTACTATATGCTCTAGAGCAGTGATTCCCAAACTATGCATCGCGACATATCACTGTGTCGGCAAGTATTTGTAGATGTGTCGTAAAATTTTAAAAATATAACAGAACATTTTATAAAGGTGTTACAAACAAACGAGATCAATAATTATTTTCAAACATTGTTTTTTACACCAATCATTTTCTTAGTTTTCTAAGAAAATATAGTTGGTAATTTTTTTTATTCTAGAACGTATGAAATTTTTTTATAAAGAATGGTCGTGTGAAGATTTGTGTTACAAATCCATTTATCATATCTTCATGAATGTATTAGGTTTTATTTTCCCTCACTCATCGTTAATGAATTTGATTGGGTTCGTAATCCTTTCGGTAATATATACAATAAATTAAAGTGTTAAATTGGTAGAACAAGAACAACTGATTACAATTCAGACCAACCAATGAAATTCATTTAGAAAATTTCTGGATTAAATTTCGTAGAACTTGTCCAGAGATTGGTAACAAAGCTATTGATCTTCTTTTGGCGTTTTCCACGACATATTTGTGTAAAGTTGGATTTTCAACACTTACGAATATCAAAAATAAGCATTTTAATTTTAAGTGTTGAACAGGAAATGCAAGTATGTTTGTCAGCAATTCGACACAGAGTTGAAAAATTGTGTGCAAAAAAACAAGCACATTATTCTCATTAACTAATTTTTATATTATATTACCTATGTTTTTTACAAATAAATTAAATAGGTATACCGTGCAATTGTTGAATAATATTTGAAACTTACTTGAATTTTATGCATTTAAGATATTTTTTTTAAAAAAAAATTAACTGAGTGTCGCGATAGTAAATGAACAAAAAAGGTGTGTCGCCAATAAAAAAAGTTTGGGAATCACTGCTCTAGAGTCTAGAGTATACGAAATTTTAATCGGAAATTTTACCATGGACCATCTGAAGTTACAGACCTGTATCTTGGTAGGCTTGTGGACAATCATGATACCAACCTATGTTTTAAATTTCATCCAAATCTGAACAAAAGAACCAAAACACGTAGGTTCCCACATAAATGGGGAAATCTAACATGGTTCCACTGAAAGGATCGATCTCATCTTGTACCGGCACCTGCACGAAGTCTGTTAGAGCCTGTGTGCCAAATTTCATTAAAATCGGACGAGCGGTTCTAGGAGATGTTGCTGCGCACATAAAAAGCGTACGCGTCCCCCGGACACTTTTTTTTTTGCATTTTCGGACTCCCCGACTTCGGAAACGCCTAGAAAAAAATTTTGAGCGAACTTTTTTTTTTGACCATCCAACCCATCACCAGACTTCATAGTATTTCATACTACTCGTAATAAAAAAGAGTTGTTAAAATTTTATAGCAATGTTTGGACAAAAGGCACATTTCCCTCTAACTGGAGAAAAGCAATTTTGATTCCAATATTAAAAAATGGTAAGGACCCAAAAAATAAAAACAATTATAGGCCAATATCTTTAACAAATTGTTGTTGTAAGGTCCTACAAAGAATGGTATCTAAGAGGTTATCCTGGTTTCTAGAACAAAATAATTTAATAACAATGTTTCAATCTGGTTTTCGCAATAATCGTAGCACTATTGACAACTTAGCTTATCTTGAATCAGAAATCATGCAAACCTTCTCCGAAAATAAATTTTTGATAGCAATTTTCTTTGATCTTGAGAAAGCATACGACACGGTTTGGAGAAGAAGAATAATCCAAGAACTTTTAAATATGGGACTAAAAGTAAATATGGTAAAATTTATTAAAAATTTCTTAGATAATCGTAAAATGTATACTCTTATAGGAAATACGTGCTCAGAAGAAAGAGTATTTGAAAACGGTATACCTCGGGGCTCCGTATTAAGTGTAATACTTTTTCTAGTAGCTATTTAATAGTATATGTAAAGAAAATGAAATGCCAGTAAAATTTATTTTGTACGCTGATGATTTAGCTATATTCATGTCTGGTAAAAACCTTGAACAAACACAAATAAAACTGCAGTCAATTCTAAATAAATTAAATCATTGGTGTGAAAACACAGGTTTTAAATTTTCAAAAGATAAAACAGTAGTTATGCTTTTTACAAGAAAAAGGAAAAATATATATAATCCAATATTAACTCTAAATAATGTTCCATTAACATATGTAGATAGTTACAAGTTTCTCGGTCTGAAATTCGATAGTAAATTAAAATGGTCCCAACATATAAATGAAATAAAAGCCAAGGCAACTAAAAATTTAAATATACTAAAAATGTTAAACCATTCCAATTTCGGATCAGATAGAAAACTTTTGTTAAGAATACATAACTTGATTGTCTTACCAATAATAGATTATGGATCTTTAGTATACTCGTCAGCAAATAATAAAGCTGGATGTAGTAAATAATATTGGTACAAGATTATCTACTGGTGCTTTTAGGACCAGTCCAATAAATAGCTTATTGGTAGATGCACACCAAAAACCTCTAAAATACAGGAGAGATAAATTTGCTATGTTATATGGACTAAAAATATTATCAATATACAATCATCCACTAAATGAATTAATAAAAAATGAAAAACTTTGACAAATTTAAAAACCGTAAAATATCTCAACAACCAACCTTTATCCGGCTTAAACAACTGCTAAACAAATATGAAATCCCACATGAATATGAAATGGAAAATATACAACTACAAAATTCACCACCATGGTTAAACAGAACTATTTCAATAGATACGTCATTATCAACTCTTAAAAAAGAAAATACAAATGTGGTAATATATCAAAAAAAGTTCTATGAAAAACTTAATAACAAATATAAAAATTTCGAATATATCTATACTGATGGTTCAGTAAAAGACACTGAAGCAGGATGTGCATTTAAATATAATAATATACATAAACAATATCATCTAACCAAACATACGAGTATATTTTCAGCTGAACTATTTACAATATATAAAGCAATTGAGTATGTAATAAATAAATCTAATAAAAATAATTTCCTGATATGCACAGATTCGCTTAGTACATTAAAAGCAATTGAAAAATTATATACTAATCATCCATTGATACAAAAAATAAGAAATATTATAAATGATAACCCAATAATCAAAATTTCATTAATATGGATACCATCTCACTCAAATATTATAAACAATGACATCGTTGACAAAATGGCAAAAGACTCACTTAAAGACGCGTATGAAAATGAACATAAAATTTTTTATAAGGATATGAAAGCAATTATATCAACTTCATGTATAGCAAAATGGAATGACGAATGGTTAAGTACACCGAACAATAATAAAATGAAAAATTTAAAAATAAACCTAAAACCATGGCAAAATCTCGAATCTTTAAACCGAAAAGATACAATTATAATCACCAGACTACGAATAGGCCATAGTATACTAACGCATGGACATCTTTTCGAAAAAAAATCCACCTTTATGCAGTTCTAACGATTTACCAATTACAATTAAACATATATTTGAAGAGTGCTCATTATTGGCACAAACTAGACTTAAATATAATATATCTGGTTTAATTCTTCTAAAAGAAGATAATCACAATACAATGAAATATATTATAAAATTCATTAAAAAAGCTAAATTATATGATAAAATATAAAAATAATAGAATAAAATCAAAATATTAATAAAAATAAATTTTAACTTTTAAAATAAATAGTTTAAATATGAATTATATAAATATATAAATAGAATTACAATTAATTAAAATTAATATAAATCAAAATTAATATGAATTAAAATTAAAAAATAAGATGAATTTTGTTATAAAATAAAGGCCTTAAAAAACCTAAATTTTGTGTTCAAAGGCCAAATAATATACCTTTAATAAATAAATATGAAATACTAATCGGAAATTTTAGCATGGACCCCTCAGGCTACTAACTTCTACCATAGTCCACACATGCGTTATCTCGAATCCAACCTGTGTACCAAATTTCATTGAAAACTGATAAGAATTAGTATATGGTGTAGAACATATGAAATATTCTTTGGAAACTAAGTTGCTCATATATTAGTTTCTCATGAACACAATAAAGCTACCTGATACAAATTTTTGGAGCAATAACTAGGTAACAAAGTCAACCTGTGTTTGGAATATAATTGTAATTGGGTGCCAATTACTGTATGATGTAGAGTATTGAACTTATGAAATATAATTGGAAATTTTAACATGGACCCACTGAATTACCGACTTTAAACTTTGCAGACAGTAAGTACATAAAGAAGCTACTATGTGATTTGAATGACGCATATTTATACTTATTATAGTTATTTTAATTATATTATTTATTACTTTTGTTATAATTAAATATAAAAGAATATATATAAAATATGGAAGTATTATATATATAAAATATGGAAGTATTAATTTTTAAATCAATATATAATAAAGAAGGGCAATTTTGAACAAAGGACTGTTTGTTACAAAGGTAATGTTAATTACAAAAAACTTTTGGACCTAAATCGCTGGTAAACATACTACGAGTTATATGATATCCCTAGTTAGCAGTTTTTTTTATCTTTTGATGGTTTTATATATATATATATATATATTAACTATTCTTAAATTCAAATTCAAATCTATAAAACTTTCAAGAAAACTGATAAACTATCCAAAAATGTTTTTTCTCTTCTAAGCTTCTAATTTAATACTGTATTTAATAATAATATTATATAAACTTTCCAAAGTACGGGGCCAGGTGCGATCACACCTTCGCACACCCTATCAAGTCGGCTCTGACTAAGTAACTACAAATTATTTTTAATAACTTTAAGATACAAATAAAAATTGTAAAAAATCACTGGGGTGCAATGGTTAACTTTAAATTGCCCGTTAAACTCACCCTCATTGGGGTGATTACGGCTCCCTCCCATATCTTCATGCTTCGACTAAAATTACAAAAAAAAAACACATATTAAAGCTTTAATATTCACTCTTAGCCCCTCTTTCTCCATAAAATTATTATTAATTACTGTGTTAAATTCAAATATGTGGCCTCCATGGCCGTTCAAATGGAAAATCATCGAGCTGTTGCCGAAATTAAGACTGCGGTTGTGCTTTCTAGCCAATCCTTCCTGTTGTTGTTGAAAAATTGCTGCCCCATTCGATAAACACCAAAACATTACAGTACAGTGAACACACAAATAACCGAATTCATTTTTAAATATTTGAAATTAAAAATTTAAATATTAACTTGTTTTAACTTGAATAATTGCAGTAAAATGCATTAAAATAATTTCTGTAATCAGATATTTTATCAAAAATATAAAAAAAATTCTATAGAAAATTACTGAAAAACACAATATCATCAAAAAAAATATCAACCTAATTTTATATTGTTTCTGGCTGATAATAGAACCATGTGTTGAAATATTTATTATTTCGCAATAAATTGATTTTAATATTTCTGTAATTTAATATTATCAGTATTTTGCAGAAAAATATAATTTTTATAAAAACATATTTAATCGTTTAGTTGTACTATGTATTATTTTGTAATACAAAGTTTAACTAACATTTCTTTTAATATTTCCGTATTTGATTAAGTTACAACAAAACAAACAAAAAAATTTGATTTATTACACTTATAAAACGGTGTCCATATTTTTCAACGAAAAAAAGAACACTTAGAAGTGTAATAAAATTTATAAGCAGTATATATACATTTATATATTTAGGATAATAATATAATTCAAACAAATTATTGCACAACATTTCTGTTAACTAATGCTTATTGTTTTTATTACGTAAATTTGGGTATGCAATGTCAGATTTTAAATCAACTGACAAAAATACTAACCACGTACTCAATACAAGGTATATTATTCCAAATTTTTTTATATCTAATATGCACCTACGTCACAAGTAAGGTAAAAAATATTTTGGTATGAATTATTTTCAAAAACAAAAAAATTAGATGCATTTATAAAATATAGTTAGCAATAAAATAAATTGGTATCTTAGCTTTACACTACCTAACTGAAACAGAAAAATCTGCTCTAATAGGCAAAACTTATGAGTATTTTTCAGGTAGTTAAATTATATCATGTGCAGAAGATGAAAAAATACTGAATTTCCATAACAGAATAAAAAATACAAAAGATGTTGAACCATATTTTAACGCAGCGCCTTATATTTTTAAAAAATAAGTTACAAGGTTATTTTAAGAGCTAAAAAATTGTTAAAATGATATTAATACTTTGATATGATTGTAATAAATGTAATAATTAAAATATAATTTTTTTAAACTTAATGAGTTTTATTTTGGTTAACAAATGTAATTTTTAATTGCTTAAAAGAAAAATATTTTAAAATCCTATTTCTTTCTGTAAAAAAAAACTACTTTTTTATGTTGAAAAATGTCAAATAAGAAAATCAACATATAAAAATATATTTATAATCTTGACCACAAATTTATATGCTGATAAAATAATTATATCACTTTATACTGAAATTTTTTAGCTTAAATACATAAACCTTGACAATTTTAAACAAAAATATACAAATATTCTTCTTTATGTTTGGCTAAAGCTTATAAATAAAGTAAATTTAATAAGAATATAATTTTCATATAATGGTCAATAACATTATATAAAAATGTTGTTCCAGGACAAGCTTTTTAAATTTAGTGCATATACCTCTTATTATCTGCGAAAACGTATAAATATATATGTAATATAAAAAAAATCAAACAGGTTTATTCTTTATAGTATATTAATCAAGAAATTATATATGTAAATACAATATACACCATAACGAACGACACCAACGAAACACAATGCGATATTTATCTGTCCCGAGGACGTAGATTAGTAGATATGCTATGGGTGTTCGAGCGCAAATTTACGTGTATTTTTAAAGGGGCCTCTAAAAGTACTTTTCCGCCATCTTGGATTTTTTCAAAGCTCTAAATGATCTTTGAAATCAACTTAAATACACACACACACGCATGAAAAACATGAACACTAATCCAACTTACGCACACAAACACACAGCCACACACACACACACACACACACACACATGAGTACAAAATCCATAAAAGCTCTCTCTGCAGTCTTCCTTCCATATAGATGCACAACCTAAACCACATATGATAAAAAAGTTATTACAATACTTTACATCTTCCACTTTTTTCCCTTTCGGGTCTAGTTTAGTGCATAAAAGCTCTAAATGATCTTTGATATCATCTTATACACACACACACACATATACACAAATGCATGAAAGCTCTCTCAATCTTCCTCAATATGCATACAGCGTAAATTGTAACTAACCATATTATATAAATTTATTACAACTTCCTCTTTAGCGTATAATTGATTTAGGAGTTTATGTACGCAAAAGGCTAATTTAGTACTTTTTATACAATTAAGTACGAATTAATCTGTGTAGAGAGTGATAGCATTAGTTACTTGTATTCTGGTTTTGGCTGTTCCAATTTTGTTCAGAGAAACATGTTGTGGCGCACTATAGCTTTAAATTATTAATATACACAAGCATCCGATTTACTTTATATAAAATTTGTTTGCAATGCAGTGATCTCACGTGTATTTATTTTTATTTACATGTGTAACAATAATATGAAGTCATGCAAAACGGATTTTTCGAAGCTCTAAATGATCTTTGATGTTATCTTATACACACACATACAAACACATAGAGTACAAAAAACTCTCTCTGCAGTCTTCCTCTCATATAGATGCACAACCTAAACCACATATGATAAAAATTTATCACAATACTTTACATATTCCACTTCTTTTTCCCTTCCGGTTATAGAAAGAATATGTGTCATTTATCTACTGTTTCTGCTATTCATATTTTTTCCAGACCCAAAAGGTTAAAATTAAATTATCGTATAATGTAATATTTAGGTTTGTAAATGGATTTGTTATATGTTTGCTCAGAAAAAAAAAAAACGTGCATAGCTCATTAAAGCTTTTAATACACACATAAAAAACTCTCCACACAAAAAAATCTTTCTATCATTTATACTTTACATAATTATTATTTTCTAAAATTAAGAGGGTCACATAAGTAACAATAATATGATGATGTACAAATTATATATAAATAAGACAAGATCTTTGATATCATCACTTTACATATGCAAGTAAGAAAAAATTATGCGTTAAGCTGATGCATCAAATGAAATTTGTTATAATATTTAAACATGTATGTAATATATATATATATGTATACAATTCAATTATGTAGTGCTAATTATCCAATCTGTTTGACTTTGCTGATTATTATTAACGCGGTCCTCGTAAGCCCCGTGTGCTTAGGCCAAATAATTCATGCTGCTTGTATTCAACATAATATATTGATATATATTAAATTTTTGGTGAATGTTGGGTTTTTTGGAAAAAAAACTTACATTTAGAATATTATATATATTAGCAATAACACTGTATGTTAACAAAAAAATGTTATATTAAATTTAATATAGGTGTTTGATGCTAAATCAATTAAAAATCGTCCCAATGCAACAACAATTTTGAGTGTGTGAGAATGAACTTGTATATATTTTATATATTAAAGTAAAAATGCAAAATTATAAAAGCACAAATTTTTTTTGCGTTTTTTGGATAAAAATATTAGGGTGACCATACGACCAAATAATTATTAACGTGCCTCATAATTAATGCGCCATAAATATAATTTTATATTATTGAGTATTGGTTCTTTTTTCAATATGTCCTGACAATAAAAATATTGGAACCTGTAAAGTAAAAATTGAAAAACAACTACAAAAATTTAAATTTTATATAAGTTTTATTAATAATGTGTGTAGTTTTAAATTAAAATTATAAAAAATTAAAACAAAAAATATAAAAATATTATAAAAATAATAAAATTTTAAAAAAATATATATTATCCGATAGTCGGGCTGCTCTATTTGCTGGAATTAAAAATATAATATAAAGTAAACAAAAAAACAAAAAAATATTATTTGAAGCCCATTTATTTTATTGAAATGCAAGTTAAAACTACAAAAAAACCAAAATCTGCAAAAACTATTTAGATTTAGAACTACAAAAAGAAAACAGTATAAAAGATAAAGCAAAAATATGTATATGACAAATAGCATAAAATACAATTATATATGTAATTTATGTTACATTATGTAGGCGAAATTTACCATCAAATTGTGTTACTAAAACTTTTGATAAACTCTGATTTTATTATAATTGAAATTTAATATTGCAATTTTACCAAAATTACTACAGTTTTTACAAAATAATGTTTTGTGTAATTTAGCAATATTTTTTATTGTGTTGTAACATTATCATACATAATACTTTAAGTATAAAAAAACAATGTAATTTTGCAATATCAATTATTAATTTCTTAGTAATAACACATATAATTTATTATGGAAATAGAAAATTGACAGTATGATTATACAATATTTTACTAAATTTTTTATTTCTTATCTGAGAACATTTGTATATAATATTATGACTTATATAAATTATAAAATTAATTTTAACACAGTATATTTTCTGAATTGAAAACCTAGTAACACACCAAAAAAAATACTAAGCATTTTTTGCAAACAATTTTTATACAAAATCTCGTTTTGCAACTAATCAACCATAGGTAATAAGCATATAATAACTTGATTAAACATGCGCAACTATAAACAAGTGTATGTGATCAAATTAATAAAAACTTATATATGTACACTCCAAATATCTAAGAGGAATTATGTATTTCAGAGAATAATTAAAGCTTTTTATTTTTCGCGTATCATTATTATCATCAAATAAATTTTTAGGTCAGAATATAAAGTGATGTATATAATAAAGTTTATTGATCTTTCATATTTCCATGTATTATTTTTGACTTACCAAGATCTTTTAGAGTTTTTAATCATTTTTTTATTTGTGCTGCAAAAATTTCGTGTCTTGTTTTATGCGATCTTTCGTTAACATCTTATTTTCCGTAGAAATAATTTTAAATTAAGCTCAAGTTCAATCATGTTCAATCCTGAATTATCATGTTATATTTAAATGAAAGTGATAGAGGGGACTTAGTTTTAATATTTATAGTACAGAGTCTAAATTTTTGATGATTCATCATAAATACATCACATGTATAATAAAATATTTTAATGCTTCGATGTTATATTGTTTTTATTGTGCAATACACCCCAAAAATATGTTTCTTATAAAATTAAATAAGGAAATTAAATATGAATATGATATAATTTGTTAAAACGGTTAGTAAGAAATATGTAATTAAAATCAATTTTATTTTTGAAATACTTAATAAATTCTCACAGTAGCTTTACATATAGCATAATACTTCGCTATTTCGGAAATGCATTGTTATTATATTAAATTTAAATCATATTTCTTTGCTTCATCAGATAACTGTATAGTTCCTAACGCAATTTTAAAGAAAACAAAACTATTTTCAAGGCTTATTATTTTTAGCTATAGAGAACCTAACTATTTATTTTAAAGAAATAAAAGAGTAAAATTTAATTTATATTAAATCTGATTTATTTATCCATGAATTATGACTTGATTTCTTATTATATGGAAGAATTATTTTATTATATTGAATAATATAATGTAATAATGATATTGCTACTTTGCCTAAAAACTTTAATTTTTTAATTTTGTGTATATTGAAAAGAATATTTATATGTGAAACGTTGATTGCTAATTGCAATATTATGTTAATGTTAAATATTTCCTGTTTTCTTAGCCCTTAGCGTTATTGGCCTGTTGAAAGAGAATAAATATTTAATGCTAAAAAATATTACTTAAACCTGACCCCTTACGTGAATAAGTGGTACAAAATTAAAAAAAAATCATTCTTTACATTTTACAAGTTTTGCGAAAACGAATTTGCAAAATTAAAAAATAACATAAAAGTTAATAATTATGACAATTATCACAACATCGGATAGATAACGTAAACCAATTAATGAGTAATAATTTATTTTCCAGTCATATGAATTTGAAATATTGAAAACATTTAAGTTGTAAATATGAATCTGAAATATTGATTAAAATAAAGAAAAAGTAAAGTAAACAGCAATATTATAACTATTGTATATATATTTTTTATTGATTGAATAAATTTTAACATTAACATTATAATTTTATTTAACATTATAATTCTATTTGTCTCTTCTTTACATAAACAAATTTTGATTTTAGTAATCTTTATAAACTAATATATTAATTTTAATTAATATCCATTAAACTATAATGACCCCACGGTAAAGTTTCATAACTGTTCTTTATTAAATATCTTTTATCGTCATGAGGACTGAGAGCAATTTTTATTTGTGAAATACTGCTTACTTGATGTTTCTGACTTTGTATTAAATTTTGCGAAACAGATTTTTCAATGTTATCATTTAAACATTCAATATAATCACTAAATGTCAATCTATTTTTAACAATATTTCGCTTTACACCCTTTGATTTTTTTATCTCGTCTTTACCTTCTGACCGAATGGCATACATTTTAGACCTTAAACCAACAAACTCTGTCATAAGACAGCCATTATTTTCATCTTTCATGAGGCCCAACACTTTTTTATTTACGAGTGGAATATTCCATATATTATTAGGTGGATAATCGCTGGTATCAAAGTATTTATAACAATCACGTTTAATAATTTCGTAAAGATCCGAAGAAGTTACTTCATAGATAAGAGAATCCGTATCAGTATAGCAAACGCAACAATTGGAACCAAATTGTGGGAGCATATAATCATAATGAAAACTATAAACAGTTGTTTTAGCTAAATCGAGAATACATAAACCAACATAAATTGGTTTATTAAAGAAAATTTCAGTTTTATTAAGCTCTATGGCTACTAGGTTCTCATCGACAATGGTTGAGGCTTTAAATTCAGGTTTAGAAATGAGAGCTTCAGCTCCATATCTACCAGACCACTTTGTTACTAATTTAACAATACTATGTTTTCGAACATTTTCCATAGTTTTACCAAAAACGGCATTATTCATAAGTTTAAACAAATTTTTCTCGAAATTATTTTTAGCTAATGTTCGAAGTGTTGTATTTAAATCTATGTAAGCTTTAAGCCATGGTGATTGGTTAAACTGGAGAGCTCTATGAATTATAGTAACCTTTAAACCATTATCGATAGCTTGTTTTAAATTACGGTAATGTATAACATATTTCGTTTTATCATAAAGAGTTGCCATAAGTTTTTTTTGTTTAGATCCAGGAGCAAAACAATGTTCTGGAAAAAACGGGAGATCTTTATGCAGATCATGGAGGTTTACTGGATATTCTAAATCAACTTCTAAAATATATCCAATAGGTGAATCATCGTCTATGTTTAATACATCAAAATTTTGAAAATCTTCTACCCATTTGAAACCATTGTATGGTAAAGGTTGAGACATTGCCCAACCGTATTGATTATTAATATCATTATACATTAGAAATTTAGAAAGTTGATATGGATCATTATTTGCTATGTATTTATTATTAGCTTTAGAATAACGTTTTGAACATTGACTAAGACCTCCCCGAATGCCTCGCTCAATAAACATAACCATATCGATATCAGTTAATAAATCTAATTTTATATTTGTGTGTTTAAGCATTGCATCCCATGTATATCCTGGAAGTGTAAAATAATGAGCGGGGTCTAGTTTATACGTTTGCTGACAACTTTTTCGAAATTGCTCGAAAATATCTGCCAAAAGTAGAACATCGGTCTTTAAATATAAATCTGAATATTCACCTAAATTTCGTATACCAAATTCTTTCCAAATTTTGTGAGCATGTAAATAATCTTCTTCATTTACTTCTATATCATTTAATTTATTATAAAATTTATCAACAGATGGTAAGGAGTTTTCTGAGAATCTATTTAAAGCGTCAAAGTAATCGTAAGGATAGATGCCCTTTCGCGTTAGTAAATTTAACTGATCCTCAGATAAATTTAGAAATTGTGATTTTAAAATAGGGAATGATGTCAAATAAGATGACAAAGATTCAAGACCACTTCCCATAAAGCGATAGGAGTCTATAAATCGAAATTTAATAAAATTTTCATTTAAATGTTTTGTAAATGAGATATACCGTTCTTTATTAACTGGTAACAATGAAATTCTACATTCTAAATCTGATGCTAGATTTTTAATAATGAAATGGGAATCATAGCCACTTAAATTATGAAAAATTATTGGAACTGTATGACTATCTTTAAAATTAATATTGCAACCCTCATGTGCAGGACCTCGATACATACCAGTTAGGTGACAGTGATCGTGTACCTTTCTATCATTTTCATTAAATGGTTTTTCACATATATGACAGAGTGCTGCTGCTTTAAATTGCAGAATTTCGTCATTCGTTAGTAGATCCATTGGTAGATCACAAATAAAAACTGTTTCTACATCTTCAGCAAACTTTAATAATTCTTTCACAAACCACTCTATACAGTCCTCACCACGATAGCTCTTATAAAACGATAATGTAGGGTCATATGCACATTTAACAAAATAACCTATATTACATGGAACATGATTTTGATATTTACTTCTATCATTCAGTTTTTCTAATAAGCATTCTAAATCAGCGTAAATAACAAATGGTGCATCCACCTTATTTTTATGATTCTTAAATTCTAATGTTGATTGTTCGTGTGTTGGTAAACGAATTTTGCATTTGTTGAGAATCTTGCAATTTTCACTATGTTTTTCCAATTTGCTGCGTGTATAAAAGTAATGTAGGCAACGTTCACAGAAGAATTTTTGGGCATTCTTTTTGGATAGTTGGGATGATAAAAGCCGTGATAAGTTTTTAATCCAAACATAGTGATATTGCGTAGGATTAGCGATAACTTCTGCATGTCCATTATCAGCATTATTATCATCATCGTTATAGTACTCATTCTGTATTAATAGAAGATTTACATGCCGATCTCGTTTTTCATTCGTCAAATATGTGGGTAAAGTTTTAAAAGCTTTTGTTGTTTTCTTCAATATGTAGACATTGACCGAGATGTCGTTCTGTGTCTCAAATCTTGGTATTTGCTTAATTGTCATGGGAAATTGGATGTTACTCAAATTTAAAATATTTGAGTAGTGGGGATAATTTGTTATACGTTGTGGATCTTTGATTACTGGATGAATTGCTGATAATACTGCCCATGCAAAACAAGCATCATCATTATTTTTCACATTAATGCAAGCTTGTTTGCTTTTAATTTCTCTAGGTAGATTAATGTAGGATGATCCCAACTGAGGCGTAAATTTATTTATACTAACACTTAAATTAATGATAGCTGATAATGCCCAACCACTATCTTTTTCCTGAAATTCTTCTAAATCTTTTAGTATGGGTTTATTTACGTGATCTAAAAACCACTCATTAATATTAGTGCTTTTGTATATTGGCACATTTCTTGTATTCATGTATTTTAGCTCAACTATCTCCTCATTGTTTTTTATTACTTTAAATTCACCACAAAAAATAGTGTTCACTTTAACACACTCTTCTTTTTTGAGCACATTATTAATGCGTCGGCGGAAAAGGTCAGTGCAATCATCCAGAAAATCTTTCGGATCTTTGTGGAAAAGATTGATAATCACTCCTGTGCGAATACGATTTTGAAAAGCTGATTCAACATCTTCCCATTTAACATGGTTGCTACTGTAATTGGCTCGGTTAGGATGTGGATTTTTATAACCTAACCCGGATTGTACTCTTAGCTGCTTTAATTGTGTTCGATAACTCTGTAATAAACATATACCACTACTTATTTGGTTTCTTTCACTTGTATTCCTGCATGATTTTAGCATCGCATATAGATTTTTCAAACCTTTAGAGCACTCCTTAGTATTTTCTTCTACTTTTTCTTTATTTTTATCATTAATAATTGATAATTTGATTTTTTCAACGATTTCCTTCACTTGATTTCCCATTTGATATACTATACTTTTTAACTTTTATTTTATATTTTATATTGTCACTTTATTTTATATGTTCTTATCTTATTTATACCTATAATTTTATTTTAAATTTAAACATATATTTTTAGAACAGTATGTATAGAGCAATAAATATTAAAATTTCACGTTTAAGAAATATATAACAATTTGTGCGTACAAACCAATAGTTGGTTTATAACTAAATCTGATGCATCAGAGCGCGCTTTATATAATACTCTGATGATGGAAATATATGCGCTCGTTGGTTTTAGGAATGGGAGTGGGGAAATGGTAATTTGTGTACTAAACTTTTTCTTTATTTTAATCAATATTTCAGATTCATATTTACAACTTAAATGTTTTCAATATTTCAAATTCATATGACTGGAAAATAAATTATTACTCATTAATTGGTTTACGTTATCTATCCGATGTTGTGATAATTGTCATAATTATTAACTTTTATGTTATTTTTTAATTTTGCAAATTCGTTTTCGCAAAACTTGTAAAATGTAAAGAATGATTTTTTTTTAATTTTGTACCACTTGTTTCACATATAAATATTCTTTTCAATATACACAAAATTAAAAAATTAAAGTTTTTAGGCAAAGTAGCAGTATCATTATTACATTATATTATTCAATATAATAAAATAATTCTTCCATATAATAAGAAATCAAGTCATAATTCATGGATAAATAAATCAGATTTAATATAAATTAAATTTTACTCTTTTATTTCTTTAAAATAAATATTTAGGTTCTCTATAGCTAAAAATAATAAGCCTTGAAAAAAAATTCCACCAAATAATTTTTTTTCATGTCACAGCTTAAAGAGCATAGAATTTCCCCAACATAAAGCAAAATATCTAAGTAATAATTTTGATGACTTGAGTAGATTTTGAATGGAATTTACAATTCAGATATGAATAATTTAACTATGTATATATCATGAAAACTATCTCAATAGTTTTGTTTTCTTTAAAATTGCGTTAGGAACTATACAGTTTTCTGATGAAGCAAAGAAATATGATTTAAATTTAATATAATAACAATGCATTTCCGAAATAGCGAAGTATTATGCTATATGTAAAGCTACTGTGAGAATTTATTAAGTATTTCAAAAATAAAATTGATTTTAATTACATATTTCTTACTAACCGTTTTAACAAATTATATCATATTCATATTTAATTTCCTTATTTAATTTTATAAGAAACATATTTTTGGGGTGTATTGCACAATAAAAACAATATAACATCGAAGCATTAAAATATTTTATTATACATGTGATGTATTTATGATGAATCATCAAAAATTTAGACTCTGTACTATAAATATTAAAACTAAGTCCCCTCTATCACTTTCATTTAAATATAACATGATAATTCAGGATTGAACATGATTGAACTTGAGCTTAATTTAAAATTATTTCTACGGAAAATAAGATGTTAACGAAAGATCGCATAAAACAAGACACGAAATTTTTGCAGCACAAATAAAAAAATGATTAAAAACTCTAAAAGATCTTGGTAAGTCAAAAATAATACATGGAAATATGAAAGATCAATAAACTTTATTATATACATCACTTTATATTCTGACCTAAAAATTTATTTGATGATAATAATGATACGCGAAAAATAAAAAGCTTTAATTATTCTCTGAAATACATAATTCCTCTTAGATATTTGGAGTGTACATATATAAGTTTTTATTAATTTGATCACATACACTTGTTTATAGTTGCGCATGTTTAATCAAGTTATTATATAGTAATGATTGAAATCAAAACGATAAGTTTGAGTTCTGAATTATAACTGATCTTTATTTCATTTCAATAATTATAAACTAAATTCTTAAAGCTAAAAAAAAGATACAATCTTAAATGCGATCTTTGTAAATTGAAAATAATGCCAAGCGCATTAGATTTGCATAAAGAAATAATTTAAGTATCGCCTTACAATTATTTCTTAAGAAAAAACATCATGATGCTTGTGCAATATTTACACAAGTGTTTATTAAATTTACGTTCTCATCATATTTCTTATGAAAGAAATATCTATTATTTCCAATGCAAAAGTAAATAAGATTCCTTGCATTAAGAATAATATTATATTTAAGATAAGAACTAGAACCCACATATAACTCTTCCACCCTGAGATTCTTCCGTCTCGGGAGAACTAATTTTTGTGATTTTATCTTTTATTGATACGTTATTTATGATGTTTTCCCTTTTTTTACAAAAAATATTTTTAAAAACTATAATAATTACAATTACAATTATACATATAATGAATGATAATGAAGAATGAATTACATTGCTTTTAAAATCTATAAAATTTAATGTTTCTCTATTCTTTATATTATTTATATTAATATTTTCCAATGTTAAGTTATTTAATTGTTTAGTTAATTGAAAATTTGACATAGGCATTATTATGCTAGTTTTAAATATTTTATCATTGTTATAAAATTTAAAATTATCAATTTTTAGTTTACAATTTGAAAATTTAATTATATTATTACCTTCTATTACGGTATTGTGTTTAATACAAGTTTGGTTTAACAAAAATTTATCAATATTTTTAGTTATTATCATACCATTTTCAATTTCTTCTATAATTTTTTCTTTATTAATTCTTATTTTACAAACATTGTTTTTTGATAATAGATTTTGAATACATTTATTTTTATGTAATTTTAAATCCTTTACAGTGGTTACATTATTATAAAAATTATAAACTTTATTTTCTGATATAATTATTTTTTCACTTTGAATATCTAATTCTTCGAATTTCAAATTTGGAAACGGTAAAATTAGTGCATTATAGAATATATTATTTATAAAATTAGGTATTAATATGACAAAGATCAAAGTATTTTCTTTTATTAACACTGAGTTTTTGATGAAAGGTAAGGTGTTGATAGTAATATTAAATTCTTCAGTTTCTTCAGTGGTTAAGATATCATGCGCGAGAACGTTTAATCTGCTAAGCAGTAGGTTGTCTTTGATTTTTTCAATTTCTTTATTTAAATTTGTTATATCAGAGTATATTTGTAAGGTATATTCAAATATATCAAACTTATTTATTACTTCATTTGTTAGTATAGTTATATTAGAGAGATAACCATTTATTTGAGTTTGTTGGGAGTTAATATGGTCTTTAATTTTTTCAACTGTATTTATTAAATTTTCATTAATAATTACTTGTTTATTTGATTGTTCGGTTAATTGTTTGGAATTTTGTTCTAAGGTGTTTAAATGATTATAAATCTCTTCAGCATCCTTATTGTCCATGGTTCCTATTAAGAACTTAAAACCTGAACCGATAATGTTTACTAATCCTCTTTTATATCTATGAGTTCTGGGTATTATACTATTGACATTACGTTTTAAATAATTTAATTCTCTAATGAGTAAAATATAATTCTGATTTGATTTGTTAAAAGATAAAGTTTTTACATTATATGTTAATGTTTTAACTAAATTATTAAATTCATTTAAGTCTATAATATGCAGTATTTTCGTATAGTTGTCGACAATTTGTATAGGTTCCATTTTTACTAATGTGTAACCATTGTCTTCATGAATAGGGGAAACTTCTAAATTTTGCGTGTTTGTTTGTATTGTCCATAGGAGTAATAAGGCTGTAGCAACTTCTAGTTTCATCTGCAAATAAAATAGATTTAAAATGAATGCATGGAAGAGCTGGAAATAATTTATGAAATAAAAGTTCGTTTCCGTTTGGACGTAGGTTCTGAATAACCATTGTTATTTAAAGTCTGTTAGTATTATTGTTAGTTTCATCTGATAATCGAATGAACTTGATATTTATATTTACGTTTCTGTTGTGTCTTATAATATTTTGTATTTCTTTTGTTGGTCCTATCAACAACATAATAATTTTGTTTAGAATATTCTTTGAGTCGTTTATACTTTGGACTAATTTTTTGTATCTGCCTGTCTTGTACAATATTTTCTGTAATTTTTGGAATAGGATTTCTATTTTTGTTTAATTTTTCAGTTCTTTTTACTTTTTCAATTTCAAATTTTTCCTTTAGGTCATTTATATTTTTCCTGTCAAGGTTTTTTGTAATAAACTCTATTGGTTTTAATTGCGTTGTAGAGTGAATTGTATCATTATATATTCTAATGATCTTATGGAGTTTGTCATCTAAACCTTCTTTATTTCTATCTACTGTCAAAAGTCTCAGGTGTTCGTTTAGTGTTCCGTGCAATCGTTCTATGTCACTATTTCCTGTCTTATGTGATGCAGTAGTTTGGTGAAAATGTATTTTATTTTCTTTTAAAAACAGTACCACAGCATTGTGTAATATACATCTTTCACCGTCCGATATTAATTTGTTGATTTTTCCTAGATATTGTATTCTTTCTTTAAGAGCTTTTAATATTGAGATCCATGTTCTGTCATCCAGCTTGTGGATAGTAGCATATTTTGAAAATTTGTCAATAGTAGTTAGATAAGGTTTATTCCTTTCAGGAAACCAAATGTCGATATGAACAATGTCATTAAAGTTATTAGGCGTTTCCGTGACGTTAAAAGTTATTTTATTGGGGTTGCGGTCATGTTTTGAAAGGTTGCATATTTCGCAATTGTTAATTATTTTACTGATTTCTACCGTTAGATTAGGGTAGTAAAATTTGTCTTTTAATTCCGAAAAAACTTCGTTTATACCTCTGTGATTTTTCTCTAAGTGTTCATTTTTAATAATAGTAAGTATTTCGTTTCTGTCCGAAATATCAATTAATTTAATAGAGGATTTCAAGATTTTTAATTTTTTATTATTAGAAAAATATTCTTTATAAATATTTTGAAATTTCAAAAATAGATCTTTGTTTTCGCAATAGATGCACATAATACCTTTATCAATAATAGTTTTTTGCATAATAGATAGTAGATTACTTTCTTCAGATACCACTATATTATTATGACATTTTTTGTGAATAATCTTCAAAGTAAGACTTTCTTTATTACCATAATATAAATAAATTTGATTTTTAAACAGATTTACCGGTCTGTCAGTTATAAAAATTAAATTAGAGTCATCTTCATCAGCACTATGAATAGTGGCATCAGTAGACATATTTTCATTATTATAGAAATTTTCTTCAAACAGAATAGACAAATTGAGATTCGAATTCGATATTGCTTCTTTGCTATCAAATTCATTTTCATTAATTATTCTTTCATTATTATTAATTTTTATTCTAGAAAGCCCGTCGGCAACGAAATTTTGTTTTCCCTTGACATATTCAATGTTAAAGTCAAACTCATTTAATCTAATTTTCCATCTTTGTAGCTTGCAATTGGGCTCTTTTAACCCATTGAGCCAAATAAGTGGACGATGATCTGTTTTAATAGTAAAGTTCCTACCAAATAAATAAGGGCGAAATTGTTTAGTTGCCCATACAATGGAGAGGAGTTCTTTTTCGATTGTAGAATAGTTTATTTCATGTTTATTTAAAGTTCTAGATATATAGTGAATTGGGTGGTTATTTTGCATTAATACGGCACCTATTGCATAATTTGAAGCATCGGTAACTAATACGAATCGTTTCTCGTAGTCTGGGTAGGCTAGGATTGGATCTGTAGTTAGCAATGTCTTTAGTTTCTCAAATGAGTTAGTATATTCTCTGTCTTTTAAATCTATTTTTGCGTTTTTTCGCAAATATTTGGTCATTGGATGTGCAATTTTTGCATAATCTTGCATGAACTTTCTATAATATCCGGTTATTCCTAGGAAAATCTTAATTTCTTTTTGGGTTTTCGGAACACCGATTTTTAAAATAGCTTCTATCTTTTTAGGATTTGGTTTAATTCCATGTTCAGTAATAATGTGACCTAAGTAATCCGTTTCCCGACATAAAAATGAACATTTTTCTACTTGAACCTTAAGATTTACTGAAGCGAGTTTTTTTAAAATTTTTTGTAGAGAATCGATATGTTCTTGAAGAGAACTTGAGAATATTAAAATATCGTCCATATAAACGATACAGATTTTATTTATGAATTCACCTAGGATTTCATTCATCATTTTCTGAAATGTGCTAGGTGCGTTTTTTAAGCCGAAAGGCATTCTCAAAAACTCGTAGTGACCAGTAGCCGTGGAAAAGGCGGTTTTCGCACGATCTTTTGGTTGGACTTCGACTTGATGGAATCCTTTCGCTAAGTCCAAGTAGGTGAAATAAATAGATTTTCCTAATTTATCAAATATTCCGTCAATATTTGGTATAGGAAATCTATTTTCCACTGTAGCTTCGTTTAGCTTTCGATAATCGATGACTACGCGCCAATTTTGCTTTCCGTCTCGATTTACTTTTTTTGGTACGACCCATATTGGAGAGTTATAAGGTGAATTCGAATGTTGTATTATATTGCTTTTTAGCATTTCTTTAATTTGTTTATCTACTTCATCCTTATGAATTTGTGGATAACGATATAATTTAGAATAAATAGGAATTTCATTTTTTGTTTCTATAGAATGTTTTATTTTATTTGTGAATGTTAAATCATCACCTTCTTTATAAAATACATTCTTATTACTTAAAATTACATTTTTTAATGCTTTTTGCTCTTCTGAATTTAAATGTGAAAATTGAACATTATTTAAGATATTCGAATCATTTATTTGATTTGAAAATATCTCGACTTCTTCGTTAATATAACAATTTTTATTATAATTTTCTTCAGTTTCGTTTAGAAAAAAAGGAATTTTTGCATTACGCGTTTCTATAGTGCGATTTTTATAATTTATTACGGCATTTAAAGGAGCTAGAATGTTGTTACCGATTATTCCGTCGAATTTTGAATGAAATTTAATTTCTAGAAAATCAACAAAGTAATCCTTTTCATTAAATACTTCAAAAAGTGGAAATCTATTTTTGAACTTACAATAACAATTATGATTTAAAGTTTTTAAACTTTGATAAATAGGAATTTTCCATTTTGGATTGCAAAGTTTTGGATTAATAATGCTTGATTCTGCACCGGTATCGATGAGAAATCTAAGAGTTTTAATAGGATTATTTATTGTTATATAGGGTAGTTGTTTTGGAGGCCTATTAATGGAAAATTTTCATTTACTTCATTATTTGATATATCCATAGGCTGAGGAGCATGATTATTATGAATATTAGTATTTCTACTTCGATTATTTTGAGAATAATTCCTAGATTGCCGCGAATTATTGTGGTTTTGTGGAAATCTATTTTGGAAATTTTGTATATTATTTTGAGGAATGAACCTTTGCTGGGTGTTACCTGATCTATTATCGAAATTATTATTTATATTCCTCGAATCGTTTTTGTTTGCAAAATTCCGATTATTAGTATAACTATTATTTTTACTATGATCAGTACTTTTATTGTAATTCTCATTTTTATGGTGATAATTATTATTTTTGTTATAATTATTGTTATTTCCATTATACCTATTGTTATTTTTATTATGGCCAAACTTTTGATAGCCACCGCTTATTACGATTAAATATGCGTCGTCTAAAGAAGAGGGGTTTCTACTAAAAATAACACTTCGTAGGGGTTCTGGTAAATTGTTTTTAAAGGTCTGTAAAGCAATTCTTTTATTGCTTTCAATAACTTCGTTATCTATATTCCCTCTTAGAGTATAATAATTGTTTAACCTACACAAGTACTTATTAATTCTATTATAAAATTCTTCGACAGTGGTGATTACACGTGAAGATCTGATTTTATCAATTAAAATATCACAGGACAATTTCTCACCGTGATTTTTAATTAATATCTCTTTAATTTCTGTCCAAGAAGTAACGTTGCCATGACGTCTTAACGTAACTTTAGCATCGTCTATTATTTTGTCTATTAAATATCCCATAAGTATTTTTTTATTTGCTTGGTCGAAGGTATTAATTGTGGGGATTATATTATTTACCCTATCAATAAACTCAGGTAATAAATTTATATTTTTACCATCGAAAGCCGGAATGTGATTAATAAGATCTAACATTAACCGAAATTTCTGAAATGCACTAATTTCATCCATTTTTTTTTTTTGTAGTTTTATATAGGTATAAAAAAAAAATTAATTTCAGAAAATTTTTTTTTGTTAAATTTTACTTTATAAGTCAGTAATTTAAAAAAAAAATTATTCTAATTCGCAATAAAATTTATAAGCTTATTCGCTTTAGATTATATTCACTTAATTTTTTTTTTTTTTTTTTTTTTTTTAAGCAATAATTAAAATCCGTATTCTTTTAGTAGTAAAAAAAAATAAAATTGGAACAACTCACTTTGACTGATGTACTTAGATTCTTAGTAGATGACCTGGTAGATAAAATTGAGATTTGATGAAATGATAAAATGATGATCTCTGAAGACTGATGATGATGATTTCTGGAGACTGATGATGGTGATTTCTGGAGACTGATGATGGTGATTTCTGGAGACTGATGATCACTGATTTTAAACTCTTTTATTTAACTTATTATCTCTGGATACAATAATATTTTTAATAAAATATTAAATTTTCTTGATAATTTTTCCTTTAAAATTATTTTTATATTCTGGATACAATAATATTTTTAATAAAATATTAAATTTTTTTTGATAACTTTTTCTTTAAAGTTATTTTTATTTTTATAACTTTACACTTTAGTTAATTTTGCCGAATTTCTATAGTTTTTGAGATTGCATATTAAAATTATGATCTCATAGCACGATAGGTTCGTTTAAGGAGACTGCGCCAGTAATGATTGAAATCAAAACGATAAGTTTGAGTTCTGAATTATAACTGATCTTTATTTCATTTCAATAATTATAAACTAAATTCTTAAAGCTAAAAAAAAGATACAATCTTAAATGCGATCTTTGTAAATTGAAAATAATGCCAAGCGCATTAGATTTGCATAAAGAAATAATTTAAGTATCGCCTTACAATTATTTCTTAAGAAAAAACATCATGATGCTTGTGCAATATTTACACAAGTGTTTATTAAATTTACGTTCTCATCATATTTCTTATGAAAGAAATATCTATTATGTCCAATGCAAAAGTAAATAAGATTCCTTGCATTAAGAATAATATTATATTTAAGATAAGAACTAGAACCCACATATAACTATATGCTTATTACCTATGGTTGATTAGTTGCAAAACGAGATTTTGTATAAAAATTGTTTGCAAAAAATGCTTAGTATTTTTTTGGTGTTTTACTAGGTTTTCAATTCAGAAAATATACTGTGTTAAAATTAATTTTATAATTTATATAAGTCATAATATTATATACAAATGTTCTCAGATAAGAAATAAAAAATTTAGTAAAATATTGTATAATCATACTGTAAATTTTCTATTTCCATAATAAATTATATGTGTTATTACTAAGAAATTAATAATTGATTGTGCAAAATTACATTGTTTTTTTATACTTAAAGTATTATGTATGATAATGTTACAACACAATAAAAAATATTGCTAAATTACACAAAACATTATTTTGTAAAAACTGTAGTAATTTTGGTAAAATTGCAATATTAAATTTCAATTATAATAAAATCAGAGTTTATCAAAAGTTTTAGTAACACAATTTGATGGTAAATTTCGCCTACATAATGTAACATAAATTACATATATAATTGTATTTTATGCTATTTGTCATATACATATTTTTGCTTTATCTTTTATACTCTTTTCTTTTTGTAGTTCTAAATCTAAATAGTTTTTGCAGATTTTGGTTTTTTTGTAGTTTTAACTTGCATTTCAATAAAATAAATGGGCTTCAAATAATATTTTTTTGTTTTTTTTGTTTACTTTATATTATATTTTTAATTGCAGCAAATAGAGCAGCCCGACTATCGGATAATATATATTTTTTTAAAATTTTATTATTTTTATAATATTTTTATATTTTTTGTTTTAATTTTTTATAATTTTAATTTAAAACTACACACATTATTAATAAAACTTATATAAAATTTAAATTTTTGTAGTTGTTTTTCAATTTTTACTTTACAGGTTCCAATATTTTTATTGTCAGGACATATTGAAAAAAGAACCAATACTCAATAATATAAAATTATATTTATGGCGCATTAATTATGAGGCACGTTAATAATTATTTGGTCGTATGGTCACCCTAATATTTTTATCCAAAAAACGCAAAAAAAATTTGTGCTTTTATAATTTAGCATTTTTACTTTAATATATAAAATATATACGAGTTCATTCTCACACACTCAAAATTGTTGTTGCATTGGGACGATTTTTAATTGATTTAGCATCAAACACCTATATTAAATTTAATATAACATTTTTTTGTTAACATACAGTGTTATTGCTAATATATATAATATTCTAAATATAAGTTTTTTTTCCAAAAAACCCAACATTCACCAAAAATTTAATATATATCAATATATTATGTTGAATACAAGCAGCATGAATTATTTGGCCTAAGCACACGGGGCTTACGAGGACCGCGTTAATAATAATCAGCAAAGTCAAACAGATTGGATAATTAGCACTACATAATTGAATTGTATACATATATATATATATTACATACATGTTTAAATATTATAACAAATTTCATTTGATGCATCAGCTTAACGCATAATTTTTTCTTACTTGCATATGTAAAGTGATGATATCAAAGATCTTGTCTTATTTATATATAATTTGTACATCATCATATTATTGTTACTTATGTGACCCTCTTAACTTTAGAAAATAATAATTATGTAAAGTATAAATGATAGAAAGATTTTTTTGTGTGGAGAGTTTTTTATGTGTGTATTAAAAGCTTTAATGAGCTATGCACGTTTTTTTTTTCTTCTGAGCAAACATATAACAAATCCATTTACAAACCTAAATATTACATTATACGATAATTTAATTTTAACCTTTTGGGTCTGGAAAAAATATGAATAGCAGAAACAGTAGATAAATGACACATATTCTTTCTATAACCGGAAGGGAAAAAGAAGTGGAATATGTAAAGTATTGTGATAAATTTTTATCATATGTGGTTTAGGTTGTGCATCTATATGAGAGGAAGACTGCAGAGAGAGTTTGTTGTACTCATGTGTTTGTATGTGTGTGTATAAGATAACATCAAAGATCATTTAGAGCTTCGAAAAATCCGTTTTGCATGACTTCATATTATTGTTACACATGTAAATAAAAATAAATACACGTGAGATCACTGCATTGCAAACAAATTTTATATAAAGTAAATCGGATGCTTGTGTATATTAATAATTTAAATCTATAGTGCGCCACAACATGTTTCTCTGAACAAAATTGGAACAGCCAAAACCAGAATACAAGTAACTAATGCTATCACTCTCTACACAGATTAATTCGTACTTAATTGTATAAAAAGTACTAAATTAGCCTTTTGCGTACATAAACTCCTAAATCAATTATACGCTAAAGAGGAAGTTGTAATAAATTTATATAATATGGTTAGTTACAATTTACGCTGTATGCATATTGAGGAAGATTGAGAGAGCTTTCATGCATTTGTGTATATGTGTGTGTGTGTGTGTGTGTGTATAAGATGATATCAAAGATCATTTAGAGCTTTTATGCACTAAACTAGACCCGAACCGAAAGGGAAAAAAGTGGAAGATGTAAAGTATTGTAATAACTTTTTTATCATATGTGGTTTAGGTTGTGCATCTATATGGAAGGAAGACTGCAGAGAGAGCTTTTATGGATTTTGTACTCATGTGTGTGTGTGTGTGTGTGTGTGTGGCTGTGTGTTTGTGTGCGTAAGTTGGATTAGTGTTCATGTTTTTCATGCGTGTGTGTGTGTATTTAAGTTGATTTCAAAGATCATTTAGAGCTTTGAAAAAATCCAAGATGGCGGAAAAGTACTTTTAGAGGCCCCTTTAAAAATACACGTAAATTTGCGCTCGAACTCCCATAGCATATCTACTTAGATTGTCCGTGGATCAATGACCTAGTGGCCTAATTACGAACGACACCATTCAAGGTCGTCCTTATACCTCCTGAAGCCATTGTTTTCACCGTACCACCATCTAGAAATCAATGGTATGATGATGTATATGTAGAACCGTCCGCGATGAAAAAAACATTGCGTATCGCAACTGGATGAGCAGAAAAACAAGGCGTGCAAATGATGAATATCTGCTGAAACAGCGTGGAGAGAAAAAAGTCATACTGCCTCTCATCCCTTCAAGTTCTTTGAATTGGTCGTCTTCATAAGCTCTTTTCTTCGCTCGTATGACTTTTTCTCTTCACGCCGTTTCAGCCGATATTCATCATTTGCACGCCTTGTTTTTCTGCTCTTCCATTTGCGATACGCAATGTTCTTTTCCTCGCGGGCGGTTGAAACATACATCATCATACTATTGATTTCTAGATGGTGGTACGGTGAAACCAATGGCTTCAGGAGGTATAAGGACGACCTTGAATGGTGTCGTTCGTTATGGTGTCGTTCATTACTAGGTAATTAGGCCACTAGGTCATTGATCCCCAGACAATCTACGTCCTCGGGACAGATAAATATTGCATTTTGTTTCGATGGTGTCGTTCATTATGGTGTATATTGTATTTACATACATAATTTCTTGATTAATATACTATAAAATAAACAATAAACCTGTTTGATTTTTTTTATATTACATATAATAAGACGTATATGCACTAATTTTAAAAAGCTTGTCTTGGAACAACATTTTTATATAATGTTATTGACCAGTATATGAAAATTCTATTCTTATTAAATTTACTTTATTAATAAGCTTTAGCCAAACATAAAGAAGAATATTTGTATATTTTTGTTTAAAATTGTTAAGGTTTATGTATTTAAGCTAAAAAAATTCAGTATAAAGTGATATAATTATTTTATCAGCATGTAAATTTGTGGTCAAGATTATAAATATATTTTTATATGTTGCTTTTCTTATTTGACATTTTTCTACACAAAAAAGTAGTGTGTGTGTTTTTTTTAACTTAATATATTTCATGGGTCATAATTGAGTAACCCCGTGGAAAACGTGTGTATGTGTGTACAAGAAAGAAAAATATGTTTTTTATTTTATTTTTGGATTTGTGTTTTTGATTATTTATTAATTTTGAAATATTAACTGTTTGTGTGAGTGCGGCAATTCAAAATATGTTAATGCTTAAAGTTTTTTATATAGTTGCGCATGTTTAAGTAAATTTGTGAATGAAAATTAATTTTAGAAGCACGAGTTTTTGAGTGCATCAAGTCATCATATGCTTATTACCTATGATGGTTGATTAGTTGAAAGACAAGTATGAAAAATTGTTTGCAAAAAAAATAAAAAAAATGCATAGTATATTTTTAGGGTTATTTTTTCAAAACTTTGTTTTTACTAGGTTTTCAAGTCAGAAATAATACAGTATAAAAATTATTCTGTAATTTATATTAGTCATAATATTATGTTTTGTATATTGTATTTACATATATAATTTCTTGATTAATATACTATAAACAATAAACCTGTTTGATTTTCTTTATATTACATATATATTTATATTACGTTTTCGCAAATAATAAGAGGTATATGCACTAATTTTAAAAAGCTTATCTTGGAACAACATTTTTATATAATGTGATTGACCCTTATATGAAAATTATAATTTTATTAAATTTACTTTATTTATAAGCTTTAGCCAAACATAAAGAAGAATATTTGTATATTTTTGTTTAAAATTGTCAAGGTTTATATATTTAAGCTAAAAAAATTCAGTATAAAGTGATATAATTATTTTATCAGCATGTAAATTTGTAGTCAAGATTATAAATATATTTTTATATGTTGATTTTCTTATTTGACATTTTTCAATATAAAAAAGTAGTTTTTTTCACAGAAAGAAATAGGATTTTAAAATATTTTTCTTTTAAGCAATTAAAAATTACATTTGTTAACCAAAATAAAACACATTAAGTTTAAAAAAATTATATTTTATTTTAATTATTTGCTCTTGAAATAACCTTATACCTTATTTTTTTAAAATATAAGGCGCTGCTTTAGAATATGGTTCAACATCTTTTGTATTTTTTATTCTGTTATGGAAATTCAGTATTTTTTCATCTTCTGCACATGATATAATTTAACTACCTGAAAAATACTCATAAGTTTTGCCTATTAGAGCAGATTTTTCTGTTTCAGTTAGGTAGTGTAAAGCTAAGATACCAATTTATTTTATTGCTAACTATATTTTATAAATGCATCTAATTTTTTTGTTTTTGAAAATAATTCTTACCAAAATATTTTTTACCTTACTTGTGACGTAGGTGCATACTAGATATAAAAAAATTTGGAATAATATACCTTGTAATTTTAAATATCTTGTATTGAGTACGTGGTTGGTATTTTTGTCAGTTGACTTAAAATCTGACATTTCATACCTAAATTTACGTAATAAAAACAATAAGCAATAGTTAACAGAAATTTTGTGCAATAATTTGTTTGAATTATCATATTATCCAAAATATATAAATGTATATATACTGCTTACAAATTTTATTACACTTCTAAGTGTTCTTTTTTTCGTTGTAAAATATGGACACCGTTTTATAAGTGTAATAAATCATTTTTTTTTTTTTGTTGTAACTTAATCAAATACGGAAATATTAAAAGAAATGTTAGTTAAACTTTGTATTACAAAATAAAACATAGTACAACTAAACGATTAAATATGTTTTTATAAAAATTATATTTTTCTGCTAAAATATTAAGAAATATTAAAATCAATTTATTGCGAAATAATAAATATTTCAACACATGGTTATATTATCAGCCAGAAACAATATAAAATTAGGTTGATATTTTTTTTGATGATATTGTGTTTTTCAGTAATTTTCTATAGAATTTTTTTATATTTTTGATAAAATATCTGATTACAGAAATTATTTTAATGCATTTTACTGCAATTATTCAAGTTAAAACAAGTTAATATTTAAATTTTTAATTTCACATATTTAAAAATGAATTCGGTTATTTGTGTGTTCACTGTAATGTTTTGGTGTTTATCGAATGGGGCAGCAATTTTTCAACAACAACAGGAAGGATTGGCTAAAAAGCACAACCGCAGTCTTAACTTCGGGAACAGCTCGATCATTTTCCATATGAACGGCCATGGAGGCCACATATTTGAATTTAACACAGTAATTAATAATAATTTTATGGAGAAAGAGGGGCTAAGAGTGAATATTAAAGCTTTAATATGTTTTTTTTTGTAATTTCAGACGAAGCATGAAGATATGGGAGGGAGCCGTAATCACCCCCATGAGGGTGAGTTTAACGGGCAATTTAAAGTTAACCATTTGCACCACAGTGATTTTTCACAATTTTTATTTGTATCTTATAGTTATTAAAAATAATTTGTAGTTACTTAGATGATACTCTTCTAAAATTGTTTATTTTAGCTAATTTAGCTATCTCTAATCTGGATAATGCATCTGCGTTTGTGTTCAAATGACCTGATTTATGAATAACACAATAATCGTATTCTTCTAATTTAATACGCCAACGCATTATTCTAGAAGTGGGATTATTTATGTTAAAAATGTTTGTGATCTGTTACAACCATACATTTTTTACCGTAAAGATACGGCCGAAAATATGCAGTTGCCCACACTGGTTGAATAATTTCGTTCAGCTTTATTTAACGTTATGTCAGCAATTGGCAAATCTATTATTTTACCCTGCTCTAAATTTGGCTGCGATAAAACGGCACCGATTGCAGTGTCACTAGCATCAGTAGTTAAATAAAATTCGTTTGCAAAATTTGGGTACTGTAATATTGGATATTTTATTATTGATTCTTTCAGTTTATTAAAGGACTCATCACAAAATTCATCCCAAACGAATTTTGTATCCTTTTTCAATAGCTTATTTAAATGTTGAGCTATTGCTGAAAATTTAGGTATGAATTTGCAATAATAACCTTTAAACCAAGAAATGATTTTATGCCTTTTTGATTTTGTGGCGGAATTATGTTTAAAATAGTATTTATGTTACTTTTATCTGGTTTAATAGGTTTTTCAGTAATTACATGACCTAAATATAAAACTTCCTTAGGTAGAAATTTACATTTATTAGGTTGTAATTTTAAATTATATTTCTTTAATGCCTCGAATACTTGAATTAATTTTTCATTGTGATGAAAAAGGTTTTTACCATAAATTACAATATCATCAAGATATACAGAGCATCGTATGCCTTGTAATCGTGTGAGAACTATGTTCATTAACCTTTGGAAAGTAGGTGGTGCGTTTCTTAGACCAAAAGGCATGCGATTAAATTCATAATGCCCATATGGTGTGCTGAAAGCAGATTTTTCACGATGCTTGTCTTCTACTCCAATTTGGTGAAATCCATTCGCCAAATCTAAAGTAGAAAAATATTTAGATTCTCCTAACTGTCCCAAAATATATTCAATATTCGGCAGTGGATAAGAATAGCATATTGTAATTTCGTTTAATTTCCTGTAATCAACAACAACGCGCCATTTTTTTTACCATTTGCGTCCGGTTTTTTAGAAACAACCAGTAATGGACTATTCCAAGCACTTACTGTGTTGAAATATATTTCGAGTTAGCATTTCATCAACTTGTTTCTTTATTTCTGATTTATGGATTTCAGGCAATCTATAAGGTATAATATTAATAGCTCCTTTATCAGACTGTGTATTAATTTTGTGTTTAATTGTTTCAGTACAAGTTAATGCGTCACCATCTAAGTAAAATAATTGATTATAATCACTACATAATGCTGGTAATAAAATCTTTTTGCTCAGAATTCAGATGAGATAAATCTAATTGATTAATTAATTTTTGTAACCGATTTTCTACTAGACTTTGAACTTTAGTTTCTGTTAATGTGAAAATATTAAAATTTTCTGTAGAAGTAAAATCTATTTTTAATTCTTCATTATATAATTCATATGGACTTTCATTTACATTTATAATGTTAAGATGTACATAACCATTTTCTGGTTTTACAATTGTATTAATAATGAATATTCCTTTTTCATTTAAATTTTTAGAATCCAATATGGTGACTGAATCCTCTTGAATAGATACAGGTCCATATTTAATTATTTTTTCAGTGCGTGGTGTTATCACCACTTTATTATTTTCAACTTGAAATTTTACAGGATATTTACTATTATTAAATTCGAATATTGTTTAGTCATTACCATAGTCAATAATTGCTTTTGTTTTATTCAAAAAGTCTTCACCAACTATACCATCTTGTGATATTGGGAAATCAGCTGATACTATGTGGAAAACTATAGGATAATTTTCAGTATTAGGAATTTTAATAAATATTTCTGCAGTACCAATAGGATTTATAGGTTCGGGCAGTGGCGAAGCTAATGGTTTTATATCGGGTGTTCAGTTCAATAAATACAAAAAAAAATTGCAAAAGTGGGGAGTCGATAACTGCTTAGGTTAACAGTAATTTATGTTCAATACTCTTTTTTATTTAACCGTTATCTTTGTAACGAGTTAAATTTTTTTGAATTTTTAATAGGGACCCCTTAATCTGCTGGCCCTAAATTTTAAAAGCACAAACTAGATTACAAAACTAATGTTTGTAAATAAATAATAATTACTATATGCTCTAGCTACATATGACACATTAATCGGAAATTTTATTATGAAACTTACCTCCACCTTAAATCTGTGACATAAATTATTTTGTAATTTTTCATAAAAACAAAAAAAAATATTGCTCTCGACATAAACGAGAAATTGTAAAACCTACTAAAAGAACCGTTATCATCTTGTGCGGACATTAGGATGAAGTTGCAATGAACCTGTGAGCCAAATTTTATTAAAATCTGTATTTATATATAAACTCGCAACCGCAACAACGGAACAAAAATTTCTCATTTTTTTTTTATAGTACGTTCATTTACAATTACGAACATGCAGCAAAAATATATTGCAACCACAACAAAAAAATAATTCCCTATATTATTCATAAATTTTCAACCGCAATAACGAACCAACATTTGTCAATTTTTGTTATATTATTTTTCCAACGTTCATTTAAAATTATGAACGTAACAGTAATATATCGCAATGCCAACCAAACAAATTATTTTCTTATAACATTAAATTCGTAATAGTAACAACGAACCAACATTTCGAAATTTTTCTTATAGTATTTTTCACACGTTCATTTAAAATTATGACCGCAACAGTAATACATCCCAACAGCAACAAAAAAAATATTCTCTGTCTGTATATATTAAATTCACACAGTAACAACGAACCAACAACAATTTTTCTTATACCATAAACCATACCTATGCCTATAAATAATATTTTTCAAACGTTCATTTAAAATTATGAACCAAGCTTTTGTTAGATAATTTCGTATTCTCAGAGAATATTTTTGAAAAATTGAGAGATTTTTATAAGTTTTATTTCTATAGTGTTCAGTTTAAAATATGAACCAACGAAGAAATTATTTATATAGATATAAGTAGGATGGGATATAAAAAAACGTATGACAAAATTTATCTGTTACATTTAATTTCGCTTTATATTTTTTTATTGTTAAATGCAATCAATGCACCAATTAGAGCAGTCAAAAATCAGGCGCTGACCACCTGCATAACATAAAATAATAGACAACTCAACAACGCTATGTAACAGTTATATTTTAATTTTGTTTGTCTAGACGAAAATTATAATTTTTTTGGGCGAGAAACCAGCAATTAAAAATCAAGGAGTTCAGTTCGAGTCGTCTACAGTGACACACGTTTTTTTAAAAGTATATAAGGACGGTATATACTTATATTAATGTATATAAAAGTAATTTTTTTTTGCCTATAAAATATAAAATTACAATAATAAGTAATAATGTAGACATAATAATTAATAATATTAACTTAAAAATGATAAGTAATAATTTAGAAGTAATAATAATTATTAATGATAAGTTATAAAAATAAGTTAATATTCATAAAAATTATAATTATTATTATTAATAAATTGAAATAATAAGTTAATATTTTAAAAATTATAATAATTAGTATTAATAATAATAATATAATTTAGTGAATAATTATTAAAATTTAGTTCAGTGCTTTTGTATAATTTTATAGTATGTATTTAAATGACAAATAATTATTATTCAAATATCGTTTATTAAAATGCTAAAAATGAATTAACAATTTATAGTTTTATTGGCATCAATTTGAAAAAAAATATGGTTTAAATTATTGATCGATATACTAGAAAAAAAATATGATTAAAATTAAATAGGTCTAAATATTTTACTATAACTTTATGATACGACACTAATAAAAAAAATTAACGAGTGTGAAATAATCTATTAAAATTTTCAATTTCCGTTATGTGGTAAATTTAATGAAAGTTTAATTATTATTTGGTCAAAATTTAAAATATTAAATAAATAACTTAGTAATGTAATTAATACCTAAAATTGTGTAATTAATACCTAAAATAAAATTATTATCATACATTTTTTTTTTATTTTATTAAATTCTATAAGTGGTTTAATAATTTTCTTATAAATATAAATTCAATATAATTTTTCTTTTATGTTGACCAAATCGATTATGGTGAAATTATGGATTCGTTGATTAAATATATGAGCTTGAAAATACATATTTAGTTTTTTTTTCTTGATTTTTCCCTCGCATTATCAACATTATCATCCTGTGAATGTATTTATATTTAAATTGCAAAATAGGGTGACCATACATTCACTTTGGTTTAGTTTTAAAGGTCACATGGTAGGGTGGGCATAATGGGATGAAAATAACATCGTTCCTCCCCCAGCATTTTCCTAAGTTATAAAATAATTATGACTACATTTCTTATTTTTTTGGGGGTTTTTAAAATAGTTTAATTTCAGTTCCATTTGAGTATTTTTTTTTTTTGGTTTTCTTTTTTTTTTTTGCTTATTCATTAATAAGTCTGGTATGCAAATTTTTGTCAACGGTGCTCGAGTTTAAAGAAAGCAAGAACTACCCCAATCCGACGAGCTAGTAAGTGCTGGACAACTAAGCATGCCACTCTGTTCCAAACTCTACTTTCAGTAATAGTCTCCTGTGCGGGCCTAGAAGAGTATAGTCCGTTACAATGTGTCAGAAATATCCATACCATATTCTGATTCGTTAGAAATTGTCGCAGATCAACTTAATGTCCACTCGAAAAAACTAATTATCGTTAGCTGTTATATTTCACCTAACTCAAACATTGATATTTATTCGGTAAAGCAATTGAATCTATTTCTTTGGATCTTAATTCATCTGATGAATTGTTAATCTGTAGTGATTTTAATCTTCCAAATATTAAATGGTTACCACATGATGAAGAGGTATATTTGTATCCGAGTAATTTAGTAAATGAGATTGATTATTCTTTTTGCGATAATTTAAATGCTAATTACGTACAGCAAATCGCTGATATAAAAAAAATCAGTCTTAGCAATTAGATCTTATTTTAACTTCTGATTGGGACAACATTGCCATTTCTTAGTTTGGTTTACCACTAGTTAACATTGATCAATTCCATCCTTCAATAGCATTTTCTTACTGTTATGACGGTTCATCTCCAGCTTCTATTGCCGATTCTTTCAGATTTAACTTTAAAAAAAATATTTTTTTTGGATTTAACAGTTATAGATAACAACATTCCCACTAGTAAAAATATAATTTAATATACATATATGCATAATATAAATGTATCCAAACATATTAGTATGATACATTTTTATAATTACATAAAGTCCATCTTGAGAATTTAAATAATTTAATTTTCCCACACAATAAAATATATATAATTTTAGCAATGTCAACAATTATACATATTTTCATTATATTAAAATAAATCATTTTAAGTAAAGTAAATTTACACGCGCATAATTATTTTTGCTTATTAATTAAATTTAAATATGAATTATCTTACACGCGCATAATAATTTTTTCGTCTTTAATTACAAGAATAAAATATTGATAGTTGACGAATAAAAGTAATTAACAAAAGTTTAGTCAGTCTGAAGTTACCGGTCGATCTAATAATATATAGTTGTCTTATAATACATAATAAATTTAAATAATATTTTATAACAGAACCAGTGACGTTCCTGCGTTGCTGGCCGCTCAGGTGCAAAAACAATATCGCCGCCCCTATTAATTTAATTTTTTAATTAGAATTTGCTGATATGCTTTTATTTTTCCAATACAGTGGTCATGGAAAAGAATTTTTTTGTATTTGTTTATAAAATGAAACTAAAATTTTCAAATCAACAAAAATGGTTTAATATTTTATTCAAATAAATACAAAAGAAATAATGTAAGTACAAAAAAAAATTCACAATTTTACTCTTCTTGCTTTTGCTGAAGCAAATTCATCTATTACTTGCGATAAGTTTAAATTTTCAGAAATATCTTTTTCTCGGGATTTTCTGAATCTGATGTTGAAGATGATGTGTTATCTTGCGGTTGTTCTTGCTCCTGTGTAGGACTTGGAGACGAATCTAGCACATCCAGCAATGTATCAGGTTCTTCAGTATTAATTTCGGTAGTAGAACTTGCCGATGTACTTGCCACAGGTAAAATTTTTGAGGGTTCCAAAAGAAATAGAACTGAAAGAAATAAAGAAATTAAGTGGATCTCTTAATTTCTTTATTTCTTTCAGTTCTATTTTTTTTTTTTTTCGATAATAAGCAGCAGAATGCCTTTTTGTTTTTCTTTCTGACATCTAAGAAGGTGTGATATTTTCTTATTCATAACAAAATATCAAAATGGTTAATACTTACATTTCTTAATTATACTTTATTTGTTAGATAAACACCAATAATAATTTATATGAAGCAACTTATAACAAAAATGTATTACTCAATTATCATTTTTCACTAATATGTTAATATACTGAAAACCGGAGTAGAAAGAAAATTACCAAAATTTATTTTCCGTATTCTGCTGAAAACAATAAATAAATAGTAATTTCAATGTTCACTGTTACAAACTCATGGTCAATGTTACAAAGTCATGGCATACTTACAAATTTTTAGTAGAAAAACTTAAAGTTTTGCCATTCAATTTAAAAAAAAAAAAAAAATGTAAGTAAATTGCAAATTGTATAAAAAACTTAGCCGATGTTTTTTATGAAAAGGTGTCCTCTACTAAATTCGACCAATTTAATTTTTTTTACAGTTTAGTACTCCAAATTAAATTTTTTTGTTTCAAATTTTTTTCTTTTTCAAATATAATAATAATCGATCAGCGGCTGCCCTTCATCTTGGCCGCTCACGTGCAGGGACACCTTTTGCACCCCCGCCAGGAACGGGCCTGAACAGAACATTAATAAATATAATAATAAAGATTGTAATAAATATACAGTTGTGTTGAAGAAAACAAATTGTGTGTTATTTTTCAATAAATTAATACTTTGCTTTAAACACCGAAAAAGTTAAAGTTAAAATTGGCGCAGTCGGTAGGATACGCTAAGTGAAGCAATTATTATGCAACACTTATGTTTTTACATTTTATAGCGTATAAAATGTAAAGCTGAAAAAAATATAATAAATATATATTTTTTGTAACTTTATCAGTAGAAGTGATAATTAACATTTTTAACCATCAGTAGAAAAGTGAAAAATTATTGAAAGATAACACAAAAAAAAAATAAACTTTTGTCAGTAGCAGTGATAAAATTTTAAATATTTATTTGATCGTAAAATTTTTAACAGTGAAAATCGATACAAAATTATTTAAATCGATTTATTAAATAAAAAATAACATAAAAAAAAATAAATAAATTTATAAGCTGAAAATTAAAGTGAAATTGTGGAAAATTTTACTTGCCCGTAACCAGACTCAACTGAAACAAACTGTTAAACGTACCAGTCCAGCAACAGTAGCAGAGCAGCAGCAGCAGTCAACAAGATTCATCTACAACTTATCGTTACAACTTGTCAAAAAGAATCGTTACAACAAATCTTTTAAGATTTTATTAAGGTATGAGTGATAATGATAATGTAAAAAATAATTTAGAACAACATATAAATGAATTAGCTAATTTAGTAAATAACGTTAATTTAAATTCTGGCAGTGACATTTCGGTTGACCAAACTAATAATACAATAAATTCTAATAATCAAAATAATTTTGATATCTTACCAGAAACTATGGCATTATCTTTGACTATCGATCCTTTAAAATATCTACAAAAATTACCCGAATTCTCTGGTGATTTCAGAGATATTCAAAATTTTATAAACCTTGTAGATAAAATGTATCCTCTCCTTTTAAAATATGATACATTAGCACAAAGCATATATTCTGATGTAGTAAAATCTAAATTAAAAGGTAAAGCTAGGGAAGTGATAGAAATAAATAACCATGTTACTTGCTGGAAAGAAATGAAAGACATACTAATAAATAATTTTGGAGATAGATCGACCTTAGAAGAATTATTTGATCAGTTAAGAGGAACTGTTTTAAAACTAATTGTGTTGATTTTTATAATGAAATAAACCCCTCGAGGGGTCCCACCTTGACGTGGTGAGGGTCCCACCTTGACGTGGTGATCGAGCATAGTCCGTTACAATGTGTCCATACCATATTCTGATTCGTTAGAAATTGTCGCAGATCAACTTAATGTCCACTCGAAAAAACTAATTATCGTTAGCTGTTATATTTCACCTAACTCAAACATTGATATTTATTCGGTAAAGCAATTGAATCTATTTCTTTGGATCTTAATTCATCTGATGAATTGTTAATCTGTAGTGATTTTAATCTTCCAAATATTAAATGGTTACCACATGATGAAGAGGCATATTTGTATCCGAGTAATTTAGTAAATGAGATTGATTATTCTTTTTGCGATAATTTAAATGCTAATTACGTACAGCAAATCGCTGATATAAAAAAAATCAGTCTTAGCAATTAGATCTTATTTTAACTTCTGATTGGGACAACATTGCCATTTCTTAGTTTGGTTTACCACTAGTTAACATTGATCAATTCCATCCTTCAATAGCATTTTCTTACTGTTATGACGGTTCATCTCCAGCTTCTATTGCCGATTCTTTCAGATTTAACTTTAAAACAAATATTTTTTTTGGATTTAACAGTTATAGATAACAACATTCCCACTAGTAAAAATATAATTTAATATACATATATGCATAATATAAATGTATCCAAACATATTAGTATGATACATTTTTATAATTACATAAAGTCCATCTTGAGAATTTAAATAATTTAATTTTCCCACACAATAAAATATATATAATTTTAGCAATGTCAACAATTATACATATTTTCATTATATTAAAATAAATCATTTTAAGTAAAGTAAATTTACACGCGCATAATTATTTTTGCTTATTAATTAAATTTAAATATGAATTATCTTACACGCGCATAATAATTTTTTCGTCTTTAATTACAAGAATAAAATATTGATAGTTGACGAATAAAAGTAATTAACAAAAGTTTAGTCAGTCTGAAGTTACCGGTCGATCTAATAATATATAGTTGTCTTATAATACATAATAAATTTAAATAATATTTTATAAGAGAACATTAATAAATATAATAATAAAGATTGTAATAAATATACAGTTGTGTTGAAGAAAACAAATTGTGTGTTATTTTTCAATAAATTAATACTTTGCTTTAAACACCGAAAAAGTTAAAGTTAAAATTGGCGCAGTCGGTAGGATACGCTAAGTGAAGCAATTATTATGCAACACTTATGTTTTTACATTTTATAGCGTATAAAATGTAAAGCTGAAAAAAATATAATAAATATATATTTTTTGTGACTTTATCAGTAGAAGTGATAATTAACATTTTTAACCATCAGTAGAAAAGTGAAAAATTATTGAAAGATAACACAAAAAAAAAAAAAACTTTTGTCAGTAGCAGTGATAAAATTTTAAATATTTATTTGATCGTAAAATTTTTAACAGTGAAAATCGATACAAAATTATTTAAATCGATTTATTAAAAAAAAAATAAAATAAAAAAAAAAAAAAAATTTATAAGCTGAAAATTAAAGTGAAATTGTGGAAAATTTTACTTGCCCGTAACCAGACTCAACTGAAACAAACTGTTAAACGTACCAGTCCAGCAACAGTAGCAGAGCAGCAGCAGCAGTTAACAAGATTCATCTACAACTTATCGTTACAATTTGTCAAAAAGAATCGTTACAACAAATCTTTTAAGATTTTATTAAGGTATGAGTGATAATGATAATGTAAAAAATAATTTAGAACAACATATAAATGAATTAGCTAATTTAATAAATAACGTTAATTTAAATTCTGGCAGTGACATTTCAGTTGACCAAACTAATAATACAATAAATTCTAATAATCAAAATAATTTTGATATCTTACCAGAAACTATGGCATTATCTTTGACTATCGATCCTTTAAAATATCTACAAAAATTACCCGAATTCTCTGGTGATTTCAGAGATATTCAAAATTTTATAAACCTTGTAGATAAAATGTATCCTCTCCTTTTAAAATATGATACATTAGCACAAAGCATATATTCTGATGTAGTAAAATCTAAATTAAAAGGTAAAGCTAGGGAAGTGATAGAAATAAATAACCATGTTACTTGCTGGAAAGAAATGAAAGACATACTAATAAATAATTTTGGAGATAGATCGACCTTAGAAGAATTATTTGATCAGTTAAGAGGAACTGTTTTTAAAACTAATTGTGTTGATTTTTATAATGAAATAAACCCCTCGAGGGGTCCCACCTTGACGTGGTGAGGGTCCCACCTTGACGTGGTGATCGAGCATAGTCCGTTACAATGTGTCAGAAATATCCATACCATATTCTGATTCGTTAGAAATTGTCGCAGATCAACTTAATGTCCACTCGAAAAAACTAATTATCGTTAGCTGTTATATTTCACCTAACTCAAACATTGATATTTATTCGGTAAAGCAATTGAATCTATTTCTTTGGATCTTAATTCATCTGATGAATTGTTAATCTGTAGTGATTTTAATCTTCCAAATATTAAATGGTTACCACATGATGAAGAGGCATATTTGTATCCGAGTAATTTAGTAAATGAGATTGATTATTCTTTTTGCGATAATTTAAATGCTAATTACGTACAGCAAATCGCTGATATAAAAAAAATCAGTCTTAGCAATTAGATCTTATTTTAACTTCTGATTGGGACAACATTGCCATTTCTTAGTTTGGTTTACCACTAGTTAACATTGATCAATTCCATCCTTCAATAGCATTTTCTTACTGTTATGACGGTTCATCTCCAGCTTCTATTGCCGATTCTTTCAGATTTAACTTTAAAAAAAATATTTTTTTTGGATTTAACAGTTATAGATAACAACATTCCCACTAGTAAAAATATAATTTAATATACATATATGCATAATATAAATGTATCCAAACATATTAGTATGATACATTTTTATAATTACATAAAGTCCATCTTGAGAATTTAAATAATTTAATTTTCCCACACAATAAAATATATATAATTTTAGCAATGTCAACAATTATACATATTTTCATTATATTAAAATAAATCATTTTAAGTAAAGTAAATTTACACGCGCATAATTATTTTTGCTTATTAATTAAATTTAAATATGAATTATCTTACACGCGCATAATAATTTTTTCGTCTCTAATTACAAGAATAAAATATTGATAGTTGACGAATAAAAGTAATTAACAAAAGTTTAGTCAGTCTGAAGTTACCGGTCGATCTAATAATATATAGTTGTCTTATAATACATAATAAATTTAAATAATATTTTATAACAGAACATTAATAAATATAATAATAAAGATTGTAATAAATATACAGTTGTGTTGAAGAAAACAAATTGTGTGTTATTTTTCAATAAATTAATACTTTGCTTTAAACACCGAAAAAGTTAAAGTTAAAATTGGCGCAGTCGGTAGGATACGCTAAGTGAAGCAATTATTATGCAACACTTATGTTTTTACATTTTATAGCGTATAAAATGTAAAGCTGAAAAAAATATAATAAATATATATTTTTTGTGACTTTATCAGTAGAAGTGATAATTAACATTTTTAACCATCAGTAGAAAAGTGAAAAATTATTGAAAGATAACACAAAAAAAAATAAACTTTTGTCAGTAGCAGTGATAAAATTTTAAATATTTATTTGATCGTAAAATTTTTAACAGTGAAAATCGATACAAAATTATTTAAATCGATTTATTAAATAAAAAATAAAATAAAAAAAAAAAAAAAAATTTATAAGCTGAAAATTAAAGTGAAATTATGGAAAATTTTACTTGCCCGTAACCAGACTCAACTGAAACAAACTGTTAAACGTACCAGTCCAGCAACAGTAGCAGAGCAGCAGCAGCAGTCAACAAGATTCATCTACAACTTATCGTTACAATTTGTCAAAAAGAATCGTTACAACAAATCTTTTAAGATTTTATTAAGGTATGAGTGATAATGATAATGTAAAAAATAATTTAGAACAACATATAAATGAATTAGCTAATTTAGTAAATAACGTTAATTTAAATTCTGGCAGTGACATTTCGGTTGACCAAACTAATAATACAATAAATTCTAATAATCAACATAATTTTGATATCTTACCAGAAACTATGGCATTATCTTTGACTATCGATCCTTTAAAATATCTACAAAAATTACCCGAATTCTCTGGTGATTTCAGAGATATTCAAAATTTTATAAACCTTGTAGATAAAATGTATCCTCTCCTTTTAAAATATGATACATTAGCACAAAGCATATATTCTGATGTAGTAAAATCTAAATTAAAAGGTAAAGCTAGGGAAGTGATAGAAATAAATAACCATGTTACTTGCTGGAAAGAAATGAAAGACATACTAATAAATAATTTTGGAGATAGATCAACCTTAGAAGAATTATTTGATCAGTTAAGAGGAACTGTTTTTAAAACTAATTGTGTTGATTTTTATAATGAAATAAACCCCTCGAGGGGTCCCACCTTGACGTGATGATCGAGCATAGTCCGTTACAATGTGTCAGAAATATCCATACCATATTCTGATTCGTTAGAAATTGTCGCAGATCAACTTAATGTCCACTCGAAAAAACTAATTATCGTTAGCTGTTATATTTCACCTAACTCAAACATTGATATTTATTCGGTAAAGCAATTGAATCTATTTCTTTGGATCTTAATTCATCTGATGAATTGTTAATCTGTAGTGATTTTAATCTTCCAAATATTAAATGGTTACCACATGATGAAGAGGCATATTTGTATCCGAGTAATTTAGTAAATGAGATTGATTATTCTTTTTGCGATAATTTAAATGCTAATTACGTACAGCAAATCGCTGATATAAAAAAAATCAGTCTTAGCAATTAGATCTTATTTTAACTTCTGATTGGGACAACATTGCCATTTCTTAGTTTGGTTTACCACTAGTTAACATTGATCAATTCCATCCTTCAATAGCATTTTCTTACTGTTATGACGGTTCATCTCCAGCTTCTATTGCCGATTCTTTCAGATTTAACTTTAAAAAAAATATTTTTTTTGGATTTACCAGTTATAGATAACAACATTCCCACTAGTAAAAATATAATTTAATATACATATATGCATAATATAAATGTATCCAAACATATTAGTATGATACATTTTTATAATTACATAAAGTCCATCTTGAGAATTTAAATAATTTAATTTTCCCACACAATAAAATATATATAATTTTAGCAATGTCAACAATTATACATATTTTCATTATATTAAAATAAATCATTTTAAGTAAAGTAAATTTACACGCGCATAATTATTTTTGCTTATTAATTAAATTTAAATATGAATTATCTTACACGCGCATAATAATTTTTTCGTCTCTAATTACAAGAATAAAATATTGATAGTTGACGAATAAAAGTAATTAACAAAAGTTTAGTCAGTCTGAAGTTACCGGTCGATCTAATAATATATAGTTGTCTTATAATACATAATAAATTTAAATAATATTTTATAACAGAACATTAATAAATATAATAATAAAGATTGTAATAAATATACAGTTGTGTTGAAGAAAACAAATTGTGTGTTATTTTTCAATAAATTAATACTTTGCTTTAAACACCGAAAAAGTTAAAGTTAAAATTGGCGCAGTCGGTAGGATACGCTAAGTGAAGCAATTATTATGCAACACTTATGTTTTTACATTTTATAGCGTATAAAATGTAAATCTGAAAAAAATATAATAAATATATATTTTTTGTGACTTTATCAGTAGAAGTGATAATTAACATTTTTAACCATCAGTAGAAAAGTGAAAAATTATTGAAAGATAACACAAAAAAAAAATAAACTTTTGTCAGTAGCAGTGATAAAATTTTAAATATTTATTTGATCGTAAAATTTTTAACAGTGAAAATCGATACAAAATTATTTAAATCGATTTATTAAATAAAAAATAAAATAAAAAAAAAAAAAAATTTATAAGCTGAAAATTAATGTGAAATTATGGAAAATTTTACTTGCCCGTAACCAGACTCAACTGAAACAAACTGTTAAACGTACCAGTCCAGCAACAGTAGCAGAGCAGCAGCAGCAGTCAACAAGATTCATCTACAACTTATCGTTACAACTTGTCAAAAAGAATCGTTACAACAAATCTTTTAAGATTTTATTAAGGTATGAGTGATAATGATAATGTAAAAAATAATTTAGAATAACATATAAATGAATTAGCTAATTTAGTAAATAACGTTAATTTAAATTCTGGCAGTGACATTTCGGTTGACCAAACTAATAATACAATAAATTCTAATAATCAACATAATTTTGATATCTTACCAGAAACTATGGCATTATCTTTGACTATCGATCCTTTAAAATATCTACAAAAATTACCCGAATTCTCTGGTGATTTCAGAGATATTCAAAATTTTATAAACCTTGTAGATAAAATGTATCCTCTCCTTTTAAAATATGATACATTAGCACAAAGCATATATTCTGATGTAGTAAAATCTAAATTAAAAGGTAAAGCTAGGGAAGTGATAGAAATAAATAACCATGTTACTTGCTGGAAAGAAATGAAAGACATACTAATAAATAATTTTGGAGATAGATCGACCTTAGAAGAATTATTTGATCAGTTAAGAGGAACTGTTTTTAAAACTAATTGTGTTGATTTTTATAATGAAATAAACCCCTCGAGGGGTCCCACCTTGACGTGGTGAGGAGGCTTGAGTAGGGGCCGGAGATCTCTTGAGCTATGACGGGGGGAATGGCAACATTCTCGGCAGGTATAACCATGCCGTAAAGGTCAAGGGATTGATGATGGTACCGAAAACCAAGAGGACCCAACAAAAAGATGGAAATGAACAAAGAAGAAGAAAAAACTCGTACTGGGATATCAGTACAACTGTCGGGGGAGGTCGTGGCTGCGAACTCCGGCAGAGGCACGGGAGTAAAATCTCGTGTCGCCAGTAGCCATACAGGTAAATTATCAACCAGTACAGTGAGCTTGTCAGGCTGTACTAGTGGTCAAGCGACTGGCATACATACGCAAGACACTACCGATCGAATCCTGGATTCCGATCAGGAAAGTGCAAAATCCATCAACGACATAGATGAAGAAGAGCTACTTCGTTCTCCGAAGGTTGGTCAGGATACTAGCCGGCGTATGACCGCTAGGTCCTGGTGTTGTGCATGCTCTAAATGCATGCACTATTTCCGAAAAGAATTGTCAGCAATTTGTAGCTCAGCCATAGGCGTGAGAATATTGACAAAATATAAATTACACCGGATACGTGTGTATAATTTATATTTTGTCAATTAATAAATTTTCAATAATTATTTACAAAAAACGCTGACATACCTTTTCGGAAAATTCGACTTAGCGTTCTTGTTAAGCAAGAATGAGATTGAACAGGGAGTTCGTTTTCAACCTGTATGGAAGTCGGTCGTTTTTTTTTATAGAAAAATTATTACAATCTTATGATAGGAAAATTGTTACAACATTTTTGGCGCAGCCGGTAAATTTTACATAAAATTAAACAAAAAGTATTTTTTTTTATTAAAAAATCGTTTCATAAGTTATAGTGTAACATATTAAAAATGAAAATAAAAAAAATTTAAATTTAAATAGCATTTAAAAATATTAATAGTATAGTGTTCATCGTGTTGACTTTGTGCTAAAATAAAAATAATTTGGAAAAAGAAATTCTAACATTTAAATAAATTGTGTTAAAATTTAAATAATTTGTAAAAAGAAATTACATTTAAATAAATTGTGTTTAAATAAAAATATATTGCAATCTCTAAAATATAACTCTTAAAATAAATCTTAATTAAATAAAATAACGTGTAAAATAATTTATAACTGTTTAAATAATAAATTGTGTTAAATTAAAAATAACCAAATATTAAATAAAAATAAAAAGTTTCCTGAAAAATCAAAAGTTATTGAAAAATAAAAGTTGCTGAAATAAAAGAGGTTAGTTGGTATGTTGGTAACATCAAATTGGTAAGTCTATTTTTCTTTAAATTATATTGTTGAAATAATTTTACACATATTTAAGTTACTTAAAAAATTCCTTTAATTTTAATGTTTGCGTAAAATGAAAATTTCTGTTCATTATATTGAAATTATATTTTTATATTATCGTGAATCGCGAATGTACAATTAAATCCAATACATATAAAATTAATTAATATATGGATACACATGCGTTAAGAGTGGAAATAAAAAGCTTAAAGGACGAATTATTACAACTAGAAAAAGAAAAAGAAGATCAAAAAGTTGAAATTAAAAATTTTAACGAAGCGCTTTTACATGAAATTAAAAGTTTGACCAATAGAGAAGTTTATAATTTAATAAAAACTCAAATCTCTGCAGAGTGGGGTCAATTTACTAGGCTAGAAACCACAGATCGTATTTTAACAAAATTATTTAACATCTTTAGTGAATACAAAGGAAATCAAACTGAAGAAATACACAAATTAAAAGCAAAATTAATAGAAAAACGTAAGATCATAAAACAATTTCGCGAAAAGGAAACTGTAGCTGAAAATTTAAATAAAGAAGCTGAAGCAAAAATTGAGGAACTTACCGATAAATTACAAAAAAGTTTAGTAGCAGAAAAACAATTAAAACAAAATCTTGAAGAAAAAATAAAGATCGCAAATAAACACAAAATAGAAATTTCAAATTTAAGTCATCAGGAAAAAGATAAACAAAAGGATTTAATTGCTAACATCGAATTTTTGTCAAGTAAACTGGAGGAAAAGGAAGTTCAAATAAAAGTATTGGCAAATTCTCTAGACGAAATATTGGAAAACAACGATAATAATTTATACACAAATAACCGAGATTTAGAAAACAAAATTTTATCAGTATTTGTTGAACATTCATCTCAAAACACCCAAAACATTACAGAAATGTCTTTTGAAAATATTGGTAAAGTTGTTACTCGGTTGGTGCCACATTTTACAGGTGCCAGAACTCCTGAGTTAACGGGAAGTGTGTATGAATTTATTAACGGTTGTCAATTAGCATTAAAATGTATTAAACCTGAAGAAGAGGAAATTTTAATTTCTCTTTTAACAACACGACTTGGTGGAGATGCTTTTGAACTAGTTAGAGGACATTCGTTAAACACGTTGAAAGATTTAGAAAGACTGATAAAAAGTACTTATTTATCAGCTAGAACTTTAGAAAGCGTAATGAACGAATTACGACATACTCATCAGTTTATGGCTGAAGATATTAAAAGTTTTTCTAGACGTTTACAACAATTGGAAAATAAGGCAAAGGAAATTATAGGAGCTAGTTACAATGATACTGACTCTGTAGCATTAGTAAAAGAGTTACACAATTCGGTTGTAACGACGTTTAAAATAGGTTTAATGGACAATACTTTGAAACAATTCATGTTAACTTGTAATGAAAATGATTTAGATAAATTAGCTGAAACAGCATTAAAAACATCCATGTTGCTGAGTTCACAAAATAATCAATTTAATTCGATGCAAATAATCGGTGCAAATCCATATACACCGCAATTACTAAATCAAATGAACACTAACACTTATCAATGTATACCAAATCAAAATTTAATGCTAGGATATAATAATAATAATTTATCAAATAGTAATATTTTTCCTAGTAACAATTATCCAAATAATAACATATTTTTTCCAAATAATAATAATTTATCAAATAATAATATTTTTCCTAGTAACAATTTCCCAAATAATAATAATTTTTCAAATAATGTTATACCAAATCAACAAATTAAGGATTAGATTGTTTCGTCTATTTAGACGATATTGTTATATATAGTAAAAATCTTAATGAACATAACGAAAAATTGTCTAGAGTATTTTCGAAATTAAGAAAACATAATTTGAAACTGAATACAGAAAAGTGTAATTTTCTATGTCGAGAGGTAGTGTATTTGGGACACGTTTGTTCCGAAATTGGTGCACTACCAGACCCAGCTAAAACAAGTTGCGTAAGAGATTTTGCTGTTCCGAAAACGGTCAAAGATTTGCAATCGTTTTTAGGGTTTGTCAACTATTATCGCAAATTTGTACCAAATTTAGCTGAATTAGCGGCACCAATAAATAAACTATTAAGAAAGGATATTCAATTTAAGTGGTCAGTAGAATGTCAGGAGTCTTTTGAAAAATTAAAAAATCTAATAATCTCTCCACCTTGTTTAGCTTATCCGGATTTTTCAAAATCATTTATTTTAACCACGGATGCAAGCAATGAAGCTCTGGGGGCGGTATTATCTCAAGACTATGACGGAAATGATAGACCTATATCATTTGCAAGTCGTTCTTTAAATACAGCTGAAAGACGGTATTCAACAATAGAAAAAGAGTTGTTAGCCATTGTATGGGCTACAAAAAATTTCCGTACATATTTATTGGGTCGTCCATTTGTAGTTTTTACTGATCACAGACCTCTTAAAGGAGTATTCAACGTTAAAGATCCAACTTCGAGACTTATTAGATTTCATCATAAACTTTCAGAATACGATTATAAAATTGAATACAAACCAGGAAAATATAATACTAATGCCGACTTTTTAAGTAGAATTCCTTCACAAGATATAGAAAAAATTAAAAATCAAGATATAGAAAAAATTAAAAATCAAGATATAGAAAAAATTACAGCGGTACAAACAAGAAGTCAAACTGGTATAAAAACTGGAAATAATAATAATAATAATAATAATAATTATAATAATAATAATTATAATAATAATAATAATAATAATAATAATAATAATAATAATAATAATAATAATAATAATAATAATAATAATAATAATAATAATAATAATAATAATAATAATAATAATATTAATAATAATAACAATAATAATAATAATAATAATAATAATGATAATAATAATAATAATAATAATAATAATAATAATGATAATACAAATAATAACATTAATGATAATATTAACAATAATAATAATAAAATTATTGAAATTCTTAAAAATCCTAAAGACATTGAAACAGTGTTAAAAGATTTCCACAATTCCGCATTAGGAGGACATCAGGGTTTTAAGAAAACATACTGGCGTATAAGAGAACAATTTCGCTGGCCAAATATTGATAAAGTATATATGGATTTAGTAGGTATTTTGCCACTAACTTATGCAGGAAATAGGTATATCTTAACCTTCCAAGACGATTTGTCAAAATATATGGCATGTGTTCCTATACCTGATGCTGAAGCAGCAACTGTAGCCAAAGCTTTCTATGATGAAATTATTACACGATTTCGAATACCAAAAATTTTGATAACAGATAATGGAACTAATTTTACTTCAAAACTATTTACAGAAACTTGTAAGCTATTGTCAATTAAAAAATTACACATAACTGCATATCACCCGCAAGCAAATGGATCCTTGGAACGTAGCCATCGTCCTCTTGCTGAATATTTAAGAAGTTTCGTGGAAAATGATATAAACAATTGGGATCAGTGGCTAAAACAGGCAATGCATGTTCATAACAATACCCCTCATGTTTCTACAAAATTATCACCATTAAACTGTTTGTATGGATTCAAATTTGAAATGCCAACTAATTTAAAGCGATCGCCAACACCTATTTATAATCATGACTATTACCCTAAACAGTTGAAATATCAGATACAAAAGTCCCATGAACTGGCTAGAAAAAATTTAATTCAGGCAAAAAATATATCTAAAAAGATATATGATCATAATGTAAATTCGGTAGTTTTTCAGGTAGGTGACAGGGTACTCTTGAAAAATCCAGCTAGAAAAAATAAATTTTCTCCGATTTGGATTGGCCCGTATATAGTAAAATCTGTACCTAGTACCGTAACAACACAAGTTCAAATAGGTAAAAAGTGTAAAAAGGTACATAATAATCGAATAAAATTATTTCATGAATAAAACATATTTAATATATTTAATATAGATAAACTTTAGAACAATAATATTTTGTTTTTGATTTATATTATTTTTTTTTATTTAAATTATATTTTGTTTTTATTTTTGAGAAGAGAGAAATTTAAATAATTTATTTACAGAGTTCAAGGCAAGGCAAGGAAAGGAAGTAATACATCAAGGAGTTATAATTATCACTAAGAAAAATTTAAGATAATTTAAAATATTATTCAAAATCAAATTTATTTTGTTAAAATTTATTCATTTTATTTAATTTATAAAGTTAAAAAAAAAGTTATTATAGTATATTAGAAGTAGCATAAAAATATAAAATATATATTTCATATTATTTTTTTTTGTTTTACATTAATAAATAGATAAATATATTAAAAATAAAAGTTAAACAATTAAGTAAATAAGTAATACAATGAATTTCGCAAGCATTTGTTTGGTAGTACTCTTCACGTTCGTTGTAAAAACGGAAAGGACATTGCCATACGAACTCATTGAACTAAAACCAGCTCCAATAATCTTCGAAAAAATTGGAAAAGGAATATTTTACAAAGACGTTTGGACCATTTTTAGTAAATTTACCCCGATGGACTTCTCCAACATTTTGGATTTTATAGATAGATACGATCGTCAGATAGAAAAATTATGTGGTGTCGCCAAAGAAGAAACAACTAATAAAATTTCACCCATTACAACAGGAATAAAAAATATGCAAATATCCTGTAAATTAATGGTAAAAGAAACAGCGATAATATCAAAAAGCTTAAGAGAAAATAATGAACACATCCAACATATATTTATACAACGTAGAAGAAAAAGATCCATTGATGTAATTGGTAATTTTGCAAAATGGGCATTTGGAACAATGGATAATGAGGACGCTCATAAAATTTACTCCAAATTATCAACATTGGATAAATCTGGTTCACAAAATTTTGAATTGATAAAACATCAGATAACAGTAATGAGATCGAATTTCGACAAATTAAGTAAACCAATTGAAACTTTGGAAATGGACATAAAAAATATTACTGCTAATCTTCGCCAGCTAGGAGAATTATATGATGCTTTTACTTCAAAAGTGGAAAAAGAAATAAATCAACTACTAATTAAAACTGAAATTTATGAAATGTTTTCAATGATTAATACGCAGCTTTTAGAAATACAAAATCGACAGTCGACAGAGTTGTCAATTTTAAATGATTTGTACCAAAACAAACTACACCCGTTTATTTTAGATATCAATAACATAACGGAGACACTAAATAAATTCACCATATCAGCAACTATAAAACCGTTTTTTCAAAATATGTTTGTATTGCATCAAGCAGCAAAAGTTGTAGTATTTCCAGATGGTGACAGCTTATTTATTAAAATTATAATTCCACTTCCGGAAACGACAAAATACGACATTCATAAAATTCATGCTGTACCCGTCGAATTCAAAGAAGAATGGGACCTTTTATTATACATCAAAAATGAGTACATTGCAGCAGCTGAAAACCACGAATCATTTATTATGTTGTCCCACGAAGATTTCGTAAATTGTATTCTTGTTGCATATAATTCAACATCAGAAATTGAAATTTCTAGACTCACATCTCCAACATTAACCAGTGGCAGCACCGAATGTCTTGTCGAATTATCACAAAACGCAAAAACATCGGAAGAAAATTGCAAATATAATGCAATTCCAGCAACTGCAGGTGTTATTTTGAAAATGATTGCCAGTAACCAATGGTTATATAAACTAAAAAAATCAACAATTTTAAACGTTAATTGTGATGGAGTTCATTATGTAGCTACATTGGAAGGATTTGGTATTATAAAATTTTTAAAGCCATGTGAATTTGGTAACCGAGAAATGAAATTACCATATGAAAAAACTATTCACACCATCACAGAATATAAACAAATAGCCGTTGATCATTCAGTTACTATGGAGAATCTAAAACTAAAATATAATAATATTCGCAAAACTAATTTAACATCAACTAGAAAAAAATTACCATTGACGATTGGAAATCACAAAGAAGTTGCAGCTGATTTAATGGAAGGCAAAAAGTCACTAGAAGTTTTAGAAAAAGAATTAAATAAAGTAGAAGAATCCAGAAAATTATCCGAACAAGATTGGGAGATAGAAATACATCGATATTCAATAATTTCAACTAGTTCATTATTAACTCTGTTCGCAATAATAACAGTAGTGGTAGTAATAATAAAGAAGAAGAAAAACAAAACCGAAAACAAAATGGCACTACATTTAACAACCATAAACGAAACAGAGAGGGGAGGGAAAGATCAGCTACGCTATAAAAAAGAAGCTCCCCAGCCACCAGTTCATTCATCAATTTCCAGAAATGCTACCAGAAAGAGTATCAAAAAACCAGAAAATTTAACATTTGCTTGCGTTTAGAAGTTTGATTTAATATTATAATTAAAACATATATCAGAATATAAAATTTGTATGTTAATGTTTTTGTTTTCTTGTTAATTTAGGTTAAGATAAAAAAGTCTATTGGTAGTTTTTCCTTTCTCTACTTAAAAATTTAATTAAAAAATAATATAAAAATAAATGAATATTATGCTAAAAAAAAAAAAAACTACAATCAATTTAATTAAATAAAAACCCGAGGGTTAACACTAGAATTAAGGAATTATATACCGTATATGCAAAAAATATGTAAATTAAAAATAAATAAGATGAATAAAAAAAAAAAAAAAAAAAAAAAAAATTAAAATAATTAAAAATAAATAAAATAATAAAAAAATTAATTTTAATTCCAAAAATATTGAATGTTATGTCATATTATGATTAAAAGTTTTAATACTATATTTGATTAAATACAATTTTATGTTAAAGGAAAAAATAGTAGAAATATTTTAAATTTATATTACAATAGAAATAATGTTAAAAATATATATACATATATCTTTAATTTAATTCTCTTAATCAACTTTTTTTTACAAAAAAAAATGCTAATAAATTAACCATATAACATATTAAATTAAAATCAAAATTAAATTCTTATAATCAAAAAATACATTATATATATAATATATATATATATATATATATATATATATATATGCGATTAAGGTAAATTTTAATATTATATAAATTTAAATATATGTAGTCAAAGTAAATTTTAAACACAATGTACTTAAATATTGTTATTATTCAAAATATTGTAATTCTTTTTTTTTTTATACTTGAATTTAATTAATAAAGAAAAATCTATATGTTCAATCAAGTTCAGGTTTAGCGAGAACCTTCTTTTGGATAGGGAGGAATGTTGTGCATGCTCTAAATGCATGCACTATTTCCGAAAAGAATTGTCAGCAATTTGTAGCTCAGCCATAGGCGTGAGAATATTGACAAAATATAAATTACACCGGATACGTGTGTATAATTTATATTTTGTCAATTAATAAATTTTCAATAATTATTTACAAAAAACGCTGACATACCTTTTCGGAAAATTCGACTTAGCGTTCTTGTTAAGCAAGAATGAGATTGAACAGGGAGTTCGTTTTCAACCTGTATGGAAGTCGGTCGTTTTTTTTTATAGAAAAATTATTACAATCTTATGATAGGAAAATTGTTACAACACTGGCCTTCCCGAGGAGGACGCAATGCATTAGCCAAATATAAAGCTGCTCTGATATATGAAAATACTCTCGCCCATAAATCGGACCTTACCCCGAAAGAGGTACAGGATCTGATGTGGGCAAAAGAGATAATCAAAGATAGCAGAGCTCACTTCGATAGCAGAAAAGGTTATGGTGCTAAGAACCCAGCTTCCTGTAATCGACTCGAAGAGAAACAAAACGAAAGATTGACTGAAGGAAAGAAACGGTTGAGATCTGCGGACGAAACACCACCCGCAACTCAGAAAAAAACCCGCAGCAATCCCAGTTCACAATCACCAAGCACCAGCGCGGCGCTACCAAAGCCAAAACCGTCGGTAGCGGACATACTGAAGAAACATCTACTGGTAGCTTTAATCGACCCCGTCGGTAGCGGACATACTGAAGAAACATCTACTGGTAGCTTTAATCGACCGTAGTGACCCACTCGGGCGTATGATGCTGGAGAAGTGGAAAATCGTGGAGATGAAGCTACTGGACGAAATGTTCAAAATCATGGAAACCGATGCTAATCAAGTCATGCCCACTTTTCATGGAGCAGGCTGGTTGAAAGAGGTCAAAATGATAAAATGCAACGACCAGTTCACCCTAGATTGGTGCAAGAGGACGGTTCCACTCCTCAAAAACCTATGGGACGGCGCGATACTGGAGATAGTAGACAGGGCGGATATACCAGCTATCCCAAATGCCAAGGTACTAATTCCAAGAGTAGTACAACAAGAACAGGCTCTTAAACTACTACAGTCTCATTCAGTACCAACATCTGACTGGAAGATTTTAAAAGCTAGTAAACCAATCGCTGCAGATGGTGGGCAGGAGTATGTACTTCAGATTAACAAGGAGGCTGAGATCATTCTCTGGCCACGATTTGGTAAGATGGCCTGGGGTTGTGGCAGCGTGTACCTGCGTCTAAAGAGGCGTAGGCCCAATGACAACAATCCCAACACACTTGAGGTTCATGAGGTTGAAAGAGACCTTGGTTTAATAACCGAAACCACTGCCAAAATCACTCTCGAGCCGGAGGTAGACATGGAAAGCATTACTAAACTCGATGCTACCCCAGCTCCAACGAATCAATCTGCAACAACGATAGTTGTTGCGGGTGATTCAAATAAATCTACACCACAGTAGTTCAGCCTCGGCTGAATTACTTCTCACCCTGGATGAAGGGAACTTCGATGTGGCGCTAATCCAGGAACCCTGGATCTCTTCTAAAGGTGACATAAAGGGTCTAGCGTCGCGAAAATATAAACTACTACACTCTCAATTAGAAGGTAAGAAACGTTCTGCCATTTTGGCTAAAAAGAATCTTCTTAAAGTCTCTTTACAGCACTCTAGATCAAACGGTGGTGCTCTGCGAAGGTAGAGTTGGGCAGGAGCCTTTACTGCTAGCATCAACCTACATGGCACATGACACATCTGCACCACCAACAGAACTAACCACACTAGCAGATGACGCTTCCGTGAAGAAGCTCAACCTGGTAATTGGTAGCGACGCCAACTCTCATCACAAGATTTGGGGTAGTAAGGACATCAATAGTAGAGGTGAGTCCCTTTTACAATGTATCCTTAGTTCCAACTTATCGATAGGAAATCGTGGAGATGTACCTACGTACATCGGCCCGACTAGTCAAAACCTTCTAGATATTACTCTCTATACAGACACGAACTCATGTGCCCTGGACAACTGGCAGGTATTAGATAAACCGTCTATGTCCGACCACAGGTACACAAGCTTTAATGTTGAATTTAACATTAAAAATGACACCAAAGTATTTAGAAATCCAATGAAAACTAATTGGGATCTTTATACAAGGTTGGTGGAAACAAATCTCGTAGGTAAATGTCCGCTAGCTATCTGGAATGTAGAAACTCTAGAAGCATCAGTGATCTACCTAACCAAAACTCTAAACAATGCTTACAAGACTGCGTGTCCACGCAGCAGACCTCCCAATAGATCTCAGCCACCCTGGTGGAACAAAGACCTTAAAACTACACGTGTTACCGTGCACAAATGCTTCTACCGGGCTAAACGCACGGGGGACCCTAGTGCGTGGCTCGAGTATAGAAACAAGATGAAAGTATTCAAGGAAGAATTACGAACAGCTAAAAGAAATAGCTGGAGGAAATTCTGTGATGATATTGAAAAAACCTCAGAGTCTGCGAGGCTTAGAAAAGTGTTATCCAGGGCTCAAGCTCAGGAAACACTTTTAAAAAACGCAAACGGTAGCTGGACAACAGGTAGTGAAGAAACGCTGGAAGTGCTACTGAACACCCACTTTCCTGGCTGCCTGAATGTGCCAGCTCCAAACCCCTCGCATATAGTAAGCAATATAAATCGCAATAGAAACGTGCCGGACCTAGTAACATGGAACCGATTGCAGTGGGCCCTAAGCTCATTCGACCCATTTAAAACTCCAGGGCCTGACTGGATAATACCGGCTATGATGCAAAAAGCAGATAGACTGGTTCTCCCGTTGCTAATGGTGATCTTTAAGGGGTGTCTCAAACTTAACCATGTTCCTAGCTCCTGGAACGACTCACGAGTTATCTTTATACTAAAACCTGGTAAGAGTAGTCATGTCAACCCCAAAGACTACCGCCCGATTAGTCTCACATCTTTCATGCTTAAAACCATGGAAAGAATCTTGGATGCGTATATTAGAGAGCACATAGACCCTAAAATACTATCCAAGATTCAACACGCGTACACTAAGGAAAATCTGTCGAATCCGCGCTACACGAAGTGGTATTCAGTATTGAAAAATCCCTCCACTATAAAGAATACACACTAGGAGCTTTCCTAGACATTGAAGGAGCCTTCAACAACGTAACAATGGATACGATCGTGAAGGCTCTAAACTCTGCTCGTATAAACAAGGTAGTCAGTGGTTGGATCACTGAACTACTAAAAAACAGATTGGTAACCTCGGAATGGGGTAGCGCTAGCGAAACTAAACTAGTGAAACGAGGCACACCTCAAGGTGGAGTCCTGTCGCCCCTTCTGTGGACCCTGGTTGTTAACGAAATTCTCAAAGCACTGCAAAACTGTGGTGTTAAAATAGTTGCATATGCTGATGATGTAGTGGTATTATCGTCAGGAAAATACCTTAACACAATTAGCGAACTTATCGAAAAAGCTCTTGAAAAGATTAGCAAGTGGGCTAAAGCTAGCGGTCTCAGAGTCAACCCTCAAAAAACGGAATTAGTACTATTCACCCGAAAGTACAAAATACCTGACTTTCGCACCCCCAAATTGGGGGACACAACACTCACTCTCGCACCACAGGCAAAATATCTAGGTCTAATCCTAGATCGGAAGTTGACCTGGCAGGCTAATGTAGAGGAACGTATTCTTAAAGCCAATAGTGCATTCTACGCGTGTAAAAGAATGTTTGGTAAATCGTGGGGCCTAAAGCCCGAAATTACTCAATGGATCTACACTGCAATAGTGCGGCCAATAATGCTATACGGTATCGTGGTATGGTGGCCGGCCTTAGACCGAAAGGGTCTTAGATCGAAACTAATTCACATACAACGACTAGCGGGCGTCGGAAGCACTGGTGCGCTTAGAACCACCTCCTCAGACGCTCTGAACACCTTACTCTTTCTGCCGCCGATTGACCTTTTTGCAAAAAATATGGCAGCTAAGTGTACCCTCCGATTAAAAGAATCTCAACAACTCAGTAACAGAGAATTTGGACATACCAAAATCATCCCAACCTTCGTGGTTAAGACTGATTATATGGTCCCCCAACTGTCATTGAATCGAAAATACTCAATAAACATTCCAACAAGAGAATACTGGAAATCCAGAATCTCTTACCCAGTTGGCTCAATAAACGTCTATACGGACGGATCTAAGATGGAAGCGGGAGTAGGTGCTGCAGTACATTCCCCCGCCTTACACATAGATACGAGCTACAAACTCCCTAACTCATGCAGCATATTCCAAGCTGAAATCACGGCGATACGAAAAGCGGCGGAAATTACTTGCACTCCAGTAACTGCTAACTCAACAATAATCATTTACATTGATAGTCAGGCTGCCATCAAAGCCCTTGCGGCAGCCTACATCAAATCCAAAGCAGTAAGCAAATGCCACATGGCACTGCAAAACCTGTGCACAAACAGGAATGTAGAGTTATGCTGGGTACCGGGCCACTGTAACATTAACGGTAACGAAGTAGCGGATGAACTTGCTAGAAGAGGAGCAAACCTAGAGCAGGAACCCTCCGAGCAGGTTCTTTTGCCACTGAAATCACTAAAAAATATACTGGATAATAAAACCTTAGCGCAGTCAAAAAAGCGCTGGAATGAATTATCCACGTGTTCAATAACTAAACTTACAACGTCAAAAAAATGAAAACTCTAATAAACCTACCGCGCTCGCAATGCAAGACAGCAGTCGGCCTCCTCACTGGACACTGCTAGATCGGCAACCATGCGCGTAGGCTTGGACTAATCGCGAGCGATCAATGCAGAAACTGCGGCGATCCAGGGCAAGTGGAAACCCTAGAGCACCTCCTATGCCACTGTCCGGCACTCACTAGACGCAGAGCTTATACTCTGGGAGAGCCCTACTACCCAACTCTGAAAGAGGTTTCGAACTGCAGCATTAGGAAACTCCTCAGGTTTGCTTCAATTACGAAATCCTTCGAATTACTAGATAACCCCTCAGCACCTTCTCAAAGTTAGTTATCCATAAGAGTGGTATCGCTATGGACCCAGTGTGGTCTATGCGAGGCTTTGCCGCCACTATAACCTAACCTAACCTATAATGAAATAAAAACGACTTTAAGAAGACTTAATGTAAAAACTAGACTTAGTTTAGGTGACGATTTAACAATTACTGAACAAACGATTACAAATAATAAAAATTCGGCTTTAACAATATTTAAAAGCAAAATTCCTGAACCAATGAAATCAATTTTATATTGCCGAAATCCTGATAATTTAGAAACGGCTATCGATATCTTTTACGAAGCAGGATACGCTCACTATAGAATGCCGAATGTGCATGCCCAAAATTCTGATTTTAAAAAATTTAATAATAAAAATAGTAATTACGGCAATAGAAATAAAAACCAAAATACTTCCAATACTAAATATCAAAATACCAATCATAATTATAATAATAGAAACGGTTTTCATACTCAAATGAAAAATTTGAATGGAAATCAAAACTATGCCCACAACAGTAATAACCAAAATCCAAGAAATTTAAACAATTTTAATTCAAATAACCCAAGAAAATCAAACAATTTTAATTCAAATAACTTGCGAAATTCAAACAATTTTAATGCAAATAATTTTAGACATTCAAATAATTTTACGAATAATCGATTTAATTCACCACAACAAATAGGATCGCAGGTTCCCCAAAATCCTTTCAGATCCATCCCTTTTACAAATCACCAACATAACCAATATCAAAATCAAAATTCTCGCCTCCAACCACCAGAACCAATGGACATAAATACCAACGAAATTTTTCAAGCTAATAACGAAATCAATTTTTCGAATTTTTCTTTATTAAATGCCGAAAATACATTACCTCATATTGTTATAAATGGTGAAACAAGACCATTAAAGTTTTTGATAGATTCTGGCGCAACTCATTCTATAATAAATCCCAATGCATGTAAAGCTGATGTAATAGAACCATTAAAAGAAAAAGTTCTACTGCGAACCATAAGTCAAGAAGTTGAATTATCGGAAAAAGTTACATTACCTTTATTTGAAGAATTAGGTAACGCTACAAAAAAAATCGAAATGTATGTATATCCTTTCCACAAAGATTATGACGGACTTATTGGCAACGACATCTTAAGACCACTTAAATCTAAAATTGATTATGAAAACCAGACTCTTAGAACAATAAATAAAGAAATAAAATTATTTTTTACCAATCGGAAACAAAATTTTAATATCCAGTTTAAAACGAAGGGTGATTTCGAAGTTATCGTCCCTGTTTTACAAAAAGATAGCTTGGCTTATATCGAGGAAATGAAGTCCTTAGATAACAAAGTAACCATTCAAGAAGGAATTTACAATGTAGAAAATTATACAGTCAAAGCAAAAATTCATAACGAAAATAATGGTAGTCATTTAATTAAAGTAAATCCGATTGCAACCCAAATAATAGACGAACGAAATTTTAATATAATAGAAAATTCTGACAATAAATCAATTTTTGAACAAATTAGGACAGACCATTTGCTCGTAGAAGAAAGAAAACAACTTTTAAATGTAATATTATGTAAATTTAATAATATTTTCTATAACAATAATTTTAATCTAACTTTCACTAATGCTATTAAGCATAAAATAAGAACATCCAACGATATACCCATATTTGTCAAATCATACAGATACCCTTATATTCATAAGCAAGAAGTTGAAAAACAAATAGAAGAAATGCTTGAAAAGGGGATTATTAGACATAGTAACTCCCCATATTCAGCACCTGTTTGGATCGTTCCAAAAAAAGCAGATGCTAGCGGAAAAAGTAAATGGCGACTTTTTATCGATTACCGCAAATTAAATGAGGTAACAATCGATGACAAATACCCAATCCCAAATATTGATGATATATTAGGAAAATTGGGAAGATGCCAATATTTCACCACTTTGGATCTTGCCAAAGGTTTTCATCAGATTGAAATCGATGAGCAAGATATCCATAAAACCGCATTTAGTGTCGAAAACGGACATTATGAATATCTTCGAATGCCGTTTGGACTTAAAACAGCACCTGCGACGTTCCAACGCCTTATGAATTATGTTTTGAAGGATTATATAAATAAAATCTGCCTTGTCTATCTTGACGACATAATTATATTTTCTTCTAGTTTAGAGGAACATATTAGTTCTTTAATTTAAATATTTAAACGCCTTGAAGAAGTTAAATTAATGGTACAATTAGATAAATCTGAGTTTTTAAAAAAGGAAACTGAATTCCTTGGTCATATTGTAACTTTAGATGGAATCAAACCGGATCCAAAGAAATTAGAATGCGTAAAACAATTTCCAATTACTAAGACTCATAAGCAAATTAAACAATGTTTAGGACTCACCGGATATTATAGGAAATTTATTCAAGATTATTCTAGAATTGCCAAACCCATTACTAAGTATTTAAAAAAAGATCAAAAAGTAAATATAAATGATCCAGAATATAAAAAAAGTTTCGAAATGCTAAAAACATTATTAGTTAATGAACCCATATTAAAATATCCCGATTTTAATAAAAAATTTACGGTTACTACAGATGCGAGTAATTTTGCTATCGGAGCGATATTGTCTCAAAACGAACACCCGATTTGTTACGCTAGTCGTACCTTGAATGATCATGAGCAAAATTACAGCACGATAGAGAAAGAACTCTTAGCAATAGTATGGGCTACGAAGTATTTTCGCCCATACATTTTCGGTCGCAAATTTATAATAGAAACTGATCACAAAGCTTTACAATGGCTTTTTTCCATTAAAGAGTCTAATTCAAAGCTTGTACGATGGAGATTGAAATTATCAGAATTTGACTACGAAATCAAATATAAAAAAGGAGTACAAAATGGTAATGCAGATGCATTATCACGTATTGAAATAAATCACTCCGAATTAACCGAAGTAAATGAATTTAAAGTAAGCAAATCTCCTTTAAATGTATTTAAAAATCAAATTATAATTAACAAAATAAATTCTGGTTTGAAAAGTACCAAAAATTTAAAAATGTTTAACAAAAGTAGGAAAGTAATACAGTTGAAACAATTAAATGAAGAAATAGCAATTTCTTTGCTTAAAACTCATTTTAATCCCAATATTCTAAATGCGATCTATATAGTGTATCAAGAATTTTTGCAAACCTTACAAAATACCTTCTTCAAACATTTTGGTAAAAATAACCAATTAAAGATTATCAAATGTGAAAAAGTTCTCAAAGATGTCGAGGATGAACAAATTTTGACTAAATTAATAGAAAAAGAACATTTGCGAAATAACCATCGCGGTATAACAGAAATTTGCAAAGAATTACAGCTAGAATATTTCCACCCCAAAATGCATAGTCGTATAACTCAATTCATTAATAACTGTGAAATATGTAATTTAGAAAAATATGAAAGAAAACCTCTTAAACACAAACTGCAAATAACCGAAACACCAAACTCTCCAAATGAAATTGTACATGCAGACGTTTTTTATACGTTAGGTAAAAATATGTTTGTTACATTTATTGATAAATTCAGTAAGCTTGCCCAAGCTATAAAAATAAACGCAAGAACTTGGACAGAATTTAGAAGAACAATCTTACAATATATTTCCGCGGTAGGGAAAATAAAAAAAATAGTAGTAGACAATGAAATAGGATTTAAAGCAATACCGCTAATACGATTTTTAAAAAATGAAGACATAGAAATACATTTTATATCCAGTAATAACCATACTTCGAATGCTGATGTTGAAAGATTACATAATACCATCAACGAACACTTAAGACTTTTAAGACATGACGAAAACAAAGATATCGAAACTGTCGAAGAAAAAATATTAAAAATTATTTAATTTTATAATAATACGATTCATTCTACAACAAACCATAAACCAATAGATTTTAATAATGGAAAAATAAAAATAGAAGAATATGTCACTATAAGGGAAAGAATCATAAAAATTAAAGAAAAAGTTATTAATAATTTGAATAAAGATAGGACAGACGTTGAAATAGAATCAGGACCAAATTTTATTATAGATACCAGAGGAGGGGAAAATCACGCTAAATTCAGGAAAATAGAATCAGAAATATTAGACGAAAATCATATAATAGACAAGGATAATGGATTAAAATATTATAAAACTCACTTAAAAAAGAAAAAAAAAATTCAAAACAATAATTCCCCAACAATCCAATCAAAAATACCAAAACCAAAAATTGAAAGACGATTTTCTATTCCAGCTAACAATGATACGAATAATAATATTCCTCACTGTTCTAATAATCCCGCCCCATCCTGCTCAGGTACTAACAAGTAGACTCGGCATCCTTTCCAAAAATATCCTTACAGAAGACGAACTAAATTTAATGCCTGACCTAGAATCTTTTAAAGATATCAAACTTGTTATAGTTTTTCATTCAGAACAAATTATCATTATTCTTTTAATACCTGCATATACCGAAAAGCCAATGTCAGAAATTCTAATTGAACCAATAGCGAATAATCAAAATAAATCAATTCTATTAGAAGAATATAAAATATACTTGTAGATAACAATAATAAAATTTATAACTCATATGTTAAAGACAACAAAAAAAAGAATTTAATAGAAGTACATAGAATATAAAAATTGTATTTACAACATAATTAATTTTAGAGAGGCCAATTGTAAAATGCAAATATCTGGAATTATTATAACAAAAAATATTGATAAAACTAAAATTGTACTCAATTGTAATAATTTGAATGTAAATATATCAGGTAATAATTTGATAAAATATTAAAACTGTAAGTTACAATTAAATAACAGATTATTTGAAAATTTTTATACAAAAATTAAAGATAAAATTGTTTTACCTTATTATACAACTACAATAAAAGAAAAGAAAAAAGTAGATTTGATTAAATTAGAAGAAATTCATGTTAAAAATATAAATAATAATAGTAAAGAAATTATAGAAAATAAATATCAAGATTATGCAATTAATTTTTCAGTAAATATTTCTATTATATTAATCATAATAGTAATAGTATTTTTTGTAAAAATTTATATAAATAGAAAAAAAGAAACATTCAAACAAATACTTCGTTGGAGCCTCAGACTAACGATGGGGGAGTTATAGATAACAACATTCTCACTAGTAAAAATATAATTTAATATACATATATGCATAATATAAATGTATCCAAACATATTAGTATGATACATTTTTATAATTACATAAAGTCCATCTTGAGAATTTAAATAATTTAATTTTCCCACACAATAAAATATATATAATTTTAGCAATGTCAACAATTATACATATTTTCATTATATTAAAATAAATCATTTTAAGTAAAGTAAATTAACACGCGCATAATTATTTTTGCTTATTAATTAAATTTAAATATGAATTATCTTACACGCGCATAATAATTTTTTCGTCTTTAATTACAAGAATAAAATATTGATAGTTGCCGAATAAAAGTAATTAACAAAAGTTTAGTCAGTCTGAAGTTACCGGTCGATCTAATAATATATAGTTGTCTTATAATACATAATAAATTTAAATAATATTTTATAACAGAACATTAATAAATATAATAATAAAGATTGTAATAAATATATAGTTGTGTTGAAGAAAACAAATTGGGTTTTATTTGTCAATAAATTAATACTTTGGTTTAAACACTGAAAAAGTTAAAGTTAAAGTTAAAATTTTTAACGCATATTTAAATTCCATTGACTTAATAATGTAGATTATAACACTGTCATTATGTGGATTTAATTTGTTTGTACCTAAAAAAAAATTAAAGGTATTGATAATAGTCCCCCTTGGTTTTCTCAAGAATTAAGGAAACTTAAAAACATTAAGAATAAAGCTTGGCGTACTTATCTCAAGTTTAAAAATAACATTAATTATGGGATATTTGTTAATTTGTTTAATTCATTTAGTGCTATAAAAATTATGTTCACGACATATCGTTTAAGCTTGTTGATAACCCTAAATTATTCTAGAATTTTGTTAACTCTAAAAGAAAACCAGATCAATTTCCTACATTCATGGGCTTCAAATGGAAATTTTAGTAATGATCCTACGGTTAATTCTAACTATTTTCGTGAACACTTTTCCAATTTTTATATTGGGGTGGATTTTCAAATCCATGAATCTTCATTTGATCACATGGACAACTGTTCTAAGACTACTCTCCAGGAAATTAATTTTGATGATAATCTTATTACGTCCTATCTAGAAAAGCTCACAGATAATACTTCCCCTGGATCTGATGGGATTCCAGAAACAATTCTTCGAAATTGCTCTCGTTCTTTAACTTTGCATCTTTCGGTTTTGTTTAGGCGTTCACTATCGACTGGGATTTCTTAAAATATCTGGAAGAAGTCTTACATTAAACCAGTTCATAAGAAAGGTTTGAAAAAAGAATAGTGAACTATCGACCAATTACTAAATTATTATTTGTACCTAAATTATTTGAGTTAATGGTTTTTGATAATATTTATGAGCATTGTACTAATTTTTTGGTGCCTAATCAACACGGCTTTTTGAAGTATAGATTAACTGTTACTAATTTAATTGAGTCAACCTGTTCGGTGAGCCTGCTCAACGAATTAGAAATATATGGAAGGAGCATAAAGTAAAATAAATGAAGCCTGTCTGGGTATATTCCTCTCTTTCTTAGCTCGTCAAATTGTCAAATTTTATATTTGACATGTCAGGGACAGATTAAGTTTTCGTCCAATTGAGGCTGGCTCCAAAATATATGCAAACATATAATTTAAATTGATTTATTATAATATTTGTATTATTTTCATGAATTTCATAAGTTTTAAAGAAATAAAATATAAGTTTTTTATGTTTTAAGTAAATGTTTTATTTAAATATATTATTTTAGAATTTTTATTGTAAATTGTATATTTGTTAAAAAATAGAATCTTAATAAAACTTAGAACTATAATGAAACTTAATAACTACAATTTATGAAATAAAATGAATTAATTTAGGGAACTGGATTAAATTAGCAATAACTGGAAATACTTTTTCGCCATAATTTTCCGCACCAATTTTAACAAAATCTTCAATATTTTCTGTATTATAATTGTATTGCTGAAATTTAAAAATAAAAATTTATAAATATATAGACAAATATTTTTAAAAATAACTAAATTTACTTACGTTTGAGATTGGCATAGCATTTTATGTTAAAAAATATTTATTTTGACCAAGCCTTTTCAGGTACTTGGGTTCAAAATGTGCAGAACATATTGTACTTCTTTCTCTAATATTTGGAGTCCCATATGGAGTACTAATATTATAAATCCACTTCTGTTTAACATCCTTATCAAGTGGAAATCTATATAAAAAAAAAACAAATAAATTTACAATTAATCAAAATAAATTATTTTAACTTAATAATAATTTAAAAATAACTCTTTGAATAAAAGCCGACCCTGGCATACAAAATATTAGCTTATCTAACCTAACATAATTATCTGTATTGAGTTTAAGAAAAATGTAAAATTATTAATAAAAAAAAAAGTTTTAGTAATTTTGTACAGATATTCAGATAATTTATTATTTATTAGGAAAAATTCAGTGAAATAATTAACTAATTAAAATACTTGTGCATAGAAACCATTTTTTCAATATTTATATGTTTGGAACAATACACCTCTTTTTCCTTACACATAAATTATAATTTTCACTCATTTTTAGTCTCTTCATAGTTTTTTTTAATTATTTAATTTAACACTAATGTTTTTTAATTCAATAATATTTAATTTCACTAATTTTTTTAAAACACAACCGTTTGTTTACAAATTCTTAACCAAATTTCTTTTGACAATTCGACGAGCTAAGAAAGAGAACTACCAATTTCTTGGCTTCATAAACACTTTTTCGATTTTATGAAAAAGCGTGTGAACCAGAAAGAGATAGAAAATTTGTGCTCCTTCCATATATTTCTAATTCGTTGAGCCTGCTAAAGTTTCTGAAATAAAAAGTTTAACTTCTCCTTGAACTAAATCAAAAGAAATCTGCTTGGTTTACGTTCAATTTATTTCATTTAAATATTTATTAAAATGATAAATTTCAAATGTTACAATAATATAATAATTAATAAAAACAAACAAACAATTTGTATTATTACGTTACTTTTAATTAATTGTTTTCAGTTACGATTGCTAATTGTTAACGTTGATGTCGCTTCAATCGTCACAGCAATTGTGTTCATACCATTAGCCTTACTGCTATCTGAAGTTCGATCAGCTGATTGGGCGATAATTAGAGTAGATTTCAACAATTATACAATGTAGCGCAACCTGGTGGATCGTTTAATATTGGTTTTGTTCAATATTTAATTTTGTTCCAAAAAACCTAGAAATTGGTTGAAACGACTAATTCTCTGAGGTTAAATAATCTAATTTATGCTATTTTATGCTATTTCCCTAATTAATTTATGTTGAGGTTAGGTTACCTGTACTAATTTATACGTTTGAAACTATGTTGATTAAATTACATTTACCAGATTAATATCAAATACAATATACCTGGTAAACCATAATCAACGAAATTGTTTTGTAAGAACAATTAAATAATAAATTATTTTGTAAGAACAATTATCTAATAAAATAACTTCAATCAATCGATAATAAAGAAATTGTTTTGTAAGAATAATTATCTACTAAAATAACCTTACTAAATTAACATTTGATCTACAACTCGATAACCGTAATCTTAATTCGACACGTGATCGTAATGTGGGCGCAATCTAACCTTAATTTAATTAAATTAATTCAATCGAATTTAACCTCACTTTTTTTATTTAAATTTTGCAACGCATGATTTATAATTTTTGTATATAATAATTAAACGTTTTAATTTTTTACAAATTCATGTGGTTTTCCGATCTAACCTAACTTTAATTGATTCTTTTCAACTAAACTACCGTAAACTATTTATTTTAAAAATTGATTTTTTTCTATCAAATTAATTCTATAAATTCACTAATTAATTTTAAAATAATTTTTTTTAATCAAATTTTAATAATTCGCTAATTGGCAATTTTATTCACTATTTATTTTCTATAAATTCGCTTAATTATTACTTACAATATATTTAATAAACTAATTTCCAAAATTAAATTCACTTTATCCGTTTATTAATTAAATTTGTTAATTTAACCAAAAGTAAATTTATTGCATAGGAACAATCACAAATTTTCCACAATTACTTGTGCCACTTTTAATTTTATCCGTATACAATAATTTTTTCTTACCTTTACGTATTATTTTTTAAAACAACAATAGTTTTAAATTATTTTGCTGAACTTTCGATACTTCTGGTAATCGCTCGATGAGACTGATAAAATTCTCAATTTGCCTATCGTTTATATAGCCTAATATATTTAAGAATTAACATTTTCTATATGGTGTAACCATATTAAATTTTAAATCATTTGACCATAATGGTCATAACATTTTATCCTAAGGTTTTCCTGAAAACCTTTACTAACCTTTTTTTGTTTAGAATACTATTTTCTATAATTTCTCTACTAAATTTTCCTAATTATAATTCTATTAATAATTTTTGCTATAAAATGCTATAAAAAAGTTCAGCCCTGAACAATTTAATTATTATTAAGTTGTCCCTACTGATTTTTATTACGAGAGAGTACTTTCGTGCAGTTTATTTTATCCCGCTCGTACCAATTGCATCTCGCTCATACTAATTAGGTTTTTCATTTAATTTAAAAAACACAAATTCTATGTTTATTTTCCGCAAGTTTTCCTAACATAATTAGATTCGCGATTAACTTTTCTACCAGGTAGAAAATTTTCATAAGTCTACGCGGATTATTCGACTCGTAATTTACTCCGCAAGTTTCGGTTTGACAGGTGAAATGCCGACATTTCATCTAAATTTAATTTACAAATATAAGATTATTTTTAACTATTAATTCTGGTAAGTTATTAAAAATGAAATTAAGAATTTATTAGAATTCTAAAAATATATGCACATCATGGATTTCAGCTATATTAAAGCTGATATTCATCTAAACTTTTTCCTTTATTTTTCAGGTTATGCCGGTACATTAACGAATACTGAATTGCATTTAGTAACCAATATCCACCTGATATTGGTTGCATTTATTTGGGGATCGAAACTACAGGTAAGTACCTTTCGATTTAGTATAATATGTATTGAAAACATCAACAACCTTCCATGCTATTTCAACATGAAACTTACACATGTAGTTGTTGTTGTTTTTCATATAAAATATAAACAAATATTTTGTAAGTTTTCAAAGATTTTTTTTTTAATATAATTTTCTTTTTTAAGGGGTGTTGGCTGAACATTCTCCCACCCGTTGAACAATATTGTTCAACACCAGCTTGTATTTATTAATTTTTGATTTTTTGCGAGGTTGATGATGGTGAAACATCACCTTCCCATCGGCATAGACTTGCGCCCGTATGCACCCATCCACCTGGCAGATTTACGAAAAAATCTTTTTGATTGGACGCTCTTATTTTATCGAAGTCTATTCTCTCAACCACCTTTTTCGGCAAGAACACCTGTTGCCCTTCTTTCGTAATGACGCGTTGGATGTCAATCCGCATTCTGAATTCCGCAACTGTAGTGTTCAACCTTAATTAACTCCACTTCTTGGTGTTACAGTCATTGATTAATACTGGTGGTCCTATTAGCTCTTCACCAACTGGCACCTGCTCTTCTGGTTGGTTGGGTGTGCTGCTCACTACCGAACTTTCACTGCTTTGCACCAGTGAATTACATTCAGAAGTTGCCGTACTCTTTGGTTTATCAACCAAGCTTTTTGTGGACTCAGGTACTAAATCAGTCAATTGTGACTTACGTCTAGCGGCACTGACTGAATTCTCCGGTTCAAAAAACCACTGTGTTGCAACCGCTCTTTTAGGTTTGTGTGTTGGTGCCTTTAAGTTCGCGTTGGTGGAATCACCAACACGTTGCTTTTTATTTAGCCTTGGTCGTTGCCCTTGTCTTGTTAGTGACAACGAAACATACTCCCAGATTGTTAAAAAATCGTTCGTTTCGAATGAATTCATTTTAATCTAACGAGAACAAAGATGAATTAGTAAAATATATATTGTTTAATAAATTGGACAACATGAACATTAAACTATCACCAACAAGACGGCACTAGATGTCTTAGTTTTTTTTTTTTTATATATATATATTATGCTTGTTGTTTACGTTGTAGGGTGTACCACCTTTCCATTATCGTAAACTCATCATAATATGCAATTCTATAAAAAAAAATTAACAAATGAAGAACTCATGAATTTTTAGTTGCATACGTTTTATTATGTACTCTAAAAATTTAAATTTACAACATTAATTTTAAGTAATATTTGCTTAGCAAGCGCCATTACACCGAATCATACCGCAAACTCGGACCCAATTCTTCCAGTTCGGAATATATGAAATATTCCTCAAAACTATTCGTGATCATATCTCGTATCTCATCAAATGTCATGCATAAAAAAATGTTTTTTTTTTGTGTGTTGTCATATTTGTTTGTGCGTCTTGTTGTTTTATGTGGTAAAATGTTTTTAAACATAAATAATAATAATATTCGTTTTTGGGTTTATGATTAGGTAACAATGAATCCAACAAATAATCAATACCGGTATTCGGAACGGTACAACATCAAATATGGCATGACATTTGATGAGATACGTGATATGATCACGAATAGTTTTGAGGAATATTTCATATATTCCGAACTGGAAGACACACAAACACAGTGGTTTTTTGAACC
>OY987255.1:101323415-101599750 GCA_963920725.1 Rhamphomyia laevipes | reverse complement strand
GTCAGTGCCGCTAGACGTAAGTCACAATTGACTGATTTAGTACCTGAGTCCACAAAAAGCTTGGTTGATAAACCAAAGAGTACGGCAACTTCTGAATGTAATTCACTGGTGCAAAGCAGTGAAAGTTCGGTAGTGAGCAGCACAACCAACCAACCAGAAGAGCAGGTGCCAGTTGGTGAAGAGCTAATAGGACCACCAGTATTAATCAATGACTGTAACACCAAGAAGTGGAGTTAATTAAGGTTGAACACTACAGTTGCGGAATTCAGAATACGGATTGACATCCAACGCGTCATTACGAAAGAAGGGCAACAGGTGTTCTTGCCGAAAAAGGTGGTTGAGAGAATAGACTTCGATAAAATAAGAGCGTCCAATCAAAAAGATTTTTTCGTAAATCTGCCAGGTGGATGGGTGCATACGGGCGCAAGTCTATGCCGATGGGAAGGTGATGTTTCACCATCATCAACCTCGCAAAAAATCAAAAATTAATAAATACAAGCTGGTGTTGAACAATATTGTTCAACGGGTGGGAGAATGTTCAGCCAACACCCCTTAAAAAAGAAAATTATATTAAAAAAAAAAATCTTTGAAAACTTACAAAATATTTGTTTATATTTTATATGAAAAACAACAACAACTACATGTGTAAGTTTCATGTTGAAATAGCATGGAAGGTTGTTGATGTTTTCAATACATATTATACCAAATCGAAAGGTACTTACCTGTAGTTTCGATCCCCAAATAAATGCAACCAATATCAGGTGGATATTGGTTACTAAATGCAATTCAGTATTCGTTAATGTACCGGCATAACCTGAAAAATAAAGGAAAAAGTTTAGATGAATATCAGCTTTAATATAGCTGAAATCCATGATGTGCATATATTTTTAGAATTCTAATAAATTCTTAATTTCATTTTTAATAACTTACCAGAATTAATAGTTAAAAATAATCTTATATTTGTAAATTAAATTTAGATGAAATGTCGGCATTTCACCTGTCAAACCGAAACTTGCGGAGTAAATTACGAGTCGAATAATCCGCGTAGACTTATGAAAATTTTCTACCCGGTAGAAAAGTTAATCTCGAATCTAATTATGTTAGGAAAAATTGCGGAAAATAAACATAGAATTTGTGTTTTTTAAATTAAATGAAAAACCCAATTAGTATGAGCGAGATGCAATTGGTACGAGCGGGATAAAATAAACTGCACGAAAGTACTCTCTCGTAATAAAAATCAGTAGGGACAACTTAATAATAATTAAATTGTTCAGGGCTGAACTTTTTTATAGCATTTTATAGCAAAAATTATTAATAGAATTATAATTAGGAAAATTTAGTAGAGAAATTATAGAAAATAGTATTCTAAACAAAAAAAGGTTAGTAAAGGTTTTCAGGAAAACCTTAGGATAAAATGTTATGACCATTATGGTCAAATGATTTAAAATTTAATATGGTTACACCATATAGAAAATGTTAATTCTTAAATATATTAGGCTATATAAACGATAGGCAAATTGAGAATTTTATCAGTCTCATCGAGCGATTACCAGAAGTATCGAAACTTCAGCAAAATAATTTAAAACTATTGTTGTTTTAAAAAATAATACGTAAAGGTAAGAAAAAATTATTGTATACGGATAAAATTACAAGTGGCACAAGTAATTGTGGAAAATTTGTGATTGTTCCTATGCAATAAATTTACTTTTGGTTAAATTAACAAATTTAATTAATAAACGGATAAAGTGAATTTACTTTTGGAAATTAGTTTATTAAATATATTGTAAGTAATAATTAAGCGAATTTATAGAAAATAAATAGTGAATAAAATTGCCAATTAGCGAATTATTAAAATTTGATTAAAAAAAATTATTTTAAAATTAATTAGTGAATTTATAGAATTAATTTGATAGAAAAAAATCAATTTTTAAAATAAATAGTTTACGGTAGTTTAGTTGAAAAGAATCAATTAAAGTTAGGTTAGATCGGAAAACCACATGAATTTGTAAAAAATTAAAACGTTTAATTATTATATACAAAAATTATAAATCATGCGTTGCAAAATTTAAATAAAAAAAGTGAGGTTAAATTCGATTGAATTAATTTAATTAAATTAAGGTTAGATTGCGCCCACATTACGATCACGTGTCGAATTAAGATTACGGTTATCGAGTTGTAGATCAAATGTTAATTTAGTAAGGTTATTTTAGTAGATAATTGTTCTTACAAAACAATTTCTTTATTATCGATTGATTGAAGTTAATTTATTAGATAATTGTTCTTACAAAACAATTTATTATTTAATTGTTCTTACAAAACAATTTCGTTGATTATGGTTTACCAGGTATATTGTATTTGATATTAATCTGGTAAATGTAATTTAATCAACATAGTTTCAAACGTATAAATTAGTACAGGTAACCTAACCTCAACATAAATTAATTAGGGAAATAGCATAAAATAGCATAAATTAGATTATTTAACCTCAGAGAATTAGTCGTTTCAACCAATTTCTAGGTTTTTTGGAACAAAATTAAATATTGAACAAAACCAATATTAAACGATCCACCAGGTTGCGCTACATTGTATAATTGTTGAAATCTACTCTAATTGTCGCCCAATCAGCTGATCGAACTTCAAATAGCAGTAAGGCTAATGGTATGAACACAATTGCTGTGACGATTGAAGCGACATCAACGTTAACAATTAGCAATCGTAACTGAAAACAATTAATTAAAAGTAACGTAATAATACAAATTGTTTGTTTGTTTTTATTAATTATTATATTATTGTAACATTTGAAATTTATCATTTTAATAAATATTTAAATAAAATAAATTGAACGTAAACCAAGCAGATTTCTTTTGATTTAGTTCAAGGAGAAGTTAAACTTTTTATTTCAGAAACTTTAACAGGCTCACCGAACAGGTTGACTCAATTAAATTAGTAACAGTTAATCTATACTTCAAAAAGCCGTGTTGATTAGGCACCAAAAAATTAGTACAATGCTCATAAATATTATCAAAAACCATTAACTCAAATAATTTAGGTACAAATAATAATTTAGTAATTGGTCGATAGTTCACTATTCTTTTTTCAAACCTTTCTTATGAACTGGTTTAATGTAAGACTTCTTCCAGATATTTTAAGAAATCCCAGTCGATAGTGAACGCCTAAACAAAACCGAAAGATGCAAAGTTAAAGAACGAGAGCAATTTCGAAGAATTGTTTCTGGAATCCCATCAGATCCAGGGGAAGTATTATCTGTGAGCTTTTCTAGATAGGACGTAATAAGATTATCATCAAAATTAATTTCCTGGAGAGTAGTCTTAGAACAGTTGTCCATGTGATCAAATGAAGATTCATGGATTTGAAAATCCACCCCAATATAAAAATTGGAAAAGTGTTCACGAAAATAGTTAGAATTAACCGTAGGATCATTACTAAAATTTCCATTTGAAGCCCATGAATGTAGGAAATTGATCTGCTTTTCTTTTAGAGTTAACAAAATTCTAGAATAATTTAGGGTTATCAACAAGCTTAAACGATATGTCGTGAACATAATTTTTATAGCACTAAATGAATTAAACAAATTAACAAAAATCCCATAATTAATGTTATTTTTAAACTTGAGATAAGTACGCCAAGCTTTATTCTTAATGTTTTTAAGTTTCCTTAATTCTTGAGAAAACCAAGGGGGACTATTATCAATACCTTTAATTTTTTTTTAGGTACAAACAAATTAAATCCACATAATGACAGTGTTATAATCTACATTATTAAGTCAATGGAATTTAAATATGCGTTAAAAATTTTAACTTTAACTTTAACTTTTTCAGTGTTTAAACCAAAGTATTAATTTATTGACAAATAAAACCCAATTTGTTTTCTTCAACACAACTATATATTTATTACAATCTTTATTATTATATTTATTAATGTTCTGTTATAAAATATTATTTAAATTTATTATGTATTATAAGACAACTATATATTATTAGATCGACCGGTAACTTCAGACTGACTAAACTTTTGTTAATTACTTTTATTCGTCAACTATCAATATTTTATTCTTGTAATTAAAGACGAAAAAATTATTATGCGCGTGTAAGATAATTCATATTTAAATTTAATTAATAAGCAAAAATAATTATGCGCGTGTAAATTTACTTTACTTAAAATGATTTATTTTAATATAATGAAAATATGTATAATTGTTGACATTGCTAAAATTATATATATTTTATTGTGTGGGAAAATTAAATTATTTAAATTCTCAAGATGGACTTTATGTAATTATAAAAATGTATCATACTAATATGTTTGGATACATTTATATTATGCATATATGTATATTAAATTATATTTTTACTAGTGAGAATGTTGTTATCTATAACTCCCCCATCGTTAGTCTGAGGCTCCGACGAAGTATTTGTTTGAATGTTTCTTTTTTTCTATTTATATAAATTTTTACAAAAAATACTATTACTATTATGATTAATATAATAGAAATATTTACTGAAAAATTAATTGCATAATCTTGATATTTATTTTCTATAATTTCTTTACTATTATTATTTATATTTTTAACATGAATTTCTTCTAATTTAATCAAATCTACTTTTTTCTTTTCTTTTATTGTAGTTGTATAATAAGGTAAAACAATTTTATCTTTAATTTTTGTATAAAAATTTTCAAATAATCTGTTATTTAATTGTAACTTACAGTTTTAATATTTTATCAAATTATTACCTGATATATTTACATTCAAATTATTACAATTGAGTACAATTTTAGTTTTATCAATATTTTTTGTTATAATAATTCCAGATATTTGCATTTTACAATTGGCCTCTCTAAAATTAATTATGTTGTAAATACAATTTTTATATTCTATGTACTTCTATTAAATTCTTTTTTTTGTTGTCTTTAACATATGAGTTATAAATTTTATTATTGTTATCTACAAGTATATTTTATATTCTTCTAATAAAATTGATTTATTTTGATTATTCGCTATTGGTTCAATTAGAATTTCTGACATTGGCTTTTCGGTATATGCAGGTATTAAAAGAATAATGATAATTTGTTCTGAATGAAAAACTATAACAAGTTTGATATCTTTAAAAGATTCTAGGTCAGGCATTAAATTTAGTTCGTCTTCTGTAAGGATATTTTTGGAAAGGATGCCGAGTCTACTTGTTAGTACCTGAGCAGGATGGGGCGGGATTATTAGAACAGTGAGGAATATTATTATTCGTATCATTGTTAGCTGGAATAGAAAATCGTCTTTCAATTTTTGGTTTTGGTATTTTTGATTGGATTGTTGGGGAATTATTGTTTTGAATTTTTTTTTTCTTTTTTAAGTGAGTTTTATAATATTTTAATCCATTATCCTTGTCTATTATATGATTTTCGTCTAATATTTCTGATTCTATTTTCCTGAATTTAGCGTGATTTTCCCCTCCTACAGATCCTATCATAATATAGTATCATCCTTCGCTTGTACCAATGGACAGACTTTCGTTACGGGCCTCGTAACTATGTTCTGTATTTATTTTTACCACTCGAACAACTCCATCTCCACCTGGATGGACTTCTTCAACTCGTTCCAGTGGCCAAAATGTTGGTGATGTATTCTCATCTTTTAATAATATTACATCGTCTTCCTTAATATTTGGTTGTGTTGTCTGCCATTTTGTTCTTTGTTGTAATGTATTTAAATATTTGTCCCAAAATTGCTGTGTTATATATTGCATATGTCGCCACCTTTGACCTGGTGCAACCTTGTCCAATATTTAAGGTTCAGGCACAGCGTTAAGTGGCCGTCCAATCTGGAAATGACCTGGTGTTAATACTTCCATGTCTTTGCTTCTATTTTCCATGACTGTTAACGGTCGAGAGTTTAAGCATGCTTCGACTCTACGGAGATGATACTTCACCGGTTTAACTCCAGCCTCCCATAAACCTCCAAAATGAGGTGCTCCTGGAGGATTAAAATGCCAACTGATTCCGTTTTCGCTGAAATGTTGACTCACAGTCCGACTTGCTTCCTGCAACGCCTTTGTTAACTCCTTATTGAGTGTAACCTGTGCTCCTTTAAAATTTGTACCGCAGTCGGAGTAAACATCAGTACATAAACCACTTCGTGCAACAAATCTCCTAAATTATGCTAAAAAGGCTGGCGCTGATAAATCTGATACTAATTCCAAGTGTATAGCTTTCGTACCCATACAAACAAATATACAAAAATAACCCTTATACGTTCTTGACGTTCTATGCGATGACGTTTTTAAAAATATTGGACCTGCAAAATCCATTCCGACATGACTGAACGGTTTTGATATATTTACCCTACAACTTGGTAAATTTCCAATTAATTGTGTATACGGTTCCTTTTTGTGACGAATACAAGTTGTACATTTAGCTATCTGTCTTGATATTATTCGTTTTCCATTAAGTATCCAGTATAAATTCCTGCTCGTATTTAAAACCAAATTAACTCCACCATGTAGAGTGTCTTTATGTATTTCATTAATGATTAATGTTGTAACATTATGATTTGATGGCAGTATAACTGGGTGGTTGTTTTTGTATGCTACATTTGCGTTGGTTAACCGTCCACCTACAGTATAATTTTATGTTGATCCAAAAATGGCATTAATGTCAACAACTGGCTTTTTTTATCAATTGTTTTATTTCCAATCAAACGATTATATTCTTCGGAAAATGCTTTTTGCTGAATTAATTTTAATATTAAATTTTCTGCAACATCCGTTTTTTGTTTATTTAACATTCCTACTCTTTTAACGTTTCCCTTTATTGCGTTGTTATAAAATCATAGTATCCATGCAGTTGTTCTCTTTAATAACATGAATGATGAAAAACGCGAAAACATATCATCATTAGTGGTTAATAGTGACACAACAGTTGCCTTCTTCACTTATATTGCAGGTACTGTCAATGAAACTTTATTTTCTGGCCATTCTTTCTCAGCTTTTACCAACCACGTTGGTCCATTCCACCATAACTCATTCGTTATGATTTTTTCAGCTGGTATTCCTCTGCAGGATTAAATTCTGTTGGTACGTGTCTCCAACAGCTTGGATCTACTTTATCCTGTATTTCACTAACTCTATTAGCAACAAATGTTTTCCATTTCGATGGATGATTATGAATCCATTGTAAGGTAATTGTTGAATCCGTCCATGCAGTAATCGAATAATTTTTTAACCCCATTCAGCGTATCGTTGTTTCAATTAGTCGGGCCAAAATTAGTGCACCACATAATTCTAAACGTAGCAATGTTACCTGTATTATTGGTGCTACCTTGGTTTTTGGTGCAATCAATTTTGAAGTGACAACTCCATCTGAATTTTGTATTCGTAAATATATTACTGCTGCGTAAGCTATAATTGAACATTGTTTGATTGTAACGTAATACCTAACCATCTAGGTATTCTAATTTTATTTAGTTGTTGCAGACTTTCTTTAAAAAATTGCCATCGTTCCGCAATTGATTTATCTACTTCTGCGTCCCAAGAGTTCCCTGATATCCATAACTCTTGAATTAATAATTTTGCTACTACAATTACAGTTGTGATCCATCCTAAAGTATCATATAATGAAGCAACTTGTAATAAAATAGACCTTTTAGTGATCGCTTGCTGAGTTTTATCTAATACTGCAAATGTAAAATAATCCGTACCAGGATATCATCTTATTCCGAGTGTTTTAATTGTATTAGATTCGTCAAATTGAAATGTCTCTTTCAATTCCGTGTGTGCTAATGGTAACTGCTCTACTATCTATGGATAATTACTGGCCCATTTTCGAAGATTAAAATGTCCTTTTTTTAGCATCTGTATGCATTGCTGTTGCAGTTCCTTTGCTTCTTCAATACTATCTGCCCCACTTAATAGATCATTCACGTAACGCTGCCCACTTAATAGATCATTCACGTAATCAAGTAACGCTGCCTTTGCAGCTAATTGATAATTTTGTTCTTCATCCGCCGATAATTGTTGCAATGCTTTAATTGCTAAATATGGAGCAGGTGATGTGTCGAAAGTCACCGTTTTTAACTCATAATTAGTGTCCACCTTTGTAATCGGGTCTCTCCAAATTATTCGTTGGTACTTTCGATGTTCTGGATGAATTAAAATCATACGATACATCTTCTCGATGTCCGCTGTTATGGCTACTTTATATTTTCGCCATTTCGTTAAAGTGGAAAACAATTTTGGTTGTAATATTGGTCCTATCAACATTTGTTCATTCAATGATTTTCCATTTGTTGTTTTTGCTGAAGCATCAAATACAACTCTAAGTTTCGTTGTAGTACTTTCTTTAAACACTGCATGATGTGGTATATAATAAGGATTAATAGACTGCTCATTTGATACCTTTTCCATCTGGTTTAAATCTATATATACATCTAGGCACTTTGAATATTCTTCATCTAGTGTAGTTTTCCCTTTGAATTTATTTTTTAGTACTTCATAACGTTTTCTGGCCATCTCTCGAGATGACCCTAGATCTGGACCTCGTCCATTTATAAATGGTAGTTTAACTTCATACTGTCCATTTTCAAGTCTTGTATGCGTTAACTTGAATATATTTTCACATTCTTCATTCTCTGGTTTCAAAGTTTTTCTTTTTTAATTGATGACATATCTCATCACTCTGCCGTTGGATAACTGTAAATGTTTTTGTTTCTTCCTAATGTAGTCTGTATTGCTACTGATGCATCCTTTAGTCCCTTGTATAATATTTGCATACGTTGTTGCTCCAAGAAGTATATCAATATTTCCTGGAATATAATAAGTGGGATCTGCTAACTCCAGATTCTTCAGCTGGTCCCACTGTCTTCATATAATTTTACATGAAGGTAACATATCTGTTATTTTCTTAATAACTAGCATAGATACTTTCACGCTAGACGTATTTGTGTTATTATTATAAATCTGTACTTGAACCTTTTTATTGGAAATTGCTGTTTGACCTCTACTCAAACCGGTAATTTCCACCTTGGCTGATTCACCTGGCACCCCTAATTTCTTACAGACATTCTCTGTAATAAACGATGATTGAGATCCAGGATGAAGCAAACAGCTGTTGTAGTCTGCCGTAAATACGATGTTGGTTGTTCTAACAGTTCACCTTACCTTGGGTAGGGGGTGAACTAAAAATACCTGTATTGGAAATAAGGAAGACTTGGTACTATGTTGTTCTATTGGTTTCTTTATTGAAAAATCGTTAAAAGCGATAAACTTTTTATACAATTACTAAGTTTCCAATTAGAAAGCTTGATTCCAAGTGACTTATCCAATTCTATAACAACCATTTATATATGATTTTCAATTTGTGTCGTCATCGCTAATTTATATACAAATATAATTTTTTATTCGCGATTGCGACACAAATTTATTAATCATGCATAAATGTTATGATAAATTTCTATATTAAACAGTAAAATGCTGAATATGCATTATCAGCATATTCGCATTTCACTGTTACAAAATCATATAGTACACAAATATAAATTTGTTTTTATACAAATTTAGATCATTAGTGTATTAACCTTTTGATTTTGTAATCGGTCAATATACAGAAATTGATCATGACGTGCAATGGACTTTAATTAGACCATTACACAACATACCTCCCAATTCACAAGTTGAAAAGATGAGTCCTTGAAGAGGACTTACCTTTTCAATGGAGTGTTGTTCTAGATTGGTCCAATTGAAATGAAACCTTCTTACAAATTTAATCTTAATTTCTAATTTCCATTTTTTTAATTACATAATTAAAAATTTTTTTTTTTATTATTATTATTTTTTTTTTAAAATACCAAATTGTTGTAATTACCGAATTTCGCACTCTCATTTCTTTTGTTGAGAAATTTCACCTTCCCGTAATGAGATAGGCTCGGACGTTTACATTTACAAACAATTCTACAAAAACAAATATTTATTTAATTTATTCAAACTAGCAAAAAAAAATTTTTTACAGTGTAATAATTCAAACTTTTTTTTTTTTATATATATTCTTACAGTATAATTTTTTTTACAAATTGTTTACAATTTTCTATTTTTTTTTATAGTAAACATGTTATTTATACAATACAATTTTTTATCTTATACTTCTATTTTATGTAAATGATCTATTAATTTTTGACTACTTCCTTCCCCTCTATTACAAAAAAAATTTTATAATATTTTTTTTTTTTTAATTTTTTAAATTAGCAAAATTTTATATTTTAAAATGCCGTATGTGCAAAAAAAATCCTTACAACTCCTAATTTACTGAATTTATTACTCATTACAATTATAATTGTTGAACTAAACGTTTCCATAAATTTTAAATTAACAAATAAAAAAAATAAAAAACTTCATATATCTTAACATTAAAAAATCAAATAAAAATCAAAAAGTTCATATATTAAAATTAAAAAATCAAAAAAAAATTAAAAATTTTATACATTTTAAAATTAAAAATCAGAAATAAATCAAAAAAAAATTATTTTATTACAAATTCAAAATTTTATATATTTTAAATTAAAAAAACAAAAATTTATATTAAAAAAAAATGGAGACCATCATCATTTCTATTTCTTGTTTCGTCAATGGAAGAAGCGTTCGCATAGGACGCAAATATAATTGTGATTTGTGCGAACGTTTCTTCCATACACTGACGGATCGAAACAAGCACTATGCCGTAACCGGTCACAAAAAAGTACATTTAATAATGGTAATATTAAAAATCTATTGAAAATCTTTTAATTTTTTATTATATATATTTTTTTTTTTTTTAGCCCAAAACGTCATCATCATCAGGACAAGGACAACAACCATAAATAATTCAAATTTACAAAAAAAAAATATTTTAAATTACTTAATTAAACTTTGTAAAAAATATTTTAAAAAATTAAATAATTACAAGTGAACCCCCTTTTTTTTCTTTTTATTATATATATTTTATTTTCTGATATTCTAGACTGTCCCTCTGTCCGTAGTGTACTCTGTTATTTTGTCCATATTTTTCCGCTGTTATTTTGTCTTATTAAAATCCTCCCTCTTTAAAAAAAATTAAACTTCAGTGTCGCACCAAAAAATTTTGTTGTGTATAGAATTTGTCATAACTATAATTTTTTATTTATTCGTTTCATTATTGACGTATATATTTATTGTGACATATGGAACAAAAGAATATGTGGCACATATTATATATATATTTTTGTATATATATAAAGTGATATCAATATACAACAATTTGATATGACATTAAGTAAAAAAAATTAAAAATGGTAGTAATTATTTGTCTGTTACATTTGCAATGCAAATCGTACCACATTTTTTAATAGATGAACTTTCAAGTGATCTATTAAGTGAAAATAATTTTTGTAATACAATTGATTTATTGGCATGTTTAGCTGCCCATCATCGTGGACCAGAAGGATTTGCACTGTTACGTATTAATCATGATCCTAGTACATTTATGATGGAACGAAATTTAACATTACCATCACAATATATACAATCTGGTATTTTACATGTACGTTCGAATGATTGTGACGATCCACCTGATTTACAAGAAAAACTGAACATTTATTAAAAGATCAACAACATGGCCGTGATCCAGTTAAAATATTTGGAATGTTTGTAAACATAGTGAATTTATATGGTATATTAATACCACGTTTCTTCCGCCAAGCAACACAAATTTGTATTGATTATGTGTATCGTCATATAAATGATTCAAATTTAAATCATGATTCAAATAAACCAAAATATTTTTATATATTTATATATAAAATAATTCAATTGTAGGTTCTATGTAAGTTCTGGGCCACCAAGAGGTACTGATTTACATCGTTATGTTTTTATTATTTTTTTAAAACAAGATGGAAAACTGAAAAAAAAAACATTTAATTAATCGAAATGGTGATCGTCGTGTTGGATTTTCTTGCCGATAAACATAAATTCGGTAATCCAACTTTTTGGTAATTTTTTTTTTTTAAATCTAAATTGGACGATTCTAAAATTATATAAACAACTGTGAGTATAAAATTGTTATAGTATTTTGAAGCTATATTTTTTTTTTTACTAATGTTTATTTTGCAATATAGCAATGTTTTAACAAAAAAAAATTTTATATTGTAGCTTTGAATTTTTTCTCATCGTATGATATTTAAAGAATTTAAGTTATCGCAAATAAATTTTTGAGAATGATAATGAAAGAAAAGAAAAAATTTATAATGACGATAATTAACGCATTTTATGAATTAATTTATTAGCGTTGAATTATTAAGTATTTACAAAATTTATCGGTAAAAGTCTCAATCGTTTCAATTTTATATATAAAAATTGGAACAATCTACTAATTATTTTTATATATTTTAGGATCTATTTTCCGGAATGTTTGGTTTTAAAAAAAAATAATAATAATGGAAACTAAATGATCAACTCTACTACCAGGATTAATCGTAAGAAATTTAATAATAACTCTATCAATACTAACTTATTAAATAAACAATATTTTATATAAACCGAGTTAAATTTTTTTTTAATTTTTGTTATTGTTAATTTAATTAAATCTCGGTATAAAAAAATTAGGGTTGTCAACCCATAACAATTAATTTAAGTATTTTACTAATTTTCTATTAACGCTATTTATTTCAAATCACTTCAGCTCGCAGTACTGTAGTGATTTGTACTATTTTAAGCAATTTTTACTGCCACAAAAAAAATAATATTATTACTAAAAAATTAAAAATAAAAGTTAATTTCTAAATAAAAAAAATACGAATCAATAATTAATTAACAAAATAAAAAAAATAAGTATTAATTAACTTCTGAACGATAACGTTTGTGGAGTTAGTGATTCCGAATCGGTCGAGTAAGATTTGTTTCTTTCATTAGTTCTAATTTTCGATAAGTTTGTTGTCGGAATTTTGGGCAGCGGTATTTTTGGTGGTGTATTAAAATGAACTGTTTCTATTGGTCGCGAAATTTCTATTGGACTGGAAATTTCTATAGGACTGGAAATTTTTATTGGTCTTGAAATTTGCATGTTCCTTCGTTTTAGAGTTACGTCTAATGGTTCTTCGTAAAATCCGTCATTGTCATCTCTATTATGTAAATCCTCTCTGTTATGTTTTATTCGTCTTCCGTCTTCTACCTTAATTCTAGTTTCTCTATTACTCATACAATATTTTATAATTTTAATAACTATATACAATATTATTATTCCTGTTAATGTCCCCGTTATTATAAAGTTAGTCATCGTTCCTGTCCGCAAAAATTCAATCTGTTGTTGTCTATTATTTTCAGCACTAATTTCCTCTCTTATATTATTTATTGTTTTACTACGTTTATTAAATTCCCGTCGTAACTCGTCCGGTCCAAGTGGTTGTACTTTACTATTTTCTTTTTCTATTTCTGTCCATTCTATTGATGTTGTGGTAAAATTATTTTCTATAGCTGGTATTTTTCCAAAAACATAACTTGTTGTTCCCCCAAGTTCTCGATGTTTTCTGTCAAAATAAGGCATTTCTAGCTGTCCTAATATAAATGAACATTTCTTAGTTAATCTAAGAATACCTATCGCTACTACTGTATGTTTATATGTATTTGGACTACAGAAACTTGTCACATCTTGTTTGACAAAAAATATAAACAGCCATGTGTTTAAAGTTTGTAATGGTACCACATGATTTGTCAATTGTTTAACGGCAAGGTATTGACAACTGTTATGTCCGTCCCTGTTACATACATACTCTAACCATTTCATTCATTGCTCCATTAATAGTTTGACATGCTATATTGAATTCAACTGTTGTATAATAAATAAATTGGTTTGCTGAATTGTTAGCAATATAGTCCCAATCACTTTTTATAACCGTGAGCTGATTATTATTAGTCAGTTTTGGAAGAGAATAAATTTTGTATAAATCAAATTCCTCTTTATTTAAAACATTAATTGTAATTCTAACTCCTAACTCATTTTCCCAATGACCTAGATCTATTTGTGCTAATTGATTTATTATTTCTGTCGTATATAAATATGAATGTCCTTCCTGATTTGTCATGTTCTTGATAATGTCCACTAATAATTGTGAATCTACTACTAATGGATGTATTTTGTGCTGTTGCAATGAATTAATTATTTCACCTTGTTCTAACATATAATCCTGTATTCTTTCTAATTCTGCCAAAACAAATATTGCTATCCTATGTAACTCAATTTCTGCCCATAGTTCGTCTATGTCAGTCTGCATCCCTTTAAAATTCTTTTGTAATTTTTGTTCTAATTTCCCAAGTCTTTCCTCTACTTCTTGTGCACGTATTGTCAAGTTGCCCGTAACTTCCCTAACAAATTCAAAATTAGAAGCTATGACCGCAGTCTGTTTGTCCAATAAATCCATTACTTTATCCCCGTTTTTACTTAACTTTTCTAAACTATTGTAAATTTGGTCTGAATCCCCCTCGTCCATTGTTCCGAATAACATTTTTGAAACTGTCCCAATTATATTTAGTGCCCCCCTTTTTCGTCTTCTAAAATAGTGATTTACCCCTTCCGTTGTTTTTTTTATTTTATTTGCCCAAAGATTAATTTCATTTTTAAATGTATTACATGTTTGTGATTTTACATGACCTAATAATTGTATACATGTAGTATCTACTTTACTTATTATAGAATCTAAAAAATCCGCCATTTCCTCCTCCGAGGTTAATTGTAATTTGGTATAGATGTGAAGTGAATCCCGATATTCTATTATTTTGTCCATATGTTCAAATAAAATTTCCGTGTTTTTTATCTCCTCGATTTCGACTGGACTTCCTTCTCCAAGTGTTGCTAGCATAAGCAACCAAACTATGCTCGCTAATAACATTCTAAAAACAAAAAAAAATAATATCTATCACCTAATGAATTTTTACTGATACAAAAAAAAATCCAATGTTTTATTAAATTTATTTACTAACTGAAATATATATAAAAAAAACTAGTCTGTTCTTAGTCTGTCCATTTTTTTATCCTGTTGTTGTGCACTCGTCGCGTTTTATTGCCTATTTTAATGGTTGTATTTAGGGAATTAGGTATTTCTATAACTTCATAAGGTCCTAACTAACCTAAACTTAATTTATTTGCTTTATTCGCATTAACAAGTAATACTTTGTCTCCGATTTTGTAATTTTCTTTTTTCGCAGATTGATCGTAATATTTCTTTGATCGCATTTTATTTTTTATTAAATTTTCCCTGGCTAATTGATGAATAGTTTGTAATTTATTTTTGGTGATTAAACAAAAATCATCATGATTATATAATGGTTCTGGCTTTCTTTTACATATACTGGGTAACGGATCACAAAACCCATATAATATATATAACGGAGAAAATTTGGTTCCCTCATGTGGTGTGTGATTGTGAGTAAACACTGCCTCAGCCAACCATTCATCCCAACTTTGTACATTTTTATTTACCATTATTCGAAGATATTCCACTAAAGGCCCATGTCTTCGTTCTAGAGACCCATTAGATTGTGGATGGTATGCTGTAGTTTGTACTTTCTTTATTTTAAGCATTTTACAAAGTTTTTTGAATAATTCACTTGTGAAATTTGTTCCTTGATCTGTTATTAGTTTCCTAGGTATGACTGAATATTTTAGTATAATATGCTTATAAAACGCTTCTGCTACAATTGTGGCTTCCATGTTGGGTATAGCTACACAATCCAAAATTTTAGTCAAATCATCCTGAAATGATAATATGTACTTATTTCCATTGTTGGTAATAGGAAAAGGCCCAACGAGATCTATGTAAACTTTATCAAAAGGTTTTTTAGCGGTGTCCGTTATAGCCATTTCCATTTTGGTAATTTTACCACGTTTAGCCTTCTGACATTTATGACAAGCTTTAAGGAATTTTCTTATAGTTCTTATCATATTTTTCCAGTAGTAAAATCTACGCACTCTGATATATGTTTTAACCACTCCCATATGACCTCCTAGAGGGGAGTCATGATATTCCTTTAAAATCGTATTAATCTCCTCTGTCGTATGCAATTCAATTTTCTTCGATAAACCTTACTTTATTGCTGTTATTTCCTCTCCATCCCCTTCTTCAGATTCTTCTATTTCTATGGTGTTATCATTTTTCCCATTTTCCATTAGTTTATTTGCCTGAGCTCTGGTCACTATGTTAATATGAGCTTCCATTGACTTGCTATTTTCATTTCCTAATTTTTCATCCATTTCATCATATGGTATTCTACTAAGTGCATCCGCATTCGAGTTTCGTTTACCTGGCTTGTAATGAACCGTATAAGAATATTCTGATAATCGCATTTTCCATCTATTCAACCGACCTTCAGGATTTCGTTTATTGAATTCACTAATCAAAGGTTTATGATCAGTGTAAACCGTAAAATCCCTACCGAACAGATAACACCTGTAGTTTTTTATGGCCCAATAAATGCCCAACATTTCTTTTTCGATTGTGCTATAGTTACGTTCGGCCTTGTTCAATACTCTACTGGCATATGCTATTGGGTGATCTTGACCCACTTCTCCTTGTGATAGCACAGCACCCAATGCTGTATTACAAGCGTCGGTTGTTAGTATAAATGGTTTCGTAAAATCTGGGTATTTTAACAATGGTGGTTGTGTTAACAATTTCTTAACATTTTCAAACGCTATTTGGCAACTATCAGTCCAAACAATTTTTTTTCCTTTTGTGGCTAATTTGTATAAAGGGTCGCCAACCTCAGCTAAATTAGGCATGCTAGATCTGTAATAATTTACTAGACCCAAAAACGATTGGAGTTGGGTAGTAGTTGCTGGTGTTGGAAATCCTTCTACACAACTCGTTTTTTCAGGATCTGGTAAAACCCCATTTTCCGTACACTTATGACCCAAGTAAACTACTTCTCTTCTAAGAAATTTACATTTCTCTGGTTGGAGCTTTAAGTTATTTTCCCTTAATCGTTCCAGTACTGCTCTTAGTTTATTTTGATGGTCTTCTAAATTTCTTCCATAAATAACGATATCATCCAAATATACGAAACATTTAATTCCTTGTAAACCAGATAAAACGTAATTCATTAAACGTTGGAAAGTAGCTGGTGCCCCTGTCAAACCAAATGGCATTCTTTTGAATTCATAATGACCGAAGATGGTGCTGAATGCTGTTTTTTCACAATCCTTCCCGTTTACTAGAACCTGATGGTAACCACTGGCTAAATTCAATGTAGTAAAATACCTTGAGTTCCCTAATTGTTGCAAAATATCCTCTATCCTTGGTAAGGGAAATGCGTCCTTAATGGTTACTGCATTTAATTTGCGATAGTCAATAACCACTCTAAATCGTTTTTTACCATCTGGTCCCGGTTTCTTTGGAACGACCAGAAGAGGTGAATTCCACGCACTTCGACTTGGTTGTATAATATCGCTGTTCAACATTTGCTCCACCTTTGTTTGAATTTCTTTCCTATGACTTTCAGGCAATCTATAACTCGCTTGGGCTATTGGTGCACTATCTACTTTAGTTTCAATCTTATGAGCTATCGATGTGGTATGACTTAAATTTGTAAGAATTGGACCAATCTAGAACAGCACTCCATTGAAAAGGTAAGTCCTCTTCAAGGACTCATCTTTTCAACTTGTGAATTGGGAGGTATGTTGTGTAATGGTCTAATTAAAGTCCATTGCACGTCATGATCAATTTCTGTATATTGACCGATTACAAAATCAAAAGGTTAATACACTAATGATCTAAATTTGTATAAAAACAAATTTATATTTGTGTACTATATGATTTTGTAACAGTGAAATGCGAATATGCTGATAATGCATATTCAGCATTTTACTGTTTAATATAGAAATTTATCATAACATTTATGCATGATTAATAAATTTGTGTCGCAATCGCGAATAAAAAATTATATTTGTATATAAATTAGCGATGACGACACAAACTGAAAATCATATATAAATGGTTGTTATAGAATTGGAGAAGTCACTTGGAATCAAGCTTTCTAATTGGAAACTTAGTAATTGTATAAAAAGTTTATCGCTTTTAACGATTTTTCAATAAAGAAACCAATAGAACAACATAGTACCAAGTCTTCCTTATTTCCAATACAGGTACTTTTAGTTCACCCCCTACCCAAGGTAAGGTGAACTGTAAGAACAACCAACATCGTATTTACGGCAGACTACAACACAGCGTAGCGTTATGCATCGCCCATACTAATGCTGTGGCTAACAACACAAAAAAAATTTACGATTTCAATATCTCCAACTTCAGCACCAGCAAATAAATAATTAATGAATCCCATGTGGATATCATAACACCAAGTGATTTTAATTGCTATTCATATTGCTCAGTCGCCTCGATCAGTTGTCGTAGCGATTTGCCAGATTCGTTGCCAGATTCGTTTAGTATTTTTGGTTAATTCACCAAAATTTTGATATGTGTATTAACCAGCAGTCGTTTGTTCTCGTATCGCAGCTTGAGTTTTTCCCATGCTGGCTCATAATCATTGCCTGTTACTGGTACATGTTTCAGCAGCCTTTCTGCTTCACCAGTTAAACAGCCCTTTAAATATTGCAGCTTCTGAACTGCTTGAAGTTATGTGTTGTTGTGTATGATTGAAACAAACAAGTCGTGAAACGATCTCCATTCGTTATAATCCTCATTGAATTTTAGAAGCGTTAACGTGGTAGTTGTACTTGATTATATACAATCGAAGTTGTGTTAACATTTTGTTGTTGTAGTTGTGGTACGCCGAATTTGTTTGTATCTACATTTTGTTTAATTTTTAAATTATCCTTTAAGTCGCCAATATACTCTGTATACGCAACTTCTATATCAGAATAAACATCTTCTGTGAGTGTCTACACACTCTTCAGCAGAATTTTCTATTAATTCTCGAATGGCCAGATCATTTAATCCAAATTCATACCAACTGTTACTCAAATCGTTGATATTAGTTTCATAGAATCCAACGGTTCGTTTTTCCAATTTTGTTTTCTTGCCGTTGATAATTGATTTTTGAATTCTCTCTGCCAAAACCTTCTGTTTTGTTAGGGTACTTTTCAATGACGCAGTCATATTGAAATAAAACCACTTTATCGTCTTTGATAAACTAGTTTGCCTCTTGTATGAAATGATTGCCAATATCCTATTTCTAATTTTTAACTATTATCAACCAATTTCTTTGTGTCAAATATTCAAATTCCACAAAATCAAATGGACCTGACAGTATCCGGTTCGAAGGACCAAAATGTTCGGTGAGCCTGCTAAAGTTTCTGAAATAAAAAGTCTAACTTCTCCTTGAACTAAATAATAAGAAATCTGCTTGGTTTACGTTCAATTTTATTTTATTTAAATATTTATTAAAATGATAAATTTCAAATGTTACAATAATATAATAATTAATAAAAAACAAACAAACAATTTGTATTATTACGTTACTTTTAATTAATTGTTTTCAGTTACGATTGCTTCGTTGATGTCGCTTCTATCGTTACAGCAATGGTGTTCATACCATTAGCCTTACTGCTATTTGAAGTTCGATCAGCTGATTGTCTATATACTACAATTGCCGTTGGGCGACAATTAGAGTAGATTTCAACAATTATACAATGTAGCGCAACCTGGTGGATCGTTTAATATTGGTTTTGTTCAATATTTAATTTTGTTCCAAAAAACCTAGAAATTGGTTGAAACGACTAATTCTCTGAGGTTAAATAATCTAATTTATGCTATTTTATGCTATTTCCCTAATTAATTTATATTGAGGTTAGGTTACCTGTACTAATTTATACGTTTGAAACTATGATACCAGATTAATATCAACTACAATATACCTGGTAAACCATAATCAACGATAATAAGAAATTGTTTTGTAAGAACAATTATCTAATAAATTGTTTTGTAAGAACAATTATCTAATAAATTAACTTCAATCAATCGATAATAAGGAAATTGTTTTGTAAGAACAATTATCTAATAAATTAACTTCAAGCAATCGATAATAAAGAAATTGTTTTGTAAGAACAATTATCTACTAAAATAACCTTACTAAATTAACATTTGATTTTCAACTCGATAACCGTAATCTTAATTCGACACGTGATCGTAATGTGGGGGCGCAATCTAACCTTAATTTAATTAAATTAATTCAATCGGATTTAACCTCACTTTTTTATTTAAATTTTGCAACGCGTGATTTATAATTTTTGTATATAATAATTAAACGTTTTAATTTTTTACAAATTCATGTGGTTTTCCGATCCTAACTTTAATTGATTCTTTTCAACTAAACTACCGTAAACTATTTATTTTAAAAATTGATTTTTTTCCATCAAATTAAATTCTATAAATTCACTAATTAATTTTAAAATAATTTATTTTAATCCAATTCTAATAATTCGCTAATTGGCAATTTTAATTAACTTCACTATTTATTTTCTATAACTTCGGTTAATTATTACTTACAATATATTGAATAAACCAATTTCGAAAATTAAATTCACTTTATCCGTTTATTAATTAAATTTGTTAATTTAACCAAAAGTAAATATATTGCATAGGAACAATCACAAATTTTCCACAATTACTTGTGCCACTTGTAATTTTATCCGTATACAATAATTTTTTCTTACCTTTACGTATTATTTTTTAAAACAACAATAGTTCTAAATTATTTTGCTGTACTTTCGAATTGATCCTGCTACTTCTGGTAATCGATCGATGAGACTGATAAAATTCTCAATTTGCCTATCGTTTATATAGCCTAATAAGTAGTAAGACCGAAGAGAGAGCTAGCTCACACCCCTGAAGCCCATCTGCCCGGGCTGCGTAATTGGTGGTGCCATCTGTGAGAATTTGTGTGGTGGTGGTTTGAAAGCGCCTGAATATATGCATAAATATATAATTTATCCTGAAGCCCGGCTGTAATGCATGAAGCCCGGCTGTAATGCCTGAAGCCTGGCTGTAATGTCTGAGGCTCGGCTGTAATGCAGGAAGCTCGGATGTAATTGGTGGCGCCATCTGTGAGAAGAAGTCCGACTGTAATTGGTGGGAATTTTTGTGTGGTGTTTTGAAAGCACATGAATATACGCATACATATATAATTTTTGAGTGAGATGTTTTGTTTTTTGTGTGGTGTTTTGAGAGCACCTGAATATATGCATTGTGCTAAGGCTATACTAATTTATAGTTGGTTTAAAAGCAAAATTCTCTTAGTACATTTTCCATGTTTTAAGTTTTTATACTAAATCAAGTCATAATAATACCAACTTTATCCTGGCAAAACATTCTAAGCCGCAACATGATATTTAACTTGTTAAAATTTGTAGTTTTTATATTGTTAGTTCAAAATCAGAAATCACTAAGTAAAAAAATATTTAAGAAGTTTGTGTCTGAAAATTTTCTAATTGTATTTCATATGAATTTCCTCATAAAAAATATTTTTTAGACTTCAAAGTTTAATGATTACAAAAGGGTTGCAAAAAATGTTTAATTCCAATTGATTTTTTTTAATCAAAACCAAAAGTTTTACCAGAACTGATTTATAGTTTTTTTTATTATGTACTATAGATAAATTTGAAAATTGTATATTATCAATGAATTTCGTCAACATAAATTGCGAAATTGTAAAATAATAATTTTCTTGAATGAAAGAAATATTTTTTAGTTATACATATTTTATTTATACATTTATATATATTTTCACATAATTTTAAATAATGGCAATATTTTTTATTAATTTATATGTAGATATATATATATATATATATATATCATCATCATCATCATCGTCCTCATCGACAATTGATTTATCTGAGTGGTATTCCTCGTTTGTTATAAAGGTTTACAAACTCTAATATAGTTGTCCTGTTTCTAGGTCCCATACTTTTCAATCCGCAGGTTCCATTTTTTATGTTATCAATTTCGCGTGTTGGCATACCACTACACCTGAGTGGCATAAAAATTTGAAATTTAGGAAATCTTGCGATTATTCTGGTACCGAATTTGGTATTTATTTTTTTGATATCTACTATTTTATATATTTTGTTTAATACCATATCCGATGGCTTTTTTGTAATAATTTCTTTATATTTATATGATTTGTTTAAAGAATTTATAAAGTTTTCAGCCATTATGTTGTATTATGTTATATTATATATTTTACTATTACACTGTTGAATGTTCACTTGGAATTGATAAATATAATTGAAAAACTTCTACTTTTATACACCCAGAACATGAAAATTTAGTAATTTGTAAATTTTGTGAAGTCTAATAAAATATTATAATTTTTTGTTCGAATATCAACAAAAACATATTTTCTAAGCCTTCATCCTGAATTATTGATTATAATATAACCTTGTGTCACAAAAAAAAAAAAAAAGAATGTTTATTTAAACAAAATAAACTAATAAGGTTTTACTTCTACTTTTATACACCCATCAGGATATGAAAAATGAATACTTTTATTTTGTTGAGTCTAATAATATAATGCAATTTTTTGTTCTAATATAAACAAAACCATATTTTATTAGCTTGCATCCTGAACTAGTGATTATAATTTAACCTTGAGCATGTGCATAGCCAGCGAATATATTTTATTATAAGTTCTTTACCCAGGACATAAAAAAATATTTTTATTTTGTTGTCTAATAAAATATTATGATTTTTTGTTTTTTTCTCAGCTGCAGAAAGGGTATTATGCAGATAAAGATATTTTCATCATATTGATTGAATAAATAATTATAAAATAATGTGCGAAAACTAAAAGATAATATTGAAATTTGTATTATTTTTTTATTTACTAATGTTTTTAAAGATTTAATAAATACATTTTATATGTTTAGATTTAATGTGTTATTTTATAATGACTCCAGGGTATGGTATCATGTGAATTATTTAAAAGTTTTCTTTTGTCATCATATGGACTTTAACAAATTTTGTTTTGTTTTAATGAATAGACTAAATGATTTCTTGATGTTATAGTACTTTGGGTGCAAGTTAAAGTTTTTTGTAAAAGAAAGCAATCTAGGTAGTCATCAAATGTAATTTTATTTTTAATAATAGTAGTCTTAACTCCTATAGCTTTTTTGAATGCATCAATGTCATTAACTCTAATGGAATACATCTTTGATCTCAATCCAATGAATTCAGTCATTATTTGACCATTATTTTCATCTTTCATTAGACCTGGCTTCTTTTTGTTGAATAAATCTAATCCATATTTATTATTTTCGGGATAATCACTTGTATCGAATTTATGAATAGTTGTTTTCATAATATTATAAATATCAGAATATTTTATTTCATAAATTAATGAGTCTGTATCAGTATACATCATTTTACATGCTAATCCAAACTTATTCTGCATGTAGTTATAATGAAAATCATAAACACATGTTTTAGATATGTCTAATATACTAAAGCCAATATAAATAGGTTTATTCATATAGACTTCAGTCTTTTTTAACTCTACAGCTACTAAATTTAATTTTCATCAAAAATTCTGGAACTATGAAAAGTAGGTTTTGCTATTAATGCGTTTGCTCCATATCGTCCATTCCAATGGTTTACCAATTTAATTGTTCTATAGTTACGAACATTCTCCATAGTTTTACCAAATATTGAATTTATCATTAATTTATACAAATTTTTTCAAAATCATTTATAGATTTTTTGCGCATTTTAGTATTGAGATCAATATAACTTTTTAGCCAGGGACTTTGTTTAAATTTTAAAATGCTATGTATTTTTACTAACACAAGTCCATTTTCTAAAGCCTGCTGTAAATTTCTATAATGAATTACATAGTTTTTTTTACCATTCAAAGTTGTTAATAATTTTTCCGTTTTACTATTGGGAGCAATTAAATGTTCTGCGCAAAAAGGTAAATAACTATGATTATCATGAATTTCTTGAGGATAATCAAGATCTACTTCTAGAATATATCCAACAGAAGAAACATCATTAATTTGAGGAACATCAAAGCCAGTGATTTCAGTATCATTTAACCACTTGAAATTACTAATTGGTAAATATTGTGACATAGCCCAACCATATAAATTGTTAACATCATAATACATTAAATAAATACTTTCAGCCTCAGAATCATATGTAGACATATACTTATTATTGGCTGTACTATATCTGTTAAATAATTAATATTAAAAAAAAATTTTTTTTTGAAATAATATAATAATACCTATTAGAACATTGGCTTAAGCCACCTCGAATTCCTCTTTCAATAAATAAGAGCATATCGATGTCAGTAAGAAGATTTAACTCCAGAGTATTTTAAAATACAATCCCAGGTAAATCCTGGTAGTGTATAATTATAATTAGCCGGATCTAATCCGTATGTTGTAATACAATTGTTGCGAAAATATTCAAACACATCCGCCAGTAACAAAATATCTGTTTTCATATAAATATCTGAATATTCACCCAAATTTTTAATTTTAAGTTTTCCAAACTTTTTGAGCGTGATTGGAATCGTTATCTGATATATTACAATCATTTAACTTATTATAAAAATCGGTCTTGCTTGGTAAATTAGTTACATGATGTAACTTACATCTAATTTCTCTGAAGCATCAATAAAATCATATGGTAAAAACCCTTTTGTTGTTATTAAATTAAACTCTTCATCGTTTAGATTTAACCATTCGTTTCGTGTTATTAATTTCTCATTTAATGGTAAATATTTGGCTAGTTTATCCTGTGAAGCTGACATAAATCTAAATGAATTAATAAATTTGAATCGCAAGTCGGTAACCCTTTACAAATGATATATATTTTTCCTTATTTGTTGGTATAAGAGATATTTTTCCATAAAATTCTAATGCAATATCTTTTATTATGAAGTGTGAATCGTAACCAGATAAGTTATGAAAAACTACTGGTATATCTCTTGAAAGCCGATATTGCTGATTACATACTGAATGGGCTGCACCTCTATATTTACCAGTTAAATGACAATGATCCTTAACGCGAACATCACTTTCATCAAAATGCTTTTCACATATATGACATTTATCATCTGTTTGAAATGATAATAGCTCACTAGCTGTTAAAGTCTTTAGAGGAATAATATTTTGATAAATTACTTCAATTGCTTCTGCAATTTCACTTAATTGATTATCAAACCATTTTCCAGGTTCATTCCCCCTATATGATTTATAATAAGATTTGGTATCATATAAGAACATTTCAAATAATATCCAATGCTGTATACTATATGTTTTTGATAGAACTGAGAATGTTCAGTTTTTATTATAGATACAGGTTCTAGAATTGATTCCAAATTTGAATAGATCACATAAGGTACCTTTTCTTTATTCTTATAGTTTGTGAAAGATATTTCTGTTTTGGTAGGTATTGTTATGCAACAGTTATTTTGCTTCTCGCAATTAACAGCATGATTATTCAATTTCTCTTGAGATAGAAAGTAATGCAACAGCGATCACAATACTCTACCATTTCTTTTCGAAATTTGACTTGAAATTAATTTTTATAAATTCTTTATCCAACAGTAATGATATTTCATAAGTGGAATTTCCTCATAATCATTATCATCATAATCATCATCATCGTCATCATCATAATCATTTTCAATATTTTAATATTCTTGAACTAATAATAAATTTATATGTCTATTATTTACTTTTGATTTTGTTAATCTGAGTGGTACTACTTTAAAACGATTTTCTGCAACTTTTTTCAATATGAATACATTAACAGATAATATATTATTTAGATCTTCAATTCGCTTAATTTGATTTATATTAACTGGAAACTTTATTCCAGCGAAATTTAATACTGTTGAATAATGCATAAAGGAACTAGTTCTATAACTATTACTTGTTGCTGGATATAAAGCTGATGTAATTGCCCAAGCAAAGCACCTATTATCACTATTTTTAATATTTATGCATGTTTTTTTGCGTTGAATTGTGTTAGGGATTTTAATATATGTTGATCCAATCAGTCTGTTGCAATCATTCATATTTATAGCTAAGTAAATAATTGAGGAAAGAGTCCACCCACTATCTCTTTCTTGAAATTCATCAAGTTCTTTCAAAATACTTTCCAAAATATTACAAATATAACCAATCCTCATAGTCGTCAAAGAGTTCAATTTTTTTATTTGATGTAGACAAAAATTTATCTTCAGTTATTACCTTATCACCCGATTTAATTAAAAACTCACAACATAATGTTGCGTTAATTTTTAAACATAATTGATCTGATTCTTTAATAAATGTTTTAACATTATTTTCAAATGCTTTGCAAGCATCAATTAAAAATTCTCTAGGATCTTTGTGACCAAAATTAACTATTATAGCTGTTTTTATTCGGTTTTCAAAAGCACTTTCAACATATTCCCATTTTACTTTTACAACATAATTAGCAACTACACCACCAGCACCCGTTACACTAAATAACTGTTTTTCTAATATACATTTAATACTTTTCAATCGTTCAATTTGATATTCAAAATGATTTTTAGTACCATTATAGTTTGTTTGTCTTATTTCTTTTATATAATTATCAATTTCAATCATTTTGTCTATAGATTCTTCGATAGGTAAATTATTTAAACTTATACTAGAAATAAATTTTTTGAATACATCATCATATATTTTTATTTTTTTTATAATTGGCTGTTCTTCATCCCCAACATCACTAACAAATTTATGTTTATTAAACATTATTCACTCAAAGCGTATTTTTGTAAACTAATTCTTTTACTAAATAATATCCTATATTTATACACAAAATTAACCAAAGTAAAATTATGAGATCAATATCTTCAAATTTTAGTTTTTTTTTTTTTTTTTAATCCCGGAAAATTTTGATTTAGTATGGAAACTTAATTTTTAAAAAACAGTAAAACAAGTTTTTTTTTTTTTATTTATTTCATTATTTTTCTTCTTAATCTAAACAGTTCAATTTATTTCATTTTATTTTTTTATTTAATAAGTTTGAATTAGAAGAGAAAAAAAAAATTATTAACAACTATAACTTAAACTAAGAAAAAAAATAGTTAAAGTACATTCTGTTGCAGAATCGCAAGTATCGAATGAACTATCAATCAAAATAAATTCCCAAATAAGCACAAGATGTGAGGGGTTTGACATAAATAAAGATTTACTAACAAATATTCATTAAAAAAAAAAAAAAATATATAAAATGTATATTTAACTCTCAAAAATTTAAGTATAAATATATTAGCTTTTATAGACAAACTCTTAACAAATCTTCAGCTTCCTCATAATTATAATTAAAAAGCCAAACTTTTATTTCTTTTAAAAATGCGGACAACAATCTAATGGATCCGATATGTTCAGGTAGATTATTAAAAACTCTAGGTGCAAATATTTTGTAGAAATGAGATCTATTAAAACGTGGAACAGTAACAAGATTTCTATCATTAATTCTCAAATTATACACAACAGTATGTCTCATATTTAGATAACCAGATTTCAAAAAGAACACCTTCAAAGTTTTAAACAAATATAAATTTCTCAATGGCAGAATTTTCAATGATTTAAATACTAAACTAGGTGATAGGCGTCTTTTTTTACAAATTAATCTGACAGCATGTTTTTGGGATGTTAATAGTTGTGCCAATTTATTGAAATACGCACCACCCCAGCAAGCTATACCATATTGAAGTTTTGAATGAAAGAGGGCATAATACACCATAGTTGATACTTTAATAGAACTGTATAAATTTACATGATACAATTGTCTAATAGCTTTATTGAAGTATTGTTTAAATATGACGTATGCTCAGTCCAATCAAACTTAGTATCAATAAAAAGCCCAAGATATTTAAATCTCTAACACTCTCAATTTTAAAACAGTTAGAATTACAACAACAGTAATTACCAGAAAAATTATTATTAAGTAAAATGGTACTATTATTAGAAAATAAAGGATATTTCTGACATTTTGGAACATGATAATACAGGTTATAGTCATAAATAGGATTATTAGAAATACTGAAATTCATATATTTAGTTTTACAACTAATGATTAATCTATGTTTTCTAAACCAACGTCGTAATAAGTCAATATCATAATTCATATTAACAACAATGTCGAAATGATTATTACAAGTATAAGTGAAAGCAGTATCATCTGCAAATGCTGTGGAATTACCCTTAAATGGTTGTAAAAACAAAGAATTTATAAAAATAAGAAACAAAATCTCTAATAAATTACTGAAGTCACTATTAATTCTTACTTTTTGTTTCCGATTAGTAAGGTAAGAATTAAACCAATTGTGAATAAAACCTCTGAACCCGGCTCTATCTAGTTTGTTTAAAAGTAAATCATAATCAACTAGATCAAAAGCTTTTGTTATATCAATAAATAATGCTGAAGTTATTTTTCCATTGTTTAGTGATTCGTAAATTTCCTCACAAAATTTGAGCAGAGCACCTTCCGTAGATTTACCTTTCAAAAAGCCAAATTGACTATTATTAAAAAAAAATATTTTATTTAAAAATTCGATAATTCTATTTTTCATTGCCTTTTCAAAGATTTTCGAAAAGGTTGATAGCAAAGAAATTGGTCTATAATTATTTGCTTCGAATGAGTTGCCATTTTTGAATAAAGGAATAACTTCTGCTATTTTTAATTTATCAGGAAATTTACCACAGAGTACGCTTTTATTAAATATATGTGCTAAAACAACAACAACCTGAAAAGAAATTTTCTTCAGGATATTACTAGAGATACAATTAGATGTCGTAGACTTAGAATTCTGTAAACTATTAATAATTCTATATGTAGCTCGAGTGCAGATATGGGCTCAAAGAAAAGACTTTCAACTTGGCTGGGCTCATCAATAAAGACTCGTCTTGAATATTTGATACAGAGTCATCAAATGTAAATTGTTGATGAATTTTAACAAAAAGTTCATTGAGATGATTGGCAATAGTTTTCGGATCAGAATTCAAATTATTCTCAATCTTTAAGAAGATTATTTGAACATTTTTTATTTAACAGACAATTTACTAAATTCCATTCTTTTTTCGAATTTCCTTTGCATTCAAATTTACTAACAAAATAATTTTCTTTACATTTTTGAGTTTCATTCTTAATTTCACGACAGATTTTCTCATAATATTTTTTAAGACGAATATTACCAGGATATTTTTGAGCTGTATTTTTCAATTTATTTCTCTTACTAATTTTATTTAGGAGTATATTAGAAATCCAAGGTTTAATTCTTTTAAGTTTATTACATACATGTATAGAATTGGACGAACTATCATTATAGTGAAAATAGTGATAAATTTATCAAATGCTATAGAAGGATCATTCTCACTATAAACTTCATTCCAGAATTCAAAATTTAAAATCAAATTCAATTTTTCAAAATCAATATGTTCTGAAGTAAAATTAACGCATTTATTTTTCACATTTGTAACAATATTATTAAACACAAAACCTGTCATAGCATGATCATAAATAAAAGCTTTAAAAGGATTTTCAGAATTATATTGGGTCCTATAAAATATATGGTCGATACACGTAGAACTTGATGTAGTAATACGAGTCGGATCATTAATTAAGGAAGTAAAACCATTATACGCCATAAGGGATTGATAATTATCAACATCCTTAGATTTAGATAATAAATCAATATTTAAATCGCCAAGAATTATACAATTTTTGGACTTAATATGTAATATAAAGTTCGAAAATTCATTCAAAAAACTATTAATACTGTGTTCATGCAATCTGTAAATACATATGAAACAATAAGTTATGCTATCAATTTCACACATAATCTTTAAGATATCAGCACTATTTAAATTAATATAGGAGACGTCACATATAATGTCACTTCTTGCGAAAACAGCTACACCACCTGAAGCATAATTATTATTACAAGAAGCCCAAGAATTAAAATTAGGAATACTGTAATCATTTTTTTCATTATCATATATCCAAATTTCACTAAAAAAATCATATCTGGAAGGTTATGAAAAATTAAAAGATTTGTCAAAAAAGCATCAAAATTTTTGCGCATACTTCGTATGTTCTGATGAACTACAGAAAAATTTGGGAGATTTGAATGATGAGATTCATCAATATTACTAAAACAATTATTACTATTCAAATTATTTGCAGAAGGCAGATTGACAAAATTACCAAAATTAGAATTAATTTGATTATTTAAGATCATAAGAAAAAAAAAATTAAAAATTTAATTAATTTTATCAAGATCATAGAGAGATCTCATGAACTCTGTGAGACTATCATTTATGAAGATTTTGTTACTCCCGAACTCTTTACCAAAAATATCAGCATTCAAATTTTTTTTAACAGCAAACTTTTTGTTCATAATTCTCTCTTTGGTGACATATGAATAGAACTTAACACAAAGAATATTAGTGCTAATATTAGTGTTCTGCAAATTCAAATCATCATAAGTCACAGAAGCTGCATTGTCATTTCCCGAGAGAACTTGAGAAAAAGTATTTCTTGATTGTTTAATGTAACAATACTCAATGTCGTCATCAGAAAGTTGCTCACCCAGACCATTATTTACTAGATTTAATACTTTTCCTTTTGCGTTATTTTTTTGTAAATCAGGAATACCTTAATATCAACTATATTTTTTTTTCTTTCTTACTCTAGTACATTAACTTTATTTTCAAATACAATTATCTTTTTATGCATTTCTGTATTCTCTTTTCTTAGTGCATTCATTTCAGAAAGTGCATTAGAAACCATTGATTTTAAGCTAGTAATTTCTTGATAAAATAGCTGAATTGTTATTATAGGGTTATTAACCTCTATATCAACAATTGAAAGATAGGCTATGGGAGTTCGAGCGCAATTTTACGTGTATTTTTAAAGGGGGGTCTAAAATTACTTTTTAAGTGTTGCCGTGTTCCATAAATCTATGTACTATATCTTAACACAGAAGCACGGAAGCACTAACACACAAACTGTTTTCTCTAAATTAGTGCATAAAAGCTCTAAATGATCTTTGATATCATCTTATACACACACACACATATATATACAAATGCATGAAAGCTCTCTCAATCTTCCTCAATATGCATACAGCGTAAATTGTAACTAACCATATTATATAAATTTATTACAACTTCCTCTTTAGCGTATAATTGATTTAGGAGTTTATGTACACAAAAGGCTTATTTAGTACTTTTTATACAATTAAGTACGAATTAATCTGTGTAGAGAGTGACAGCATTAGTTACTTGTATTCTGGTTTTGGCTGTTCCAATTTTGTTCAGAGAAACATGTTGTGGCGCACTATAGCTTTAAAATATTAATATACACAAGCATCCGATTTACTTTATATAAAATTTGTTTGCAATGCAGTGATCTCACGTGTATTTATTTTTATTTATATGTGTAACAATAATATGAAGTGATGCAAAACGTATTTTTCGAAGCTCTAAATGATCTTTGATGTTATCTTATACACACACATACAAACACATGAGTACTAAAAACTCTCTCTGCAGTCTTCCTCCCATATAGATGCACAACCTAAACCACATATGATAAAAATTTATCACAATACTTTACATATTCCACTTCTTTTTCCCTTCCGGTCCTAATAGAAAGAATATGTGTCATTTATCTACTGTTTCTGCTATTCATATTTTTTTCAGACCCAAAGGGTTAAAATTAAATTATCGTATAATGTAATATTTAGGTTTGTAAATGGATTTGTTATATGTTTGCTCAGAAGAAAAAAAACGTGCATAGCTCATTAAAGCTTTTAATACACACATAAAAAACTCTCCACACAAAAAAAAATCTTTCTATCTTTATACTTTACATAATTATTATTTTCTAAAGGGTCACATTTTCGATTTATTTATATAAGTAACAATAATATGATGATATACAAATTATATATAAATAAGACAAGATCTTTGATATCATCACCTTACATACACAAGTAAGAAAAAATTATCCGTTAAGCTGATGCATCAAATGAAATTTGTTATAATATTTAAACATGTATGTAATATATATATATATGTATATAATTCAATTATGTAGTACTAATTATACAATCTGTTTGACTTTGCTGATTATTGTTAACGCGGTCCCCGTAAGCCCCGTGTGCTTAGGCCAAATAATTCATGCGGCTTGTATTCAACATAATATATTTATATATATTAAATTTTTGGTGAATGTTGGGTTTTTTGGAAAAAAAACTTATATTTAGAATATTATATATATTAACAATAACACTGTATGTTAACAAAAAATGTTATATTAAATTTAATATAGGTGTTTGATGCTAAATCAATTAAAAATCGTCCCAATGCAACAACAATTTTGAGTGTGTGAGAATGAACTCGTATATATTTTATATATTAAAGTAAAAATGCTAAATTATAAAAGCACAATTTTTTTTTTGCGTTTTTTGGATAAAAATATTAGGGTGACCATACGACCAAATAATTATTAACGTGCCTCATAATTAATGCGCCATAAATATAATTTTATATTATTGAGTATTGGTTCTTTTTTCAATATGTCCTGACAATAAAAATATTTATTTATTTATTTTTATTTATTTATTTATTTATTGATATTCTAATTACAGACATTTTTAAAATTTATTACACAAATTTACATACATAATTACATAAAAAACGAATTTTGAATAAAATAATTATTTGAAGATAAATATAATATCAGTTATTATATCTGTAGTTTTTCATGTTGTTCTTATAACTTAGTCTACTAATACTAGGAGCGTAATAAGTACTAAATTTATTAAATGTTCTACTGATTCTTGTGATAGGCTCATTATTAGCATAATTTGTCCTATGCCTATCCACTAGTAGAAAGTTGATGTTCCGTAAATTGCGGCAGTTTGTATTTAATATAATTTTCTGTTTGAGCTGGCAACAATCAATTTTATTATTGATTAAATCAAAAGCAAAAACTGCATCCGCCATGTTTCTACGATATTCCAGTGAGTGTAGATTTAATAATTTTAACCTGTTTTCATAAGCTGGTAGATCATATGAGGTAGAATTTCTATTCCAATTCAGACTTCTCAAAGCAAATAACAAACATTGTTTCTGAATTGACTCAATAATTTTGATATCCTTGACCAAGTGTGGATTCCAAATAACGCTGCCATATTCTAGAATTGGACGAACTAAGGAACAATATAATGTTTTAGTTATATAAGGATCATCAAATTCCTTAGATCTTCTTTTAATGAAACCCCAAATTTTACGACCTGTTGACTGCGTTTTAGCAATATGTAAGCTGAAATTAAGTTTTTTGTCCAACAGAATCCCTAGATCATTGATTTCAGTACAAACTTCCAGTTGACAATTGTTAATATGATAGTTGCTATCTATCGGAGCTCGATTTCTATAAAATTTCATAACTTTACATTTATCGATATTCAGTATTAGATTATTTTTTATGCACCAACTGTATAAGTTATTAAGATTAGCTTGTAGCACTTCGCAATCTGCACTATTATTTATACGAATATATAACTTCAGATCGTCAGCATATAAGCTATACTTACAATTTTCAAACTCAGAAGGTAAGTCATTAATAAATATGATAAATAATAACGGGCCTAGGTGACTGCCCTGTGGAACGCCAGATGTAACTTTAATTTTCCTTGAGAAAACGTTATTAATTTTAACCATCTGATAACGATTCGCCAAATACGATTTGATCCAATTTAGAATATTATTATTTATACCTATCTTTTGTAATTTATAGACTAGCAAAGAATGATCCACTTTATCGAAAGCTTTACTGAAATCGGTATATGTTGAGTGAAACTGATTATTTTGTTCCATACCATTCAACAGAAAACTAGTATAATCGGTTAAATTAGTTACCGTTGATCTACCTTTTATGAAACCGTGCTGATTTTGGTCTAAAATGCATTTGACTTCCTCGTACATTTTAGAAGTGACAAGTTTTTCAAACAATTTCGGTATTACAGATAGACCAGCTATACCTCTGTAGTTTTTAATATTTGATCTGTCGCCCGATTTAAAAATTGCAGTGATGAAAGAGCCTTTTCACACATCTGGGAATCTAACTTCTTAATGAGATATTAAAAATAGTTTGAAGTGAAAGTGCCAAGCCGGTATACGTGTTTTTAAAGAAAACTGGAGGTATTAAGTCAGGACCTGGACCTTTATTTATATCAAGTGTTTTTAGTGCACCTGCAACTTCTTCGACTGTAAGCGTATAATTATTAAAATTACTTTGAATCGTATTAGTAAAATTAAAATCCTTTTCATCATATAAAAATTCGTTATTATATACAGATTCGAAAAAGTCGGCAAACTTATTAGTTATATCGCTGAGATCTGATGCTCTGTGTTCATTATAATGCATAATACTGGGATAACCTTTAACATTTCTTTTGTAATCAATAAAAGAGTAAAAATGTTTTGGATCAGATTTGATTTTCATGTCAGTTATTTCAATATAATCAATATATGCATTTACATCAATATTAGTAAATTCATTACTTAAACTAATAAATTTGTTGTAATCAATTTCAGTTTCAGACTTACTCCATTTTTTATAAGCTCTGTTTTTCTTGTTTTTGGCATTTCTACAGTCTTTATTCCACCATGGCGGCTGGACTGATCTTCTCATTAACATTTTAGGAACACAATTTTCAATTATTTCTGTTAGTATATGATTAAATTCACAAACAGCTTCGTCAATATTAACATTGTCAGTTTCTAATGTTAATTGGTGTCGTTTCTAATGTTAATTGGTGTAAAAATGCTATCATTATTATCATCTTTGCACCATTTAATGTTAGGTAGATTAAAATCGCCGAAAATAAATAAATCATCATTGTCATTCATTAAATTTAAAACCTTTTCAACTGCAGCTAGATTATTTTCGTACATATCAATTTCACAAGTAGGTTTTATATATATGCATCCAATGTAAATATATTTGCTGTTTAATAATAATTTAATCCACACTTGTTGTGTTTCATCAGGAAATTTTAATTCGTGTTCTATAGTATCACAGGCATTGTTGATATTGAATTGTGAACAGCAATAAGTACTCCACCACCTGGTCTATTTTCTCTATCCATTCTTACAACTTGCCAAAGGTTACCAAAGATTTCAGAATTAAGGTGTTTTAACCATGTTTCTGTTAGAACAATGTTGTTATATTCAGTTGATTGCACAACTCTGTGGAAATTGTTTAAGTCCTTCTTAAATCCTCCCATATTAAAATAATAAATATTAAGATTTAAGTTATTTTCGGAATTCAAGTCAGAGTTATTACAATCTATACTAGTGACAGGTAACTCATTATTAGCCTGTGATATTTGAAGATTGGTGTTCGGTGAATTAGGAGCACGGCCGAAAATACCTAGACTGGGCTTCTCTTTGTCTCTGTAGGTATTCAATTCTTTTCGAAGCGATATGGCTGCGATAAGACTCTAAATCATCTGATACCATTTCGGATGAATAACAAAAACTTTCATGATGTCTATCAAAAAGAATTCTTAGTTCAGCTGGATTTGATGGAAGACCTGCTTGCTGAATTAACATCATGATATTTATCTTAGTTTTCCCATCGATACATACAGACTTATCCTGATCATGGAGATATGCTAAGAATAATCGCACATTTTCGAATATTTTACTATCTTGAAATCTTGAGAGTGCATAACTGCCATCACAATTTTCGACAGAATTTTTAGTTAACCTTAAAATTGGTGGAATTAAAGGATTAACGAAGTTCGGCGATGGATGTGTTCTGTCCACATGAATAGAGGAAACAATTGTTAAAGGTCTGTCCAGTGGAAATTGTGGTATGTCCTTCACACTGGTAAGAGGATTTAGTGTTGGTCCTCGAACGAAGTTCGTCGGGTATTTAAATTTTTTAGAAAATGTTTTTCTTATATTATTATTTTTAGATGATGTCTTTATTATAAAATTATTATTTTTACTAGCATTATTATTATCAATACTATTATCATTATTATTATTATTGTTATTAATAATATTATTATCATTATTATTATTACTGTTATTATTATTATTATTATTATTATTATTATTACTCTTATTTTTATTACTATTACTAATATTACTATTATTATTATTAAATTTATTTTTATTTTTAGGTATATTATTTAGATTAATATTATTATTATTAATCTTATTTTTATTATTTTTTGTTTTCGCCTTTTTTGTTACCCCACCACCTTTATTATTATTATTATTATAAACATACCTAGCGTCATTATTTAAACCATTTATAAGCGCACTGCGGTATGATACTGATGAAGAAACAGTGCGATAAAATTGCGGTAGTAAAGAGGAAGAATACTGTTGTGATATAAGTGATGCAGGTTGTTGTGATTGTGGCTGCTGCAATATAAATTCACTATTCACACTTCTTCTTTCTGAGTTTTTTGCCGATTTTTTAACCATTCTAATTTTTTTGTTATTACTGTTTTTATTAATTTTTCTATGTATAATTTTTTTATTTTTATCTGTGATTTTTTTCCAGTTTGTAGCAGTAGCTTTGATACTTTGCCAAATTTTATCATTTTCCAATAAAATTACAATAGTGTGAATTGGCACACCAACCTTAAAACTGGAAAATTTAATTTTAGAAATTTGAATGTAACGTGGTGTTACACATTTACAAATTACATCAGTTACACCAAATTTAGTTTTTATAAAGTTTGTTAGCCTGTCTTCGTTGAATTTTCCAGCCTTCATTTTAATGTAAAGAGAGCACCGCTGCACCACCATTACATTAACATAAACATGCGGTGGTACCAGTTTGTCATTATTATAATTATCATTATTATTTACGTTTATATTATTATTATTATTATAATTATTATTATTATTATTTTATTATTATTATTATTATTATTATTATTATTATTATTATTATTATTATTATTATTATTATTATTATTATTATTATTATTATTATTATTATTATTATTATTATTAATATTATTATTATTATTATTATTATTATTATTATTATTATTATTATTATTATTATTATTATTATTATTATTATTATTATTATTATTATTATTATTATTAATTTTATTATTATTATTATTATTATTATTATTATTATTATTATCAATGATAATGTCATTATTATTATCATTATTGTCTTTATCATTTATAATATAATTTTCATTATTAGTACTTAATTCAATTGAATTGAGCTCGTCAAATAGAGATGCACCTTCACCGTTCGGTGGTGATTTCAGTGAGCTATCCTTTTTGATTGATACATATTTTAAATTTTTTACTTCGTCTGCAATATCAACAAAGCCCAATCTAATTGCAGCAAGTTCATCGCTAATGCAGGTTAATTGATTCTTTAATTCGTCAATACTGTTCTGTTGAAGTATTGTATCCAGTGTCTTATTTGAATGCTCTGAGTTTATTGACACTTTTTTTCAATAACTGATTGAACTTTTAGTGAACTGCTCTCACATGAAATTTTAAATTTCTTTATTGCTGAAAGTATTGAATCAAAGTTAAAACGAAATTTTTCAATCAATGAATCACCAATTTTAGTATCTAAATCTTTAATTGAGTCTAAATCATCATATAATTTAACAAAATTGTTTACAAATAAACTAAAATTGTCAGTTTGTCTGTTGAGTTTATCATCAATTTTGTAAACTTGGGAACTCATCTCGTCCACATGCTGCATTAACAAGTTAATATTTTCCTCAGCTTTTGAAAATTTATTGTCATTATTACGCATAATTGTTTTAATAGATTCAATATTATCCACGAATGATTTTAATATATCATTGTTTGATTTTATTGCAAGCATAACATGAGTCAGATTAATTGATTTACATTCTTTGCAGTAGTATGAAAAACCATGTTTAAATTCCTTTATATGCTTAATGCCTGAACGTGAGATACCAATACAATGTGGATGAAAAAGTTTCCTACAAATCCCATTACACGATATTAATTCAGAAATTACAGTATCTTTAGGGTCAGTACAACAATTTTCACCACTACACTTATTCATTATAAAGAGCTAATATGTATCAGTATATATTTAAATTTCAAGTTCAATATATTTAAATTTCAAGTTCACTGACACTATTACCATAAATGCCCGAATGTGTATTAATCAATTTCAATGTAATGTAACGACAAAAAGAAACAAAAAAACTGACCCACATAAAATTAAATTACACATATAAAATTCAAAAAATTATAATTAAATTAAATGTCACAATCAAAAAATAGTTAATGTTTTCGTTTAATATTTTAAGTTAAACTGCATATATAATATACATATATATATATAAAAAATAATAATATAAAAAAAAATGCAACTAAGCCAAATTTTCACAAAGGTGAAGAAATATTTAGGTGCTTAATTATCAATTAATTAATTATGTATTTTAATTTTTTTTTTTTGCGGAGTTAAAGAAAAACACGTCCGAACAGTTTAATGACTAAGAAGTGAATTTTGCATATTGTCACATTGGAACCTGTAAAGTAAAAATTGGAACCTGTAAAGTAAAAACAACTACAAAAATTATATTTTATATAAGTTTTATTAATAATGTGTGTAGTTTTAAATTAAAATTATAAAAAATTAAAACAAAAAATATAAAAATAATAAAATTTAAAAAAAAATATATATTATCCGATATTCGGGCTGCTACTGTAATTGGTTCGGTTAGGATGTAGGTTTTTATAACCTAACCCTATTTGTATCCTTAGATGCTTTAATTGAGTTCGACAACTCTGCAAGAAGGATATACCACCACATATTTGGCTTCTTTCACTTGTCTTACTCGATGCTTTTAGCATCGCATGTAAATTTCTCAAACTTCTAGAACATTCCTTAACATTTTCTTCTGCTTTATGTTTATTTTTATCATTATCAACTAATATTTTGACTCTTTCAAAAATTTCCTTCACTTGTTTATTCATTATATTTTAATTATTTTAAATACTCTTAAATTTATTTATTTTATATAATAGTAGCTTTATATATTTGTTTTATAATTATCACTTGATTTTATTTTTTTATTTTCAGTGTATATTTAAACTTCACTTTTATTAAATATTTAATAATGTGTGTGCATGAACCAATATGTAATAAAAATATTATTGACTTTATTTTATATATTTTTTAGCTGATACCTTATTTTACATATAATTTTTATATATTAGTATGTATATTTAAATTTCGCTTTTAAGAACTATGCAACAATTTGTGTCCACAAGCCAACAGTTAGTTTTTAATTAAATCTGATTGATCAGTATAGTATAACATTGTATAGCATCCATGAGAATATGCAGGAACATCCAAAAATAAATATATAATTTATTTTAATATTCATAAATTTAATATTTAATTGAGATCATATACAAAATATGTAATTTGTAACCATGTAAAGCTTAAATGCAAATGAACATGTAAACATTATCTTATGTTAATAATTTCAAGTTCTTGCTAATTGTATCATAATTGATTCAAAATATTTTTGATAAACTGATTCGTATTTTCATTCTTAGGGAGTTTTGTTCACATTTTTCAAAGTATATTTAATAATCAAAATGTGAAAAGTTGATAACTAACTACAAAATTATGTTAATGTTAGTATTTCTTGTTTTCTTTCGACCTGTAGAAAGTAAATAAACATTTATTTTTGAAAAATATAACTTGTACTTTATTTCAAGGTGAATAAGTTGAAGTAACACGCAACGAAACTCTTCATTTTTCAGTATATATTTTATTATTAATTCTTTTAGATATCTTTTTTTATTTTGTTTATATAGAATATAGAATACAAGAAAATTAAATAAATTTAAATAATATGTAAAGATTTTACTTGTTATAATATAGCAAGTTTTGTAAACATTATGAAATATTAAAATTGGGGTAATTTATATACCAAACTAATTTTAGTAATTATTAATAATCTTTAAATAAAGTATTAAAATAAATAAATAGGAGTGCTACAAATGTGAGAAAACATTAAAATAACTATTAAAATTTAAAATCTTCTTTTTTGTCAATTTGATTATTATCTAAATATAAATAATTATTACGTATATTTTATAATTTATTAGTCACAACAACATATTAATACTTTCGTTTATTATTATAAAATAATTTTACATAATACATCTTTCAGAAATATTAAAATTTTATAAAATTACTAAGGTATTAAATATATTTAAAACAATTCAATACAATATATTTTTAATCATTAACATTAAGCTATATTGATACACGGCCAACTATCATATATGTTCTTGAGTCTACATTATATATTTGGGAATCAACTTTGCTATATAGAAATAATAGTATCTTTTTATGGTATCGCTTCATTGCTTTTGGTTAATATTCTCGGAACCATGACTCATCCCATGAAAAAATATTACAGACAATTTAAGATTCTTAATTTTATATGTATGATAATGTTACAACACAATAAAAAATATTGCTAAATTATACTAAACATTATTTTGTAAAAACTGTAGTAATTTTGGTAAAATTGCAATATTAAATTTCAATTATATTAAAATCAGAGTTTATCAAAGGTTCAGTAGCACATACTCATATAAAATTAGAAATATAGATTAAAAAAAATTTTGATAACTTTTTCCGTTTTTTTTTTTTATTTTTTCAATCTATTTTTTAATTATTTTAATAACTAATTTTAGTACTGAATCGTGATAAAGTGAAAATCAATAAATTCTCTTAAAAAAATTATAAAAAGTTTTCAACGTTTTTAAAGTAAAAAATTATCTACAAAAATATATATAAAAATTTTTAAAGCAAAAAAATTAAAAATTAATTAGTAAAATTAATTAATAAAACATACAATTTAAAAAAAAACTGTTATTTATTAAAGTTTTATCATAAAAAATTGCAAAAAATCTTTAAATATAATCAAAAAAAAAAAAAATATAATAAAAAATACAATTAAAAAAGTACTATTTAATAAAGGTTTAAAAAAAATTACAAAAAATCATTAAAAAAAATCAAAAAATAATAATTACTAAAGAAATACAATTAAAAAATGTTATTTGTTAAAGTTTTAACATAAAAATCGCAAAAAATCCTTAAATGAAAATCGTGAAACATTTTTTACAGTTTCATTTAAAAAAGCTTTTTGCAGGCCTGCTAAAAATGAGGTAAATAATTGATCCCAAAAAACATTTTTTTAATTTTGATATTTTTTTAAAAACTTCAGTCGGAGTATGACGGAAGCGGCAACAGATCCTTAGAAGGGGGAATTTGATGGCAAATTCCGCGTGTCTGTAGCGCCTACATAAATTACATATATAATTGTATTTTATGCTATTTGTCATATACATATTTTTGCTTTATCTTTTATACTGTTTTCTTTTTGTGGTTCTAAATCTAAATAGTTTTTGCAGATTTTGGTTTTTTTGTAGTTTTAACTTGCATTTCAATAAAATAAATGGGCTTTAAATAATATTTTTATGTTTTTTTGTTTACTTTATATTATATTTTTAATTGCAGCAAATAGAGCAGCCCGACTATCGGATAATATATATTTTTTTTAAATTTTATTATTTTTATAATATTTTTATATTTTTTGTTTTAATTTTTTATAATTTTAATTTAAAACTACACACATTATTAATAAAACATATAAAATTTAAATTTTTGTAGTTGTTTTTCAATTTTTACTTTACAGGTTCCAATATTTTTATTGTCAGGACATATTGAAAAAAGAACCAATACTCAATAATATAAAATTATATTTATGGCGCATTAATTATGAGGCACGTTAATAATTATTTGGTCGTATGGTCACCCTAATATTGGTATGGGTGATTCGTATGGGTGATCGTAAATCAAGGCAAAACAAACATTTCAAAAATTTAATAATTATTTAGAAAGTATTGATTATAATACTTTTTTTTTGTTGAAACTCAAGAACAGATAATATTTTTTTATTTTTATTTTTTTATATTGTAAATAGATTAACAATTAATTAATAATATCACTTAAAAACCCTAATATTCGTATGGTCACCCTAAAAACGCAAAAAAAAATTATACTTTTATAATTTTGCATTTTTACTTTAATATATAAAATAATATATACAAGTTCATTGTGCACGTTTTTTTTCTTCTGAGCAAACATATAACAAATCCATTTACAAACCTAAATATTACATTATACGATAATTTAATTTTAACCCTTTGGGTCTGAAAAAAATATGAATAGCAGAAACAGTAGATAAATGACACATATTCTTTCTATTAGGACCGGAAGGGAAAAAGAAGTGGAATATGTAAAGTATTGTGATAAATTTTTATCATATGTGGTTTAGGTTGTGCATCTATATGGGAGGAAGACTGCAGAGAGAGTTTTTAGTACTCATGTGTTTGTATGTGTGTGTATAAGATAACATCAAAGATCATTTAGAGCTTCGAAAAATACGTTTTGCATCACTTCATATTATTGTTACACATATAAATAAAAATAAATACACGTGAGATCACTGCATTGCAAACAAATTTTATATAAAGTAAATCGGATGCTTGTGTATATTAATATTTTAAAGCTATAGTGCGCCACAACATGTTTCTCTGAACAAAATTGGAACAGCCAAAACCAGAATACAAGTAACTAATGCTGTCACTCTCTACACAGATTAATTCGTACTTAATTGTATAAAAAGTACTTAATAAGCCTTTTGTGTACATAAACTCCTAAATCAATTATACGCTAAAGAGGAAGTTGTAATAAATTTATATAATATGGTTAGTTACAATTTACGCTGTATGCATATTGAGGAAGATTGAGAGAGCTTTCATGCATTTGTATATATGTGTGTGTGTGTGTGTGTGTATAAGATGATATCAAAGATCATGTAGAGCTTTTATGCACTAATTTAGAGAAAACAGTTTGTGTGTTAGTGCTTCCGTGCTTCTGTGTTAAGATATAGTACATAGATTTATGGAACACGGCAACACTTAAAAAGTAATTTTAGACCCCCCTTTAAAAATACACGTAAAATTGCGCTCGAACTCCCATAGCCTATCTACTATAGAATTAGAGCAATTATTAATATTCATATCAGTAACAAAAGATGATGGTGTTGATGTATTATCAGAATTAGTAGATTTATATGTATTCTTATTTAATATTAAATTAGTTGTTTTCGAATTTGGTGGTAAAGTTGTAGCAATTGTTGATTTGATTACATTGGCACTAATGTTAGAATTTGTAGCGATATTTCCATTAGAAGTTTCATGCAGTGAATTTCTCCTTATTACACAGCAACTGGTACAAATAAATGGTTTGTTGTTCTCAGCCATGTATTCGATGTCATTCGATGTCGTTTTGAACAAGATTCACACATTTTGCATGATAAAAATTTGAACAGCTAGAGCAACGCGCTTTTAATTCGTTTCTATCAACTTTATTGTTGCAAGAACACGGCATTGTTATAATAATTACAATTATAATATTTTTCAATTATTTTTAATTTTCTTTAAATAAATTGGCAAAAAACCTAATACAATAAATTTTAACTTTTTAGTTTAATTTAACTATTAAGATTTTGTAAAAGAAACTGTTTTTTTAAAAAAATATATATACATATATATTTTTTTACTGTTTTGTTAATTTGTTTAAATTCCCACTATACGTGTCACCCCCACAACACTCAAGACAGAACTGATATATGTATCATAAATAAGTGTTTATTTATAATAAGACTTAAAAATTATTAACAACAAAAATTGAAAAACAAATAAAATTATTAAATTAATTCCCATGAAATCGCTAGAAATTTTTAATAAAAATACATATGTGTAAATTGAAAATATTTTTTTATTAGTCACAATATTTTACTTAAAAGTATTATCAATATATTCCAATTTTTTTTTGTATAGATGAACATTTTGTAAAGCACAACATCCTCGGCCTTCTTTGTGTTGAAGACATGATGATGTGTTAGTAGAAAACTGATTCATTAAAACTTTTAGATTGGGACAACCATAATCTTCTAAATCATGTATACAATAGTTGTCCATATATCCAATTAAATCATTAATTCAAGATATTTTTTGAGCGCCTTTAAGATATATATTCTTGTTTGATAAATTGGTTTCCATATATTTAATTACATCAATCAATCTGCCAGTATTCCAATGTATGCCGTGATGATTGTGATATAGCCAAGAATTTTGAATTTGTTGATCAAGAGGTAGTTTATGAAATGCAAACGATTTTTCAATAATATAATGCTTACATTCAAATGGTGTTTCATTGCTTTTCCTTTAAAATGAATTTTTTATTTTTACCAAGGAAACCTTGTAAAGCAACTATTACACTCATCTATGTTAATTTTTTAACTTTACTTGTCAGTGGATTGTATTCAACTATTTTATCATGAATTAATAAGCAAAAAGCTGTTGTTGTTTTGGGAATATTTACAGAAGTATGAAGCTCGATTCTTATAACAGTGCCTGTTTTAATCAATTCGTTTTGATGTCAACAATATACCACAATAATTGATCCAAGTGCAAGAAATTCTTGATTACCAAGTAATGGTTGACTAACTTTATTATAATAAGATTGTTGAAATTTAGCATACATATCATACAGGATTGCATATTGACCTTTGTTAAAATCTATGTTTAAATTATCATATGGAAAAACTTCAGAATTCAAAATCACCTTGAAATCGGTAATGTTGCAATGATCAAAATAGCTATTATCTTTACTCAACTGATTTTGTCTATCTGTTTGCAATGCGAAAATAACATAACGTGGTTTTTCGATTTGGCTTGTAGTTTTCACAGTCCATACATGACTTGTGGTCTGAGGTAAAATTGGGTATTCATACATATCCCAACTACGAAAGCTCATTTTTATTGGTATACCTCTGTCAATAAACTTCAATCATGATAACTTTAAACTGTCTGATACAAGTATGTGTGGAATCTTCCATTGCACTTTGAATATTTCAAGTTTAACTTTTTCATCTGCTGCTGTGCTTATAATTGCATTATTATCATCTCTAGCTCTGGTAATAATAAGTTCATGTTTAGCATGAACCATTATCTTTTTATAATCTTCAGCAAATCCTAATAAAAGTTTTAATGGCACACAAAAGTTAAAATGTTCTTTATGTAATAAACTTCTGTTTGCAGTATTCCATACAGAATTGAATGATATTTTACTTTCATCTGCATTAAAGGAAATATAGTTTTTCAATGTTGATGTGCATCCAAGTTTTCGAGTTCTATCAATTTCAATACCATTTATTTCATAACGAATCTCATCAAATACATATGCAGCTACGTTATTAACTAAGTGAGCAGTTTTTGAAACCAAACCGGCTTCATCTAAAAGTGTTCCTTCAATATACAAGAAACTTTCACTTGGTAAAATATTCAGATTTAGATGTTGAATTAATATTTGAATGAAATCATTGTTTTTAAAAGATTGTTTAAATGGTGAATAAGTATGATATTCAATTTTTGAAATACTTTCATCATAGTTAATGTTTTGAGAAATATCTAATATTTCATTCATTTTTTTAAATTTAATCCAATACACTTTAAGAAATTCTTATAAGCTGGTGTCAAGAGTTTTTTAAGCTGTCCACCTTTTTTAGGTCTTAACCTGTTCACTACTTTTGATGAATTGATGTTTATTTCACTTTTTTTCGGATATTTATTGATATTATAGAGAAGCATCTCAAGGTTTTAAATGCAGTCGAATAGTTATTGTTTCGTCTCTAAAATTTATCAGGTTATTATCTTAGTCAACAAGCCTTAGTGTGATTGAACTTATTCGATTGGTATTCACTGGTAAATAGATTACATTTCTAGGAATTTCATTTATTTTATAGCCTGGACTAACTTCTGGGCAAAATTGCTTATTATTCATATATGACCCATGTATGATATTGCACTGAACATGTATAGTGTTAATATTTGATATATTTACAGGTGGGTATGGAATTATAAGCAACTAATTCAACAATTATCTCGTGGAAAATAATCTGTAGTTAATACAGATTTATTACCCGTAAATGTCAATGTGAATGACATTATTAACAAAGAAACAATGAGCTTATTTATTTTAAACATTTCTTTTTATTCATTTTCAAAAACTTAAATAATTATTATTATAACAACTGATTTAAGAAAGCTAAACATAAATGACCACATATTATTGTATTATAATTTTGATATGAGTTGTAGCTATACTGCAAATTATAACCTAAATATTTAATTATTTCAACAGGTGGTTGCAAGTTTCCAAAGCTATCAAAATATGTTACAACATTTTTATTTTTATTGATAGAATCTCCGTTTGCATTTTATTTAAATATTCATCATATAATAGTTGAGATAAATCCGAGAATTCTACGTAAACGCAAAGATACTCAATGTAGTCGGAGTCTGTTTTAGACTTTAAATTTTTTTGCCATAATTTGTTTCTACGATTACGGATTGAGCGAAGTTCCTTATTATACCATGGTGGGGATGAAGATATCCCGGTCCCCGGCGAAATCGGAACAGACAAAACGAAACATTCGAAAAGAGCTGAGTAAAAGTTTGCAGTTAATAAATCAATGTTATTGTCTACGTTATTAAAAATTTCATCAAAATTTAAATTAAAAAGTAAATGATTAAGTTTATCAAAATCAGCTTTATGGAAGTTAAAAGAATAAGTTTTTTCAGAATCTACGTTAATAATACCGTTCTCGTACGAAAAAGTTAAAGCTAAAGGAGGGTGATACGGATCAATAGTGGATAGAGTGAAGCTACTTTCCACTACAATGCAATTTATGTTATTAGTAGAGAAAATAAGATCGAGTTGCCTGTTTAGATTATTTTTAATATCACTGATCTGGCATAGACCGTTGTCAGAGAGATTATCAGTAAATAAGATTTCCTTCTGAGTAGTTGCATTTACAGCAACAAAATGCGAATCATCATCTGACCGCAACCATAACAGATCAGGTAGATTGAAATCACCCAAGACCAACATATCGTCAACCGTAGCCATGGTATTGGACAAGAAATCAACTGCGTCGATGAGAAGTTGGTATGTCTCGATCGGACTACATGGGCGTATATAGCAGCATAGAATATAAATAGAGCGCTTACCAAGATTAATTTTGACACAAATTAATTCAATATTTTCGGTATTAGGAATGCTAAAAAATGAACAGTCATAATCCATGCGTACTGCTATAAGAACACCGCGACCAGAAGAATCTAGACCATCAATTAAACAATCTTTTCGAAAAACATTAAATTCAGAAGTAAAAATTTCATTATTATTAAAACTAGCGTTCAAATTGGTTTCCGTTAGCACAAAAACATCATAAGAAAGTTCTTGTGTTTTTAAATATACGTCGCGAACTTTGGTACGAAGTCCCTTTACATTTTGATAGTAAAGGGACAAGCACTTTAGTTTTTTGGAACTGAATTTAAATTAACGGCTACCCTAGTTTTCTGCTTTTCAACAAATTCCTGCACGAAGGTGTTGGTCGGCCAGGTATTGGGTAACATCAATAGATGAAACATAGCTTCAGGCACACTAATTTTGAATGAAGCAACTATTCGATTAGAATTCGAAATATTTTTAACCTTTATTAAGTTGAGGTCCTCAGTTATATTTACCGCAATGAGCTTAGATTTAATAAAGTTAAGAATATCCGAATTTGAGGTTAAAATATTAAGCCGAGATACAAAAATTGACTTATTTCTAGGTGCGGCCCTAATTAATGTGTTCTCAACCGTTGATATAGCATGAGTTCGACCGTCACTTTCAGTTAACTCATCCAGAAGCGAATTAATATTAGTGCCGGGTACACTAGATAAAGCTATTTCAGACGCTACATTGTCGCCGCTAAATGATACGCGCAGTGGATCAACAATACTTTCCGTGCGAATGGCTTTGTTGAAACTTGACAACCCAGAAGAAGTATTTATGAGGTTTTTTTCGCATATTGAACTGAGGCAATCGAAATTGTTTAGCAACTTGGAGATCGATCGCGAAAGTTCAACGGACCCTTGACAAAATTTATCTTCAAAATTAGAGAAGCTAACCTTGTTAGTTAACAAAGTTTCGTTAATTTGTTTAATATCCGCTGTTGTTTTTGAAAGTTTTGATTCCAGTTCTAAAATTTTCTTATTGACAACATCCTGCAAGGAGGAGTCAATATTATTAAGCAAGTTAACGGTTTTAGTGAACTGTTTAGAATTATCAAAGCCGTTACCTTTAATAGACCGTGTGTTGGCATCAATATCCCTATTGATTTGTTCCATACAATCAATAACGTTATTTGACAACAACTCAACTTTTTTTTCCATACTAAAAACGCGTTCCCCAAAAGACTCCACAAACATTTTAATGCTTTCAGCTGAAGGAGTGAGATTCTCAATCAGATCATTTCGTACCAGGTCCACAATATTGATAACCGCCTGGTAAATGTAATTCAACTGGCAACTTATTTATAATTTTATTCAGAATACCTTCTCCTTTAAAAGCTTTCTCATGACTGTCATAAATTTTATTATAATCAATCATTATGAAGCAATCACTTTATTATGACTGATAAATTTTTCGTTTTACCATTGCAATACATAAATTTAAGAGTGATGAAAATTTACCAGTAGTCAAGATGAAATTCATCAAACAACATTTTACTTTACCCGTAAATAATTTAGATATCAAAATCAAAGGAAACGGCTGTAAACAAAAAAAGCATGGCAAATTACTACCAAATAGTATACGATGTTTAATAGTGGGTCCATCTAATTGTGGAAAAACAAATGTTATATTAAGCTTATTAGAACAACCAAATGGATTAAAGTTTGAAAACATTTACGTATATTCTAAATCTCTACACCAACCAAAATATGAGTTCCTTAATCAAGTTATGACAACTATACCAGAACTGGGGTACTACACTTATTCTAACAATAGTGATATTATTCCACATTCACATTCTATATTTATTTTCGATGATGTTAGCATGTGATAAACAGAATAATATTCGAAAGTATTTTTGTATGGGTCGTCAGAATAATATTGATAGCTTTTTCTTATGCCAATCTTATACACATATACCAAAACATCTCATTCGCGATAATGCAAACTTTTTAATAATTTTCAAGCAGGATGATATGAATCTAAGACATATTTATACAGATCATGTTAGCAATGATATGACATTCGCACAATTTCATGAAATATGTCTTAAATGTTGGAATGAAAAATATGGTTTTTTAGTTATAGATAGGGATAGTGAAAAGCAAGATGGTGGTTATCGTAGAGGGTTTGATGAATTCTGTTATATAGAATAATAATAACAGATATGAACAGAACACTTCAATAACTCAACCAATCAACAGGTCAACAGCTAAACAGCTTAATAGCTTAAACGGTAAACACATTAACAACTTAACAGCTCAATAACTCAACCAATCGATTGGTAAACAGCTTAACAGCTCAACATCTAAACAGATTAATTAAATAAAATACACATTTTCAAATATGAATGAGAAAATTATGAAAGATATTATTAAGACTAGTAAAGCGGTAAAAAATAAATATCGATCTTTAAAATCTGGTCAGATGGAAGCAGAACATGTCTTAGAAGAACATTTTAAACCAATTACATTACCACTCAAAAATGTTGCAAAAGCATTAGAGCAAAAATCAATTTATCCTGAAATAAAACAAGAAAAATCATTTGGTCTTATTAAAAAAGAAAAGAAAACAAGATTTTATGATGATATTTCTAGTATAAGACAATCGAACAAAACTGATTCTGATAATGACAGTGTAGGTGAATCAAATACTTTATATCAAACATCTACCCCTAAAAAATTTTCATCAAAACTTTTATTAACCCCAACACCTATAAAACATATAATTGAGAAAAATATATCAAAATATTACAAAATCTTTGAATCTATTTCTTCTATACCAACAAATTTTGATACAACTTTTGGTACATATTTCGATCAAAGTTCTGCTGAATGGAAAATTGGTAATAAACAAATACAAGTAAAATAAAATGAAATAATTATTGATGAAAGTTCATATATTAGTTCAATTGGATTGCAAGAGTTAATATTTATGAAAAATCCAGATCCAACTTAATATACTAATGAAGATTTAAACATATATAAAAAAATATTAACAGAAACCAATGCACACAGGCGTGAATATGATTCAAATTAACAAATCCGAGGAAGTAGAAGTAATAAATATAATTTAATAATTAAAAAAATATTTCCACATCAGTATAATACTCGAAAGCCATCATCATCATCAATAGCATCAGGCAAGGGCCTTATAATGAAAGTTTCTAAAAGAAAGCTTGATTATGTTTACTGGGACGATCCAAATGAGCTAGTTGATAGATTGCAGTTGTTAGTAGGTTCTCAAAAGGCTGGTCATAATAATCATAATAACGAAATTATTTGTATTTTGGAGGAGTTGAGAGAGTCTAATATTATACAAAAAAAGGAAATATTTTAAAGAAATCACATCATTTGCAAATATGCCTATAGATAACTTTGGTCGTACCGGCCAGCGAGTCAGAAAACCTTTACGAGGACTAATGGGATCTATTGGACCAACAGGACCTATTGGACCGACAGGATCTATTGGACCAACAGGATCTGTAGGATATACAGGACCTTATGGAATTGGATTTATTTTGGATGAGAAAAATGATTGACATTCAAAATAAACGAATTGTTAATGTTCATCAACCTGTTCAGAAAAATGATGTAGCAACAAAATGATATAATTGAGAAAAAGGTTAAGTTTGTATTATATGTTTTACAACATCTTTGTTGAAAAAATATGAAAATTTGAAACTTTTGTATTTAACCATATAAAAACAATATCAGATGCAAAAAAAGTTGATGAAACCAATACAATTGTTACTAAACCTTTTAAAGTTAATACTGATCCAAAGTATGAGTGAATGCAAAATATATATGTTTCTATATATAAATGAAAACTAATATTATAATAAACATTTTACATCAAAATGAGTAAGAAGGATGTTGTATATGAATTACATAGACCAGCTCGAAAAAACTTTCGCAGACGACGAGTTATTATTAAAGGTTTTGATGATCTTTGGCAAGCTGATTTAGTTGAAATTGGTGCATATGCGAAATCTATAATAAAAATCTTTTAACAGTACTTGATACATTTTCTAAATTTGACTGGGCAATTCCAATTAAAAACAAAATCAGTAAAGAAGTAACTAAAGCAATGGATACAATTTTCAAGGTCGGAAGAAAACCAAAAAATCTTCAAACAGATGATGGAACCGAATTCTTTAATAAAATATTTCAAGATTTAATACAAAAATATCACATAAATCACTATTCTACATACATTTCCTTAAAAGCATCAATAGTTGAAAGTTTTAATAGAACTTTAAAGAATATGATGTGGAAAAACTTCAGTCTTAATGGGTCACATAAATGGATTCATATATTAATTAATGAATATAATCATAAAAAACATCGCACAATAAAAATGCGACCATATGATGTTACAAAACAAAATTCTAAATATTTACTCTCAACTGTGTATTCACATATAAAACAATTTTCAGACGGCAAATATAAAATTGGTCATAACGTGCGTATAAGTAAATAGAAACATCTCTTTGAAAAAGGTTACATACCAAATTGGACAACAGAAATTTTTAAAATACGGAAAATTCAAAATACAAACCCTATAACATACTTACTTGAAGATTATCAAGGTCAACCTGTTCAAGGAGGATTCTATGAACTAGAACTAAATAAAGGAAAACATAATAATATGTATCTGATTGAGAAAATTTTAAAAACGAATAAAGATAAAGTATTGATAAAATGGCTTGGTTTTTCAAGTCAACATAACTCATGGATAAATAAAACTGAAATTCTAAAATAAAAACAGAAAAAACAAGTCTTTTATTCAAATATTTATTTTAATGATTAAGTTTTCTTGATTGTATGTAATAATAATAATAATAATATGTTTGAAATTCACCAAAATTGAGCCTCATAAAGTACGTTATCTTGCTCTCTGTCGGTTATACGTTAGTAGAGATGTTTGCTGTAATCATTTAATGTAAATGTATTGTAAAATCTTTCTCTGTTAATTCTGTATTCAACATATATTTCATTGTAACCAGATATTGTGTAATTGAGACATATATCATTATATAAAATAATTTTATTAATATCAGTCAAATTGGGCCTCACATACTGTTGATATGCCCGTTGTATCAATTGGTCTTGCTCCCTATGGAAGCGATTTTCCATTTCGTCAAAATTTTGAAGTTCTCTTAAATGACGTTCATGCAATTCGATGTGTTGTCGGTGAATTAAACGTCTCCGTCCACCTTTTTTAGGTCTTAACCTGTTCACTACTTTTGATGAATTGATGTTTATTTCACTTTTTTTCGGATATTTATTGATATTATAGAGAAGCATCTCAAGGTTTTAAATGCAGTCGAATAGTTATTGTTTCGTCTCTAAAATTTATCAGGTTATTATCTTGGTCAACAAGCCTTAGTGTGATTGAACTTATTCGATTGGTATTCACTGGTAAATAGATTACATTTCTAGGAATTTCATTTATTTTATAGCCTGGACTAACTTCTGGGCAAAATTGCTTATTATTCATATATGACCCATGTATGATATTGCACTGAACATGTATAGTGTTAATATTTGATATATTTACAGGTGGGTATGGAATTATAAGCAACTAATTCAACAATTATCTCGTGGAAAATAATCTGTAGTTAATACAGATTTATTACCCGTAAATGTCAATGTGAATGACATTATTAACAAAGAAACAATGAGCTTATTTATTTTAAACATTTCTTTTTATTCATTTTCAAAAACTTAAATAATTATTATTATAACAACTGATTTAAGAAAGCTAAACATAAATGACCACATATTATTGTATTATAATTTTGATATGAGTTGTAGCTATACTGCAAATTATAACCTAAATATTTAATTATTTCAACAGGTGGTTGCAAGTTTCCAAAGCTATCAAAATATGTTACAACATTTTTATTTTTATTGTATGCTACCCAATGAGTACCAGAATCCGATGAATTATCCAAATTAACAATACCACTCTCTGTATTTATGGCTTTTAGGGTAAACTATTTCGCATAAATACCCCCCGAAAATGTGGTATAAATTTTGCATACTTATGTAAATCAAATTCACTTAATGGCCTCCTGGGTAGGATTTCTATTAGCTTTTTGGCTGTGGATTTAAATACAACCCTAAACCTGTTTTATAAGGTTTGAGATATAAGCCTTTACCCATAGAAATACTTTCCATTGTTTGATTATGACGTTTATTCTCAATTAATTCTTGTTTTGCATTCTTGACATCGTTTATGGCTTTAACTATACCAGTAACACCACCAGACAATGCTCCAACAGCTGATAATCCTGCAAAAAGAGGTACTAGAAATGGTATGACTCCACCAGTTTTAGGTACTGAAATAATTCTAGGTGATACAGCTTTTATGCGTTTAATCACATTTTTCGCTACATGAAGTGCCAATTTTATAGCATCATCATTGTTACTGGGTTTTTGTAATTTTATAACATCTTTAGCATCTTTTACGGCTTTTTGAAATAACTTTACGGTTGTTTTAATTTTTTTATTAAAATTCCTATGTCTTTTTATGCCCATTCCTAATTTAATTTTAGCTTTCATAGCGTTTGTTACTAATAAAGCGTTCGCTCGTTCTAAGAAATTAGAATCTTTAGCAATTACACGTTTCCAAGCTTTTTCTGCTAAAACTTTGTCAGCAATGTGTCGATCTTCAGTATTTTTAAATTTCGTATATTCTATATCGTGCTCTTTACAAGCTGTATCTAATGGGTTTATTCCGGGATCACCTCTGTCTAATCTTTTTTGTAATTTCGTACCAGGTCCACAATATTGATAACCGCTTGGTAAATGTAATTCAACTGGCAACTTATTTATAATTTTATTCCGAATACCTTCTCCTTTAAAAGTTTTCTCATGACTGTCATAAATTTTATTATAATCAATCATTATGAAGCAATCACTTTATTATGACTGATAAATTTTTCGTTTTACCATTGCAATACATAAATTTAAGAGTGATGAAAATTTACCAGTAGTAAAGATGAAATTCATCAAACAACATTTTACTTTACCCGTAAATAATTTAGATATCAAAATCAAAGGAAACGGCTGTAAACAAAAAAAGCATGGCAAATTGAATGAAGGAAATTATTAGGGAAATAATAATTAGTAAGTCGTCTTTGTGATGCATAATAATTAATAAGTCGTCTTAGTGATGCATAATAATTAATAAGTCGTCTTTGTGATGCATATATTTAATATGTCGTCTTTGTGACGCATAATTTACAATAAGTCGTCTTTGTGATGCGAAAATATCAGGTAGAAATATATAAAACATGATTGAACATGTTTTGTTATAGTTAGTGGTGTGATTGTGAAATTGAGCTGTTATAAAATTAGTAATAGATGAGTGTTAGTAGAATGCATTTTAGATATTAGGTCCTGATGTTGATGAATGTGTGTGTGTTGGTGAAACTTATTGAATATGCAAATATTCATATATTAATTTATATTACAGATCAAAAGAAGTTGGACGAGAGTAGACGTTGAGCGGTCATTTCACCATATATAATTAATATTTTATAATTAATGAATTTATTTTATGTTAAATAGTTTTTGCTTGTGTGTTATTTATTATTAATTTGAATTAAAAAAAAACAATTATAATTTTGAATGAAAATTTTGGAGTTTTAATAACTCAGATGTGGGGTCTGAATTTCGTGTGAATGTGAAAGAATTATATAAATTAACAGTTTTTTAGTTTTTTTTTAAGTATTGGACAATATATTAAATAAAAATAAATACATATATAATTTATATATAAATATAATATATATAAAATTTTAAAATATATAAAATGGCTTCGGGATTTTGGGCTGAAGAAATATTGGAAGGTGGTAATGAAGATCAAGAGAATTTTCAATTAAATGGTAATATTGGTGAAGAAGAAAATTTTATTTCCAAGAATGTCAGTAATTCTACCGAAATAAACCAATTAGCAGATTTAATGTGTACACTTACGTCAAATATAAATAAAATGAACACTGCTAGACCACGATCAATGTTGGGTGCCGACTCCACGCCAGTATTTTATCCAGATGACAAAAAACAAAATGTTGAAAAATGGATAAAGAAAGTGGAAGAACTACAGACTATATATAATTGGGATGAGACTACAACAATATATAATGCAACTGGAAAATTACGCGGATTGGCTTATATGTGGTATCAGAGTCTGTCATCTATCAGTTTCACATGGTCAGAGTGGAAACAAAAATTAATTAAGGCTTTTCCCGATCAAGTTGATTATGCTTATTTGCTTGATGAAATGTTGAAGCGTAATAAAAGAAGAGGAGAAACTATGACGCAATATTATTACGAAAAATTAGTATTGCTCAATGCGTGTGATTTGTCCGGGAAAAAAGCTGTATCTTGCATCATAGCTGGTATGACTGATGTAAACATGCAGAATGCAGCTCGAGTTGCAGATTATAATGATCCTGAAGAATTATTAAAATTTCTCAAGACGATACGTGATGATAGAGGTGAAAATAGAAATACAGCGACGGTATGGAAACCGTATAATAAAAATAAAAATCATCAACCAAAACCAAATCCTTTTGTTGATAAAAATTTATCAATACGAACTGTGGACAATCGAAGAAGGTGTTATTTATGTGGTAGTCGAGATCATCTTTTACCAGCATGTCCAAAAAAACAAAATAAATGTGTCAAATGTGGAAAGAATCATGTTGGTGAATGCAATAGAACTTATTATAGCAGAGAAATTCCAAAGCAAGTTTTGGTAATAAACAAATGTGACAACAAAGGTAATAAATTTTTTGTAATGGCTACTATAAATAAAATAAAACTACGAGCATTCATCGATTTTGGGGCTAATTGTAATACAATCAAAAAGGATTGTTTTTCTAAACTTAATTTACAACACGATCATAAACCAAAAATAATAAATGGTTATGGTGGGGGATATGCTGTATCGTTAGGTCAGATTAATAATGTGAAAGTTAAGGTCGATCAAGCAGAAGCATCAACCAATTTTATTGTTGTACCAAATGAAGTACAAAATATTCCAGTCATTATCGGTCAAGAATTTACGGAACAACCTCATATTGTAGTTCATAAAGACGCGAATACATTAAGAATATATGAACGAATGTTTACCGAAAATTTACCACAAAATGTTGATGAATTACCACCTGTAAACATACCAATTTGGGTAAATGAGGCAATTGTAATTCCACCAGAGCACGTATGTGATGTTATTTGTAAGGCTGATTATTTGGGGCTTGTGTATGTTGAATCTAGTATTAGAATGGAAGAAATTAATGAATATTCTATCGTGAGGTGTGTTGTTAATTTTGGTGAAAATGGAGATTGTGTTATACCGGTGATTAATTCGACGAAGCATGATGTTGTTATAAATCCAAAAAATATTTTTGTACGTGGCAAACAATTTGAAAATAACGAAATCATATTGGAACAAGATGAGAATGATACTGTTGAAAAATTTAAAAATTTAAATATAGGAACGGAATTAAACGATGAACAATTTAATCGATTAAAGAAATTATTAATTAAATTTGAGAATTGTTTTGCAACAAATGTAAGAGAAATCGGTTGTACAAAATCTGCTGAATTAAAAATTGATTTAATTGATGGTGGTAATGTGAATTATCGCCCATATAGAATGTCTCCATCAGATCGAGGTAAAGTTAAAGACATAGTCGATGAATTGTTGAAATGTGGAATTGTTAGAGAATCAAATTACCCGTTTTCGTCACCTGTGTTGCTGGTCAAAAAGAAAAATGGTGAACCGAGGCTGTGTATCGATTATCGAAAATTAAATACAAAAATTAAACAGGACCGATATCCTCTTCCACGATTGGATGATCAGCTGGATCAATTGCATGGCTATAAATATTTTACCACGTTAGACATGACAAGTGGATATTATCAAATACCTGTAGAAGAAAATTCTAAATATTTGACAGCTTTCGTGACTTGTGATGGTCAATATGAGTTTAACCGAACACCATTTGGCATATCTACTGCGCCCAGTAAATTTCAAAGGACCATCAACGACATTTATGGACCGCTAAGGGGAACAATTGCTCAAATATATCTTGATGATATATTGATTCCATCGAAAGATATTGATGACGGTTTAACGAGATTGACAAAAATTCTTGAGACGACGCAACAACACAACTTAACATTCAATCCAAAAAAATGTTCATTATTTCAAACGTCTATCACCTATTTAGGATTTGAAGTTTGTGAAGGAGGTATTAAGCCAGGATGAGAAAAATCGAAAAGCGTAAAAGAGTTTCCAGTACCAACTAACGTGCATCAGATAAGGCAATTCTTGGGTCTTACCGGGTTTTTTAGACATTTTATCAAAGAATATGCTATGTTGACAAAACCATTGACATCGCTAACGAAAAAAAATACTATGGGATGAAACTCATGGGATGAAACTCAACAGCAGGCTTTTGAAAAATTAAGAACAGTTTTATCAGAACGACCAGTTTTGGCAATATATAATGCAATAGCTGAAACAGAAGTGCATACTGATGCAAGTCAAATAGGAATAGCAGGTATTTTATTACAAAAAAATAAAGAAAATAAATTGCAACCGGTGGCATATTATAGTCGACAAACAACTGGCCCAGAACAAATGTACCATTCTTATGAGTTGGAGACATTGGCCGTAGTGGAAAGTTTGAGAAAATTTCGTGTGTACCTTTTGGATTTAACTTTTAAAGTAGTAACCGATTGCAATGCTATAAAGACAGCAGCTACAAAACGAGACTTAATACCACGAATAGCTAGATGGTGGTTATTACTTCAGGAATTTACGTTCACAGTTGAATATAGGCCAGGCATAAAAATGTCACATGTGGATTCATTGAGTAGGAATCCAATAGGGAATATTATTGCAGTGGACGAACCAGAAATTTTAAATATTGAAGTAGCAGATTGGGTGTTGGCAAGTCAATTAACTGACCAGAAAATAAAATTAATAAATGAAATTCTTCTTAAAAAACCTGAAACTGAGTATGAGAAAAGTATATATAAAGATTATTGTTTAAGGGATGGACGGATTTATCGGATAACGGCACAAGGAGAAAAATGGTTGTTGCCCAAAGGTATGCGACATGAAATAGTACGTGGTTGTCATGATGAGTTTGGCCATTTCGCTTTAGAGAAGACATTAAATAAAATATGTGAAAATTATTGGTTTCCTCAGATGCGAAAGTATGTTCGAAAATATATATCGAATTGTATTCCCTGTATATACCACAAAAAGCCAAAAGGAAAATTACCAGGTATGCTTCATTCCATCGAAAAAGAGACAACACCATTTCACACAATACATGTGGATCACTTGGGTCTTTTTATAAAATCCACAAAAGGAAATTGTTATTTAATAGTAGCAGTTGAAAGTTTTACAAAGTTTACTTGTTAAGACAACAAAGACACAGCCGGTAGTAAGATTTTTGTATCAAATTATGGGCATTTATGGTATACCAAATCGTATTGTGACTGATAAGGGATCGTGTTTTACTTCGCATGCATTTAGTAAATTTTGTGAACATTATGGGATAATACACATTCAAAATGCTGTAGCCACTCCGAGAGCCAACGGTCAGGTTGAAAGATTCAATTCAACTATATTAAGCTGCTTAGCTACAACTTCAAAGGAAGATGATAAATGGGACAGAGAAATAAATAAAATCCAGTTTTCTACGAATAATACTATTCATTCCACAACCACAAAAACACCAAGTGAACTATTGTTTGGTTTCATGCCAAGGGCGCCAGATGATGCACAATTAACTGCAGAGATACAAATAAACAAACAACAAACAAGTGATTTAACCAAGGTACGAGAAGATGTTGCAGAGAAGATTAAAGCAGCTCAAATTAAGCAAAAAGTTAGATTTGACAAACGGCGTAAACAGGTACATAAATTCCAACGGGATGATTTGGTAGTGGTACACAAAAATGTAGCTGGTGAAGGTCAAAGCAGGAAATTGAGGCCGAAATATAAAGGACCATTTAAAATAAAGAAGGTATTACCAAACGATAGGTATGTTGTTAGCGAGTTAGCTGGTTCTGGTAGAAGTTTAAGGAAAAAATATGAAGATGTTGAAGCAGTGGATCATATTAAGCCTTGGGCTTCAGGTGGTTACTCAGAATCGGAAACTGAATCAGATAGAACAATGCCATCTGAAACAGAGTCATGCCTAGCAGAAGAAGATTTCTTGGGCTTTGATGAAGAAGAGCTAAAACAAACGGGGGCGTTTGTGAAGTCAGGTTGGCCGAGCTGTCAAAAATAATTTTAGTCTTGTTTGTCAGGTTGGTAAAAAGTAATCTTGTTTGTTAGGTTGGTATGGTGTGACGGCCTATAGGGTTTTATTGTCATTGTTTATTGTTATTGAAGAGATGATAGTTGATAGTTTAGTTTTTAAATATTATGTGGTGTACAAATGGCTGTAGAATAAATGTAAGTTTCTCTAATTTATTATTATATATTATTATTATATATTTAGTGTGAATGAAGGAAATTATTAGGGAAATAATAATTAGTAAGTCGTCTTTGTGATGCATAATAATTAATAAGTCGTCTTAGTGATGCATAATAATTAATAAGTCGTCTTTGTGATGCATATATTTAATATGTCGTCTTTGTGACGCATAATTTACAATAAGTCGTCTTTGTGATGCGAAAATATCAGGTAGAAATATATAAAACATGATTGAACATGTTTTGTTATAGTTAGTGGTGTGATTGTGAAATTGAGCTGTTATGAAATTAGTAATAGAAGAGTGTTAGTAGAATGCATTTTAGATATTAGGTCCTGATGTTGATGAATGTGTGTGTGTTGGTGAAACTTATTGAATATGCAAATATTCATATATTAATTTATATTACAGATCAAAAGAAGTTGGACGAGAGTAGACGTTGAGCGGTTATTTCACCATATATAATTAATATTTTATAATTAATGAATTTATTTTATGTTAAATAGTTTTTGCTTGTGTGTTATTTATTATTAATTTGAATTAAAAAAAAAACAATTATAATTTTGAATGAAAATTTTGGAGTTTTAATAATATACCAAAACATCTCATTCGCGATAATGCAAACTTTTTAATAATTTTCAAGCAGGATGATATGAATCTAAGACATATTTATACAGATCATGTTAGCAATGATATGACATTCGCACAATTTCATGAAATATGTCTTAAATGTTGGAATGAAAAATATGGTTTTTTAGTTATAGATAGGGATAGTGAAAAGCAAGATGGTGGTTATCGTAGAGGGTTTGATGAATTCTGTTATATAGAATAATAATAACAGATATGAACAGAACAGTTCAATAGCTCAACCAATCAACAGGTCAACAGCAAAACAGCTTAATAGCTTAAACGGTCAACACATTAACAACTTAACAGCTCAATAACTCAACCAATCAATTGGTAAACAGCTTAACAGCTCAACATCTAAACAGATTAATTAAATAAAATACACATTTTCAAATATGAATGAGAAAATTATGAAAGATATTATTAAGACTAGTAAAGCGGTAAAAAATAAATATCGATCTTTAAAATCTGGTCAGATGGAAGCAGAACATGTCTTAGAAGAACATTTTAAACCAATTACTCAAAAATGTTGCAAAAGCATTAGAGCAAAAATCAATTTATCCTGAAATAAAACAAGAAAAATCATTTGGTCTTATTAAAAAAGAAAAGAAAACAAGATTTTATGATGATATTTCTAGTATAAGACAATCGAACAAAACTGATTCTGATGATGACAGTGTAGGTGAATCAAATACTTTATATCAAACATCTACCCCTAAAAAAATTTCATCAAAAATTTTATTAACTCCAACACCTATAAAACATATAATTGAGAAAAATATATCAAAATATTACAAAATCTTTGAATCTATTTCTTCTATACCAACAAATTTTGATACAACTTTTGGTACATATTTCGATCAAAGTTCTGCTGAATGGAAAATTGGTAATAAACAAATACAAGTAAAACAAAATGAAATAATTATTGATGAAAGTTCATATATTAGTTCAATTGGATTGCAAGAGTTAATATTTATGAAAAATCCAGATCCAACTTAATATATTAATGAAGATTTAAACATATATAAAAAAATATTAACAGAAACCAATGCACACAGGCGTGAATATGATTCAAATCAACAAATCCGAGGAAGTAGAAGTAATAAATATAATTTAATAATTAAAAAAATATTTCCACATCAGTATAATACTCGAAAGCCATCATCATCATCAATAGCATCAGGCAAGGGCCTTATAATGAAAGTTTCTAAAAGAAAGCTTGATTATGTTTACTGGGACGATCCAAATGAGCTAGTTGATAGATTGCAGTTGTTAGTAGGTTCTCAAAAGGCTGGTCATAATAATCATAATAACGAAATTATTTGTATTTTGGAGGAGTTGAGAGAGTCTAATATTATACAAAAAAAGGAAATATTTTAAAGAAATCACATCATTTGCAAATATGCCTATAGATAACTTTGGTCGTACCGGCCAGCGAGTCAGAAAACCTTTACGAGGACTAATGGGATCTATTGGACCAACAGGACCTATTGGACCGACAGGATCTATTGGACCAACAGGATCTGTAGGATATACAGGACCTTATGGAATTGGATTTATTTTGGATGAGAAAAATGATTGACATTCAAAATAAACGAATTGTTAATGTTCATCAACCTGTTCAGAAAAATGATGTAGCAACAAAATGATATAATTGAGAAAAAGGTTAAGTTTGTATTATATGTTTTACAACATCTTTGTTGAAAAAATATGAAAATTTGAAACTTTTGTATTTAACCATATAAAAACAATATCAGATGCAAAAAAAGTTGATGAAACCAATACAATTGTTACTAAACCTTTTAAAGTTAATACTGATCCAAAGTATGAGTGAATGCAAAATATATATGTTTCTATATATAAATGAAAACTAATATTATAATAAACATTTTACATCAAAATGAGTAAGAAGGATGTTGTATATGAATTACATAGACCAGCTCGAAAAAACTTTCGCAGACGACGTGTTATTATTAAAGGTTTTGATGATCTTTGGCAAGCTGATTTAGTTGAAATGGGTGCATATGCGAAATCTATAATAAAAATCATCGATATAACAGTAATTGATACATTTTCTAAATTTGACTGGGCAATTCCAATTAAAAACAAAATCAGTAAAGAAGTAACTAAAGCAATGGATACAATTTTCAAGGTCGGAAGAAAACCAAAAAATCTTCAAACAGATGATGGAACCGAATTCTTTAATAAAATATTTCAAGATTTAATACAAAAATATCACATAAATCACTATTCTACATACAGTTCCTTAAAAGCATCAATAGTTGAACGTTTTAATAGAACTTTAAAGAATATGATGTGGAAAAACTTCAGTCTTAATGGGTCATATAAATGGATTCATATATTAATTAATGAATATAATCATAAAAAACATCGCACAATAAAAATGCGACCATATGATGTTACAAAACAAAATTGTAAATATTTACTCTCAACTGTGTATTCACATATAAAACAATTTTAAGACGGCAAATATAAAATTGGTCATAATGTGCGCATAAGTAAATACAAACATCTCTTTGAAAAAGGTTACATACCAAATTGGACAACAGAAATTTTTAAAATACGGAAAATTCAAAATACAAACCCTATAACATACTTACTTGAAGATTATCAAGGTCAACCTGTTCAAGGAGGATTCTATGAACTAGAAGTAAATAAAGTAAAACATAATAATATGTATCTGATTGAGAAAATTTTAAAAACGAATAAAGATAAAGTATTGATAAAATGGCTTGGTTTTTCAAGTCAACATAACTCATGGATAAATAAAACTGAAATTCTAAAATAAAAACAGAAAAAACAAGTCTTTTATTCAAATATTTATTTTAATGATTAAGTTTTCTTGATTGTATGTAATAATAATAATAATAATATGTTTGAAATTCACCAAAATTGAGCCTCATAAAGTACGTTATCTTGCTCTCTGTCGGTTATACGTTGGTAGAGATGTTTGCTGTAATCATTTAATGTAAATGTATTGTAAAATCTTTCTCTGTTAATTCTGTATTCAACATATATTTCATTATAACCAGATATTGTGTAATTGAGACATATATCATTATATAAAATAATTTTATTAATATCAGTCAAATTGGGCCTCACATACTGTTGATATGCCCGTTGTATCAATTGGTCTTGCTCCCTATGGAAGCTATTTTCCATTTCGTCAAAATTTTGAAGTTCTCTTAAATGACGTTCATGCAATTCGATGTGTTGTCGGTGAATTAAACGTCTCCGTCCTCTTTCTCCCATAGTTATTGGTGTCAATTCGTCAAAGAAATCCAGTTTTACGTTCTGCATTTTTAATTTAATTTTTAGTTTGTTGGTCTTTTGATTTTAAAAAACTAACTGATCAAACAAAATTTTCTGTGTTTTATACAATATTTCAATTGATATCAAAAAAAAATTTCAATCAAAAATTACTCTTTTTTTACTATGCGAGTTATTTAAACAATAAATTTTATTCATAATATGGTTAAATATAATATTATCAACAAAAATTTAATTAATAATCAATATTTTTTTTAAATTTAACTTGATTTATAATTCTTATCTAAACAATAAAATTATAATTATCCAAAAAAAATCATAGCATGTTGGCTTTTAGGTTCCTGACTTAGTATATACAAAAAATAATGGACCCTTTAATAATAATAATAATACTCTATATGTCCACGTAAAAAAATAAAACTATAACAAAAATTCATTACAACAACCATATTAAAAATATTCTAACAAAACAAACCTAAAAAACTCCGAGGTTGTTTACACTTTTACATAATCAACCAAACTGATAGACTGACAAAAAACTCCTGGATAACTAAAACTGAAATTTTAAAATAAAAACAAATATAAAAGTCTTTTATTCAATAAAATTTACAATCATTGCAAAGGTTTGTTTAATTGTTTTTGTTGTTGTTGCGGTTGTGGCAGTTGATGTTGTTTCAGTTGATGTTTTTTCACATTGTGTTGTTGTTAACCAGATATCCATTAGTTCCAATGTATTATTCAACTAATCAATATCCATTTTATTAATTATTTCAGTTATTTCATCTACCTTTGCAATAGTCATTAATTTAAAGACTAATTCAACAGCTACTCAGCTAATTCAGCATCTGTTTGTAGTTTTACTTTAAAACATGTTCGCACGTGTTCATTATGATTATTATATGAATTAATAATATTGATTATTTCACAATACCTAATTCTCATCATTATACAGTCACATTTCAATGGATCTTTATTGCACATACAATTACTACAAATTATATCAAAGTGTGGGAATCTCAATATGAAATCAAATATTATTTGTTTATAAGAATTTTCAATTAAATTATAATTAGTTTCTAAGAAGTTCATTATTTCCAACATATTTAACAACACGATTTCATAAATTAGAATAACTTTAATTATTATTTCGATAATCTCGCATATAATCTCATAAGTTTAAGACAATAATCTGCACTATTAGAAGCCAACATACAAATTGGTTGGTGGTGATCATGAATTGAGTATTCCGTCTAATCATTCACTAATCTTATCAATATCTTTTGATAATTTTCAAAATGTTCCCTATGCTCATCAATTAAAAAATCTTTATTTTCGTTTAAATAATTTGTAATTTTTATTAATTGCTTATTAGAATTAATTTAAGATAATGTATCTACATCAATATCAAATTCACTGATCGTTTTAAGATCCTCCCAAGTCATCCTACAAAGTTAAACTAAATACTATATGCATATATTCAGGTGCTCTCAAAACACCACACAAAAAACAAAACATCTCACTCAAAAATTATATATGTATGCGTAATTCAGGCGCTTTTAAAACACCACACAAGAATTCCCACCAATTACAGCCGGGCTTATTCTTACGGATTGCGCCTCCAATTACAGCCGGGCTTCGGGCATATGCATATATTATATATTTATACATAAATTCAGGCGCTTTCAAAACACCACACAACAATTCTTACCAATTGCAGCCGGGCTTCTGCTCACAGATGGCGTCACCAATTACAATTACAGCCGAGCTTCAGGCATTACAGCCGGGCTTCAGACATTACAGCCGGTCTTCAGGATAAATTATATATTTATGCATATATTCAGGCGCTTTCAAACCACCACCACACAAATTCTCACAGATGGCGCCAACAATTACGCAGCCCGGCTAGATGGGCTTCAGGGGTGTGAGCTAGCTCTCTCTTAGGTTTTACTACTCTAATATATTTAAGAATTTACATTTTCTATATGGTATTACCATAATAAATTTTAAATCATTTGACCATAATGGTCATAACATTTTATCCTAAGGTTTTCCTGAAAACCTTTACAAACCTTTTTTTGTTTAGAATACTATTTTCTATAATTTCCCTACTAAATTTTCCTAATTATAATTAATTTTCCTGGAAAATTCTAAAAATATCTGCTATAAAATGCTATAAAAAAGTTCAGCCCTGAACAATTTAATTATTATTAAGTTGTCCCTACTGATTTTTATTACGAGAGTACTTTCGTGCAGTTTATTTTATCCCGCTCGCACCAATTGCATCTCGCTCATACTAATTGGGTCTTTCATTTAATTTAAAAAACACAAATTCTCTGTTTATTTTCCGCGATTTTTCCTAACATAATTAGATTCGCGATTAACTTTTCTACCCGGGTAGAAAATTTTCATAAGTCTACGCGGATATTCTACTCGTAATTTACTCCGCAAGTTTTGGTTTGACAGATGAAATGCCGGCATTTCATCTAAATTTAATTTACAAATATAAGATTATTTTTAACTATTAATTCTGGTAAGTTATTAAAAATGAAATTAAGAATTCATTAGAATTCTTAAAATATATGCACATCATGGATGTCAGCTATATTAAAGCTGATATTCATCTAAACTTTTTCCTTTATTTTTAAGGTTATGCCGGTACATTAACGAATACTGAATTGCATTTAGTAACCAATATCCACCTGATATTGGTTGCATTTATTTGGGGATCGAAACTACAGGTAAGTACCTTTCGATTTAGTATAATATGTATTGAAAACATCAACAACCTTCCATGCTATTTCTACATGAAACTTACACATGTAGTTATTGTTGTTTTTCATATAAAATATAAACAAATATTTTGTAATTTTTCAAAGATTTTTTTTTTTAATCTAATTTTCTTTTTTAGGGGTGCTGGCTGAACACAACCTCTACATTTATTACCAATATGGATTCTGGTTTACAAACTGGTGTTCTCTTTAGTGATCTTAGTAAAGCTTTTGACCTGCTACCACATAGTGTATCTTGCTTAAACTTCGTAAGTTAGGATTAAGTTAGTTTTTTTAAAGTGGATTAATTCTTACTTAAATAATAGAACGTACAGTATTTTACTTAAAACTGCTATTTCATCGTCCTTTGAAGCTAACTCAGGTGTTCCACAAGCTAGCCATCTTGGTCCTCTTTTTTTATTATTTCAATAAATGATGTGGTTTCTATAATTAAGAGTAGTAAGAGTAGTATAATTAAGAGTATATATGAAAATACTTAAAAAAATCACTTCTTTAGATGATTCCAATTATCTTCAAGATGACTAAAATCGCTTTTCAATATGGTGTCGTTTCAATTGTCTAAAACTGAATGTAGCAAAATGTGCAATAATTAAAATTTCGGGAAAACATTCTTCGTTTCAATTCCATTACCTTTTAAATAATGAAATCGTTCCACGAGTTGATTCTTTTAAAGACTTGGATGTATATCGAAACTAAAAACTTGATAACGATAAGTTACATTATAGTTACATAGTTAACAATGCGAACTCAATATAAGGTATTATAAAAAGATGATCAAAGGAATTTTTGGATCCTTATATCCTGAAATCCCTTTTTTACTTGCCTTGTTCGTCCTAATTTGGAATATGCTTGTCAAGTAGCGAATACTTATTTCGATGTACACATTCGTCGAATTGAATTTATCCAAAGAAACTTCATTAGGTTCGCATTTCGCCGATTTCCTTGGTTAAATCCTTTAGCTTTACCACCTTATTGCAATAAGAATCAAAATCATATAAGAATTTCAACAACTAAAAATAGTTTAAACTTTAAAACATTTTTTTTGATAAACTGATGTTATTTAAATCTTTGTGTTATTCCTTTTTGTTGTAATTTAATTTTGTTTTATATTATTTTTTTAATTTATGACTATGTAAGTATAAGTATTTTTGCACATTTTTAGTTTACTTTCAAAATTTACTTCTTAATTTTAAGCTTGTATTATATCTTTTACAATTACTATAGTGAAGTATAATATTTAGTACATAAGTTATTTGTTTGTAAAATGTTTGAGCTAAACAGAGAATAAATAAATTGTAATGTATACACATTACCGCGATTTAATTTATACTGAACTTCCTTTATTTTAATATCATACGATCATACGATGATATAAAAACAATGTAAATGAAAACTGTTATATTTTTAGTGTTAAGTAATTTAATTGTAATAATTAGTTTATAAGTATTAAGAATTGAATTATATAAAATTATTAGTTATTTTTAACTGTATTGGTAAGTAAGGAACCATATATAAAGGGTCGAAAAATTTGAAATTAATCAGAATCAAACTTGCATTCTCATATTTAATTTCGGCTTGCTTAAGCCTTTCAATTATAAGCATTAGTAGTGAAGGCTAGGCCGGTTCTGGATCAAATTATGTTTTCTTGCATATTTGTAGGTTTTTTTATTTTTTTTAAATATAATTTATGTGAATTAATTTTTATTGCATATTTTTAGGTGTTTTTTGTTTGGGTGTAATTTTTGTTGGAGATGGTTTGTTTTGTATGGGATTTTAAGGGTGCCTGAATATATGTATAAAGTTATTATGTGAATAATTTATGAGTTTTATTGTTAATTGAGCTGGTGCGATGACGTCGTTTGAAGATATTCAAACAATTGCAGAGTTCGATCTTGATGATGATAATGAATCATCGTTTTCATTAGAAAACATAAATAAGTTTTTATATAAATATAATGATTTTGTACTTGAGGAATTTAAAGAAAAATTTATAAATTATCCAAAGTTATTAACAATATTATCTAATTATGATGAAATGAAACTATCAATACATGGATATCACTTCTCCCGCTGTTTGTGGTCTTCTGATAATGCTACAACCAGTCCTGATACCTGTCAATTTATTGATATATTTATATATAAATTAGAACGATTATTGGAAATTGTGAAATCTAATTTTAGTGAATAAAAGAAATATGTTTTTTATTTTAGAATTTCTGTTTTATTTATCCATGAGTTATGTTGACTTGAAAAACCAAGCCATTTTACAAATACTTTATCCTTATTTATTTTTAAAAAATTTTCAATCAAATACATGTTATTATGTTTTACATTATTTAGTTCTAGTTCATAGAATCCTCCTTCAATAGGTTGACCCTGATAATCTTCAAGTAAGTATGATATAGGATTTGTATTTTGAATTTTACGTATTTTAAAAATTTCTGTTGTCCAATTTGGTGTGTAACCTTTTTCAAAAACATGTTTGTATTTACTTATGCGAACATTATCTCCAATTTTATATTTGCCTGCTGTAAATTGTTTTATATGTGAATACACAGTTGAGAGTAAATAATTAGAATTTTCTTTTGTAACATCATACGGTCGCATTTTTATTGTTCTATGTTTTTTATGGTTATATTCGTTAATTAGTTGGTTTAATATATGAATCCATTTATAAGAACCATTCAAACTAAAGTTTTTCCACATCATATTTTTTAAAGTTCTATTAAAACGTTCAACTATTGATGCTTTTAAAGAACTATATGTAGAGTAGTGATTTATATATTTTTTTTGTATTAAATCTTGAAATATTTTATTAAAGAATTCAGTTCCATGATCTGTTTGAAGATTATCAGGTTTTCTTCCAGTTTTGAATATTGTATTCATTGCATTAGTTACTTCTTTACCAGTTTTGTTTTTAATTGGAATTGCCCAAGCAAATTTTGAAAATGTATCAATTACTGTTAAAAGATATCGATAATTTTTATTAAATTTCGCATATGCACCCATTTCAACCAAATCCGCTTGCCAAAGATCATCAAATCCTTTAATAATAACACGTCGTCTGTGAAAGTTTTTGCGAGCTGGTCTATGTAATTCGTTAACTACTTCATTCTTACTCATTTTGATGTAAAATGATTATTATACTATTCGATTTTTTATTTATATACATATTTGAATGAACTTCACTCATACTTTGGTTCAGTATTAACTTTAAAAGGTTTAGTAACAATTGTATTGTCAACCTTTCTTGTATCTGCTATTGTTTTTATATGATTAAATACAAAAGTTTCAAATGTATCATATTTTTCTAGCAAAGCTTTTTGTTCCTTTTGTAAAACATCTAATACAAACTTAACCTTTTTTTCAATTATATCATCAGTATAACCCTTTGTTGCAGCATCATTTTTGCGAATTGGTTGGTGAACGTTAACAATTCGTTTATTTTGAATGTCATAATCATTTTTCTCATCCAATATAAATCCAATTCCATAAGGTCCTGTAGGTCCCATTGGTCCAACTAATCCAATAGGTCCTTCAGATCCAACAGGTCCAATAGGTCCAATAGGTCCAGCAGGTCCCATTAATCCTCGTAAAGGTTTTCTGACTGGTTGACCAGTACGACCAAACTTATCTATAGGCATATTTGCAAATGATGTGATTTCTTTAAATTATTTCCTTTTATTGTATAATATTAGCCTCTCTCAACTCATCCAAAATACTAATAATTTCATTATTATGATTATTATGACCAGCTTTTTGAGAACCTAGTAACAACTGTAATCTGTCAACTAATTCATTTGGATCATCCCAGTAAACATAATCAAGCTTTCTTTTAGAAACTTTCATCATAAGACCCCTACCTAATGCTGTTGATGTTGATGATGTCTTTCGAGTATTATACTGATGTGGAAATAATTTTTTAATTATTAAATTATATTTATTACCACTATTTCCTCGCATTTGTTGATTTGAATCATATCCACGTCTATGTGCATTAGTTTCTGTCAATATTTTTTTATATGTGTTTAAGTCTTCATCAGTATATATAGTTGTATCTGGATTTTTCATAAATATTAACTCTTGCAATCCAATTGTGTTTTTATATGAACTTTTATCAATAATTATTTCATTTTGTTTTACTACTATTTGTTTATTACCAATTTTCCATTCAGCAGAACTTTGATCAAAATATGGTCCAAAAGTTGAATCAAAATTTTTCGGTATAGAAGTAGTAGATTCAAATATTTTAGTATATTTTGATATAGTATTAGGGTTTTCAATTAAATGTTTTATAGGTGTTGGGGATAATAAATGTTTTGATGTAAATTTATTAGGAGTAGATGAATGAAATAAAGTTTTAGATTCATCCACACTATCATAATCATCATTATCATCAGAATCAGTTTTGTTTGATTGTCTTATACTAGAAACATCATCATAAAATCTTGATTTTTTTTTTTTTATAATTTCACCAATTGATTTCTCTTGTTTTATTTCAGGATAAAGTGATTTTTCTTCTAATGCTTTTGCAACATTTTTGAGTGGCAATGTAATTGGTTTAAAATGTTCTTCTAATACATGTTCTGCTTCCACCTGACCGGATTTTAAAGATCTATATTTTCTTTTTACTGCTTTACTAGTTCTAATAATATCTTTTATAATTTTCTCATTCATATTTGTTAATGTATATTATATTTAATTAGTCTGTTTAGCTGTTGAGCTGTTAATCTGTTTAGCTGTTGATCTGTAGATCTGTTGAGTTGTTCTGATTATATATATATGCTATTCTTAGTCTATATAACAGAATTCATCAAACCCTCTACGATAACAACCATCTTGTTTTTCACTATCCCTATCTATAACTAAAAAGCCATATTTTTTTCTCCAACAATTAAGACATATTTCATGAAATTGTGCAAATGTCATATCATTGCTAACATGATCTGTATAAATATGTCTTAAATTCATATCATCCTGCTTGAATATTATTAAAAAGTTTGCATTATCTCGAATGAGATGTTTTGGAATATGAGTATAAGATTGACATAAGTAAAAACTATCAATATTATTGTGACGACCCATACAAAAATATTTTCGAATATTATTTTGTCTATCACATGCGACATCATCAAAAATAAATATAGAATATGATTTTGCTTCCTCAGGTGGAATTATATCACTGTTGTTAGAATAGGTGTAGTATCCGACTTCTGGAATAGTTGTCATAACTTGATTAAGAAATTCATATTTTGGTTGATGTAATGATTTGGAATATATGTAAATGTTTTCAAACTTCAATCCATTGGGTTGTTCTAATAAGCTTAATATAACATTTGTTTTTCCACAATTATATGGGCCCACTATTAATCCTCGTATACTATTTGGTAGTAGTTCACCATGCTTTCTTTTTTTACAATCGTTTCCTTTTATTTTTATATCTAAATTATTTACAGGTAAAGATTTGTGTTGTTTAATGAATTTCATCTTGACTACTGATAAATTTTCATAGGTCTTAAATTAATATATATATATATATATATATATATATTATATATATATTGAAAACAAAATATTTATCATTCATAATAAGTTAATCTGTCAATAATGATTGATTATAATAAAATTTATATTAGTCAAGAAAAAGATGTTAAAGGAGAAGGTATTCTGAATAAAATTATAAATAAGTTGCCATTTGAATTACATTTACCCGGTGGTTATCAATATTGTGGACCTGGTACAAAATTAGAAAAAAGATTAGACAGAGGTGATCCTGGTATAAACCCCCTAGATAGAGCTTGTAAAGAGCATGATATTGAATATTCTAAATTTACAAATATTGAAGATCGAAACATTGCTGATAAAGTTTTAGCAGAAAAAGCTTGGAAACGTGTTCTTGCTAAAGATTCTAATTTATAGAACGAGCGAATGCTTTATTAGTAACAAACGCTATGAAGACTAAAATTAAATTGGGAATGGGTGTAAAAAAACATATGAAATTTAATAAAACTAAGACAACTATAAACTTATTTGAAAAAGCTATAAAAGATGCTAAAAATGCTATAAAATTAAAAAAACCTAGTAACAATAATGATGCTATAAAGATAGCACTTCATGCTGCTAAAAATTTGATTAAAGGGAGAAGGGTTATATCATCCAGAATTATATCAGTACCTAAAACAGGTGGAGTCATACCATTTCTAATACCTCTTTTTGCAGGATTATCAGCTGTTGGAGCATTGTCTGGTGGTGTAACGGGTATAGTTAAAGCGATAAACGATGTAAAGAATGCAAAACATGAATTAATTGAGAATAAACGTCATAATCAAACAATGGAAAGTATTGCTATGGGTAAAGGTTTATATCTCAAACCATATAAAACAGGTTTGGGGTTGTATTTGAATCCACAATCAAAAAACTAATAGAAATCCTACCCAAGAGAGCATTAAGCGAAATTGATTTACATAAATACGTAAAATTTATATCACATTTTCGAGGTGTGTTTATGCGAAATAGTTTACCTGTAAAAGCATTAAATAAAGAGAGTGGTATTATTAATTTGGATAACTCATCAGGTTTTGGTACTCATTGGGTAGCATACAATAAAAATAAAAATGATGTAATATATTTTGATAGCTTTGGAAACTTACAACCTCCTATTGAAGTAATTAAATATTTAGGTTATAATATACAATATAACTACAACTCTTATCAAAACTATAATACAATAATATGTGGTCATTTATGTATAGCATTCTTAAACAATCTGTTATAATAATAATAATAATTTAAGTTTTTATATTAAAAATGAATAAAAAGAAATGTTTAAAATAAAATACTTCATTGTTTCTTTGCTAATAATGTCATTCACACTAACATTTACTGGTAATAACTCTGTATTAACTACTGATTATTTTCCACCCTTAGAATTAGGTGATGACTATGTTTGTGGTCTTGTTGAATTAGTTACTTATAATTCTATACCAAATATTGACATTCACAACAATATATTACAAATAGATGATAAAATAGTTGAAATTCCTATAGGTTCATATGAAATCAATGATATAGATTCATATTTACAAAGTGCTGTTGATTTATTTTATAATGGTGAGGAAGATATTCAACTAAGCGCTAACAATAATACAATGAAATGTGAAATAATTAGTTCTAAAGATATTTATTTTGATACTGCAAATTCATTGGGAAAGCTACTTGGTTTCAGTAAACGAAAATTGGCTCCAAATCAATGGCATTTTTCAGACCTACCAGTAAATATATCAAATATCAATACTATACATGTTTAGTGTGATATTATACATGGATCATATATGAATAATAAGCAAGTACATATATTACATGAATTTTGTCCAGAAGTTAGTCCAGGCTATAAAATAAATGAAGTTCCCAGAAAAGTGATCTATTTACCAGTGAATACTAATCGAATAAGTTCTATCACATTAAGATTAGTTGATCAAGACGATAACTTAATAAATTTTAGAGGGGAAACTATAACTATTCGTCTTCATATAAAACGTTGAAATGCTTCTATATAATTTAAATAAATATCAACGAAAAAGTAAAATAAATATCAATACATCAAAAGAAGTGAATCGATTAACATCTAAAAGGGGTGGACAGATTAAAAAACTCTTGACACCAGCTAATAAATTTTTTTTAAAGTCAATTGGATTAAATTTAAAAAATGAATGAAATATTAGATATTACTCAAAACATTAACTATGATGAAAGTATTTCAAAAATTGAATATCATACTTATTCACCATTTCAACAATCTTTTAAAAACAATGACGTCATTCAAATATTAATTCAACATCAAAATCTTAATATATTACCGAGTGAAAGTTTCTTGTATATTGAAGGAAGACTTTTAGATGAAGCCGGTTTAGTTTCAAAAACTGCTCACCTAGTTAATAACATAGCTGCATATATATTTGATGAGATTCGTTATGAAATAAATGGTGTTGAAATTGATACAACACGAAAACTTGGATGCACATCAACATTGAAAAACTATATTTCCTTTAATGCAGATGAAAGTAAAATGGCATTTAATGCTGGATGGGATACTGCTAGCAGTAGTTTGTTACATAACGGATATTTTAATTTTTTTGTACCATTAAATTTTTTATTAGGATTTGCTGAAGATTATAAAAAGATATTGGTTAATGCTAAACATGAGCTTATTATTACTAGAGCTAGAGATGATAATAATGCAATTGTAGGCACAAAAGCAGATGAAAAAGTTAAACTTGATATATTTAAAATTCAATGGAAAGTTCCACATATACTTGCAGCAGACAGTTCAAAGCTATCATTATTAAAGTTTATTGATAAAGGTATACCAATTAAAATGAGCTTTCGTAGTTGGGATATGTATGAATACCCAATTTTACCTCAGACAACAAGTCATGTATGGACTGTGAAAACTACAAGTCAAATTGAAAAACCACGCTATGTAATTTTCGCTTTGCAAACAGATAGACAAAATCATTTGCTAAAAGATATTAGCTATTTTGATCATTGCAACATTACCGATTTCAAAGTGTTTTTGAATTCTGAAGTTTTTCCATATGATAATTTAAACATAGATTTTAAAAAAGGTCAATATGCAATTCTGTATGATATGTATGCTAAATTTCAACAATCTTATTATAATAAAACTAGTCAACCATTACTCGGTAATCAAGGATTTCTTGCACTTGGAACTATTATTGTGGTAGATTGTTCACATCAAAATGAATTGATTAAAACAGGGCCTGTTGATGTAAGAATTGAGTTTAAAACTTCTGAAAACATTCCCGATAAAACAACAGCTTTTTGCTTATTAATTCACGATAGAATAGTTGAATATAATCCATTAACAAGCGAAGTTAAAAAATTAAACTAAACTACAGCATAATGGTATAGCAGTAGGAAAAGAATGTTGTTCATTACTAAATGTTTATCTATATAAGAAATTTTTAGAAACTATTGATTATACATTTAAATAAAATAAAAGAATATTTTTTTAATTTGAAATACTAAATTTTTGTTTTATTTAATCATTTTATTTGTTATAAAATATATGCTTTAATAATATATTTATTAATCAACTATTTTATAATGACCCCATGGTAATGTATCGTGTGAATTATCATCATTTGCACTTAAAGCAGTTTTATTTTGTTTTAATGAATAGACTACATGTTTACGTGATATTATATTATTCTGTTTGCATCTTAATATTATTTTGGATTCCAAACAATCTAAGTAATCTTGAAAAAATATAGATTTTTTAACAACAGAACTTTTAATACCCTTTGCTTTCTTAAACGCATCATCTCCATTAACTCTAATTGAATACATTTTTGATCTTAAACCAACGAATTCAGTCATTATTTTTCCATTGTTTTCATCTTTCATTATACCAGGTTTTTTTTTGTTGACTAATTCTATTCCATATTCATTATTTGGTAGGTAATCACTCGTATCAAATTTATGAATATCTGATTTTATAACTTTATATATATCATCACATTTTATTTCGTAAATTAGTGAATCAGTATCAGTATACATCATTTTACAATCAAGTTTAAATTTTTCAATCATATAATTATAATGAAAGTCGTAAACACATGTTTTTGATATATCTAAAATGCTAAATCCAACATAAATCGGTTTGTTCATATAGATTTCTGTTTTATTTAGTTCAATTGCAACTAAATTTGAATCAAATATTTTTGAACTGTGAAACGTTGGTCTAGATATTAATGAGTTTGCTCCATATCGCCCATTCCATTTTGTTAATAATTTCACAATTCTATAATTTCTTACATTTTCCATTGTTTTACCGAATATTGCATTTATAATTAATTTATATAAATTTTTTTCGAAATCATTTTTAGATTTAATTCTCATTTCAGTATTTAAATCAATATAACTTTTTAACCAAGGAGATTGTTTAAATTTTAAAATCTTGTGTATACAAGTTAGAACAAGACCATGCTTTAAAGCTTGTTTCAGATTTCGATAGTGTATTATATATCTTTTCTTTGAATTCAAAGTAGTTAATAATTTCTTAGTTTTACTATTTGGAGAAGTTAAATGTTCAGCGCAAAATGGTAAATCTCTATGAATATCATGTATTTCTTGTGGGTAATCGAGATCCACTTCTAGAATATACCCATTTGAATCATTATCATTAATCTTTTCAACATCAAATTTTTCTACTTGATTTTCATTTAACCATATAAAATCATTAATTGGCAAATATTCAGACATAGCCCAACCATATAAATTATTAACATCATAATACATTAAATATGTACTTTCAAGTGTGGAATCATATGTTGGCATATATTTATTGTTTGCTTTACTATATCTATTTGAACATTGACTTAAACCACCTCGTATTCCTCGTTCAATAAATAGTATCATATCAATATCAGTTAATAATTGCAATGTTACATTAGTATATTTCAGCATACAATCCCATGTATAACCTGGTGTTGTATAATAATGTGCAGGATCTAGATCATATGTATTCATACATTTAATTCGAAACGATTCAAAAACATCTGCTAATAGTAAAATATCTGTTTTCATATATATATCAGAATATTCACCTAAATTTTTTATATTGAAACTGTTCCAAACATTTTTTGCGTGATTGTAATCGTCATCTGATATATTAGCATCATTTAAATGATTATAAAAATCATCTTTGCTGGGTAATTGATTGACATTTAATTTATCTATTGAATCCAAAAAATCATATGGAAAAAATCCTTTTCTTATAATCAAATTAAATTGTTCATTAGTTAAATTTGAACATTCCTTTCGTGTTATTAATTTATCATTTAGTGGAAGATATGATGAAAGTTTATCTAACGAAGCAGGCATAAAGCTAAAAGAATCAATAAATTTAAATTTTATATCACATTCATCAATTGATTTTAGAAATGATATGTATTTCTCTTTATGTTTTGGAATCAATAATGTTTGTCCAGGAATTTCAAGTGCAATATCTTTAATAATAAAATGAGAGTCATAACCTGATAAATTGTGAAATACCACTGGAATTTGTCTTGTATTTGTATATTTTTGATTACATACAGAATGTGCTGGACCTCTATATCTTCCAGTTAAATGACAATGATCTTTAACAATAACAGAACTAGCATTAAAATTTTTATTGCATATATAACATATTCGAGCATTCTTGAAATTAAATAACTCAGCACTTGTTAAATCATTCATTGGTAAAATATTAATATAAGCAAAAAAAATATGATTAGCAATTTCGCTCAATTGATTTGCAAACCATTTTCCAGGATTCTCACCACGATATGATTTATAATATGATTGAGAATCATTATACGCACATTTAAAATAATATCCTATGCTAAATATTTCATGTTTTTGGTAAAGTTTTGAGTTGCTAGTTTGTGCTACTGAAATAGGTTTTAGAATTGATTCTAAATCAGCATAAACAATAAAAGGTACCATCTCTTTGTTTTTATAATTTTCAAAATATATTTCAGTTTTAGTTGGTATTTTAATGCTACAAAAATTTTGTTTCTCACAATTAATAACATGACTGTTTAAATTCACTTCTAACTTAAAGTAATGCAAGCAACGATCACATAAATGCTTTTTATGATCATCTTTAGACAATTGAGTTGAAACTAGTCTTGATAAATTTTTAATCCAACAAAAATGATAATTCGTAGTTTCTACATTATCATTGTTATTAGCATCATCATCATCATCATCATCATCATTTTTTTCTATACCATAATTTTTCTGAATCATTAACAAATTTACATGCTTAATTGCTTTTGTTTTTGTTAATCTCAGTGGTAATATTGTAAAATTATTTTCTGATTTTTTTTTAATATATAAACATTTATTGATATATTATTCAAATTTTCAAATTTTGTTATTTGATTTATATGCATTGGAAAATTTATTCCATTTATATTTAGAACTGTTGAATAATTTGGATAAGAATTGTATCTATTTGCGTTATTGGCTACCGGATATAGAGCTGATACTATTGCCCAAGCAAAACAGGCATCATCTCTATTTTGTACATTAATACACGCATGTTTTTTCTTAATGGAACATGGAAGATCTATATATGAAGATCCAATCATTCTGTCACAATCATTCATATTTATAGACAAGTAGATAATTGATGAAAGGGTCCAACCACTACCTCTTTCTTGATATTCGCTAAGCTCATTCAATATAGACTCTTGAATATTTTTTATAAACCACTCTTTATAGTCTTCTTGTAATTCAATAGTTTTATTTGCAGTAGACAAAAATTTATCTTCAATTATAATATCATCCCCAGATTTAATTAAAAATTCACAACATAATGATGTATTGATTTTTAAACATATTTGATTGGATTTTTCAATACAATGTTTTATATTATCTTTGAATACATTGCTAGAATCTATTAAAAAATTATTGGGATCTTTGTGACCCAAATTAATTATAATTGCTGTTTTGATTCTATTTTGGAAAGCACTTTCAATATATTCCCACTTAACATTCGAATCATCAACAATATCATCACCAACACCACCACCAACAACACTAGAAAATCTTTTTTTAATTAAGTTTTTAGCACACTGTAATCGCTCAATTTGATACTCATAATGTTTTTTAGTACCAGTTTTTATTGATTTTCTTATTAAAACATCTAATTTTTCAATATATTTATCAATTTCGAAAATTCTATCACTAATTTTATCATTAGATAAATTACTTATATCAATAATATTACGAAATATATCGTCTATAGATTTTCTTTGTTTTTTGATTATTTCTTCTTCTTCTTCTTCACTAATATATTGTCTCTTCTTATAACTAGCCATTTCAAATATATATTTAAAACTGAAAAGTTTTATTCAAAACAACAATTTCTGCAATATAAATTTGTAAATAAAAAATAATACATAATTCAAATTTTAATTTTATATTTTATTTTTCTAAATATTTTTATATATTGAATACATTATTCCATATTTTCACATTTAATTTTGTATTTCTTGTAGATGCTACTACAATTATCTATTACGATGTCTAAATCCGATATGTGATAGCATATTGATGTAGACTTTGATGATCTGCTTATCACCCTTTCAGCAGTTGAGAATAAATGCTTTTCAAGATGATATCTTCTTTTGTTTTGATTCCACCAATCCTCTGTAAAATTCTTGCTGTTATACAATGCTGCTAGTGCTAGATGTTCTAGGGTTGGTATTGATTTTGGTTGCAGCTTCTCCTTAGATGTTAAGTTCATTTTAATATTTTTGGAGTTCATCCAAATTCCCCCATTCATCTCTACGATTTTGTTTTAAATAATGAAAATTATTCAAGTTTTCGAATGTCTTTGTTTTTGTCATTCATAAAGTATATATAAGAAAAAACTCTCCTTATCAATGAATGTTTTCAAAACCGCATAGTTACTATTTGCATCATTTGTACTAAATATTTTTTATAATTTTTTCTTAGCCATGAGAATAATCTTATAAGAATAAAACAATTCTTATCAAATATAAAAAAAAATGCATTCAAAACAATCCAATATTCTATTAAAGTTATATATGATTGTTTGATTTATTGAAAACATACATAATTGTTTGGTTCATTAGATCAATATTAATAAAAAAAAAATTTTTTTTTTTTTTTATATTATTTTTGATAACATTTTGTGTATCAGTTTTAAGAAGGAACTAAAATTTTGAAGTTTTTTTAAGTACTTTTTTCCTGATTATTATCAATAAATATTTTTTTTTCATGCTCTAGAGGTGTATAAAAACAGAATTTTTTTAGCTATATTCCACAATTACTAGAAGTCTTTCTTAAGTAATAGTAAAACTAAAAATAATTATATAAAATGGCTGAAAATTTTGTAACAATCTTGAATAATAAATATAAATACGTCGAGCTTGATACTAAAAAACCATCGGATATGGTTGTAAACAAAATTTATCGGGTAGTGGATTATAAAAAATGTACTACGAAATTTGGAGAAAGGTGTATAGCTACATTCTCCAAATTCAAAATTTTTATGCCGCTTCGATATAGCGGGATGAGCGCTCGAGAGATCGAGAACATAAAAAAGGGGAGATGCGGTTTGAAGAGTTTGGGTCCTCGAGGTAGGACAACTGTATTAGAATTTGTGAACCTCAACAACAACAAGGACTACATATCAGAGGAGGATGATGAGGATGAAGACGAATATGATGATCCAGATGAAAATAATATTTTCTTGTGAAAATAATTATATATATGTATGTATATATATATATATATATATATATATATATATTAATAAAAAAAGAAATAAAAACAGAAAATATTAAAATAAAAATTATGTGTTTTATTCAACAATTTAAACTTTTCACTTTTCCATTTCATAAAATAGCAACATTCTTCAATTTTTTTTTCTTTTATACAGCTTAGGTATAGCGAGATCGTTATCATAAAAAAGGGAGATATTGTTTGAAAAGTTTGGTATGACAACTATTTTAGAATTTGTCATCCTCAACAACAAGAAGGAATATATCAGAGCAAGATGATGGCGATGACTATGATGGTGGAAATAATATTTTATTGTAAAAATAATTATGTATTAAGAAATAAATAAATAAAAACAAAAAATATATAAATAAAAAATATGTGTTTTATTCAACAATTTCAACTTTTTAGTTTTCCATTTTATAAAAGATATTTTTAGCGGTTAATATATTTCCATGTGATATGTTTGTTTCAACTTCTTCACATCTATTATCACCAAATCTGATCTATAAGATGTGTCATAATTTGTAAACTTTTCCATTTCACCATTACTCAAAATTCTTTGACTTTCAACTTCCATATATTCAAGACAATTTATTTTCAGCATTCGTTTTTTAAAATTGCTATCATATGAACATCGTATTTTGATTTTTTCTTCATCACTATGTTCCAATTGAAAATGACGATAGAATATATTTTCACTTTCAATAAAACCAGCAATTTCTTTTTCTTTTTTAATTAAATTATGTCTAAATCCTTCAATCGCTTCTTCAACGGTAACATAATTTTTAGCTGATTCTTCTGATTGTGTTGTTTGCTCATCTGATGTTGTGATTGTTGATGTTGTTGCTGGTTCTGTTGACGATGTTATTATATCAGATAATTCGTCAGGAGGATTTACATGTTTCATTAATTTTATTGATAGAGTTACTTGAATTATTTCATTACTAGGAAGTATAACATTAAATGTAGAATTTCCATTACTTTCATCATTTAATGTAATAGTAGGAGTAATAGTAGGAGCTGCATAAATTCTAATAAATAGTAGGCTTAAAATATTGATAACTGAAAACTTCTTCATATTTAATTGTTTGATTTCTAGCTAACTCTTCAAGGTTTGTCTGTAGAATGAAATATTTTTTTGTTTTTCTCAATATCAATATTACAAGCGTTGTTTTTGTAAATAGTTTTGATAAACATCTTTATAATCTTCCACTAATATTAATAAACATAAAACATCATCTTCTACAGTGGAATTGTTTACATTTGTATTGTAAAGCATTTGAATTGTATTTAATTTGTCTATTAAATCAATAATTTTTTCCTTTAATATATATTCTCCATCATATTCATAAGATTTTTTTACATTCTCTGAATATTCAAGTGCTTTAGTAAGTCTCTCCTGCAATTCAGAATTTTTATTAGATTTATTTTCTTCTGTTCTCCTATATACAGATGTAGTAAGAGATAAAGATTCTATTTCATTTTCTGATTTACTCTTTGCATTATACTCCCAATCATCTACCAATAAGAATGGACAATCAATCGGAAACTTATTTGTTTTGTTTTCATATTTCCCAGGTGTATTATTTATTTCCCCAACTATTCCTATGTCTCCACCCATAACTTCGATTTTCACATGTTGCCATTCAAGAAATTTAACATCCCAGTTGAGATATGCTGGTAATGCTTCACCATTTCTTATAAATAATAATAAAACCCTTTCACCATTTTCGGGGGTTGCCCAAATCTCCACTATAGAACCCAAATATTTAATATAAACTATTTTAAATGATTTCCATTTTCTACTGCAGACACAATATCTATGACCGTGACGTATATTTTCACACCAAAACATCTTCACTGTTAGCCTATTAATTTGTTATTATTAATTTATATGGATTTAGTTAGATATTTATAGTAAGTCATTAATTTCATAATTTGGCATTGTCTTAAATATTCAATAATACATGCACATGTATAGGTACATTCACATTTTATTTGTTCACATTTGTTTGTACTATTTGGAAATCTTATATAGAAATCGATGATTAAATCTTTATGCTCACTAAGAAGAATAGTATTATATTTTTCCAAAAAATCTTTTATATATTTATCACCCATTGCTTAGTTAAATACAGAAAATATTTTCAAACGACGTCATCATATCAACTCAATTATATAACTAACAATAAAACTATAAATTAATTTCAACGGATCATTTTTAAATTTTTCTTTAAATTCCTCAAGTACAAAATCATTATATTTATATAAAAACTTATTTATGTTTTCTAATGAAAACGATGATTCATCATCATCATCAAGATCGAAATCAGCAATATCTTCAAACGACGTCATCGCACCAGCTCAATTAACAATAAAACTCATAAATTATTCACATAATAACTTTATACATATATTCAGGCACCCTTAAAATCCCATACAAAACAAACCATCTCCAACAAAAATTACACCCAAACAAAAAACACCTAAAAATATGCAATAAAAATTAATTCACATAAATTATATTTAAAAAAAATAAAAAAACCTACAAATATGCAAGAAAACATAATTTGATCCAGAACCGGCCTAGCCTTCACTACTAGCATTTGTTGGCTTCCAAAGCCTTTTAAAATATTGGAATTACAGAAAAGGCTTCCGCGCCGAATAACTCGGATTTAAGGCTAGTATAGCCAAGACCAAAGAGCAAACCTTTGCTTCTTAAACAATAAAGGTAACGTAGGCAATTAACTTTGCCATATTCGTAGGCCATAAAGGAATATATAAATATGTTTAATATTTTTATATATATCCAACTTTTTTTATATTACATGGCGATCCTGCCCGTGATCCAATATATAGATGGACACGAAGAAAATTTCTTTGTAAGAGTACAGAAGGCGGCAAAAAACAACAAATACAGAAAACAACAACAACAACAAAACTACAGAAAACAACAACAACGCCCAGCAGCAACAAAAACGCAAACGAGGTGGTAAGCTGCTACACTACAGAAAACAGCTGGTGCAATTATATAAAATATTAGAAAAATCAACAGAGAAGAAACAACGAAGCACAATAATAAACGAGATCCAGCGATTAAAACAAGATAGACATTTACACAAAACATCGAACAAAATAAATAAATTGTTCAACAAAAATTTTAAATTATTAGAGAAAACTATTGAAAATAAAAATAAATAAAAATAAATTTCAAATTAAAAATAAAAGATTAATTTGTAAAAATTAAATAATTAAAATTGAAAAATTAAACTGAAAATTAAATTAACATATAAATTGAATTTGTAAAAATTAAAAAATTTAATTAAAAAATTATTATTCTATAAAATGAGAATCGAAAAATTAATTTAAAAAATAAAAATTAAATTTGTAACAGACAAAACACAAAATTAATTTTAAGTAGGTTTAAATTTATTTTGTAATGAACTAAAAAATATAAAAAAAAATGAAATAAAAACAAATAATTCTGTATTATATTCACAAAAATAAAAGAAGTATAAATTTTGCACATACATATACAAAATATTTCACTTTATCCAATTAGTAATTATTATTATGAAATTTGTTTTGTAAACAAAATTTTTTTTTTTTACATTTTGCGATCTTGTTTTTAAAAACATCACCCCAATAACCATTTTTAAAATATTTTCGAAAAACCAATTTTTCGAATATATTGTTTTTTTTTATCTTCGAAAAATATTTTAGATTTTTTATATAGATAGAAATATTTAGTTAAATGATAATCATGATTTGAGATTTTAATGGCAGATGAACATTTCAGAGTATATATATAAAAGATTTAGAAGAGCTGAAAACAAATCTAAAAACTGAATATACAGATGAAGAAATTAAGGTAGAATTAGAAAAAATAAATAATTATAAAGCACAATACATTCAGGAATTAAGAGATTCAGACATTAAAATCGGTAAATGTAATTTACAAGAAGAATATCTTGTAAAATATAAACAAATAAAATCATATTTAACATATATTTTAGAACAAAAAATGGAGTTTAATATAGCAAATTCAAATAAAATTATCCCAATTTTTGATGGTTCACATGAACAAATTCAAGAATTTTTAAATTTTTTATATATGAAGTAACTAAAGATGCTGATCGCGAAAAACTCATTAAATTTATTTATACTATCAAAATTTCACAAAAAGTTAAAAATAAATTAATTAATGAGAAAAATCCCAAAACGTATGATGATTTAAAAATTATTTTAAATAAAATTTTTACTAATACTAGAACATATACAAAGATAGATAATGAAATTTGTGTATTTTGTAATAATAAAACAATTTCTACTTCAAAATTTATAGAAAAATTAGAAATATTAATAAATGAATTAAATATGACCCAATCTGTGGGAGGAGATGAAGCAGCTACAAAAATCATTACAAAACTTAATGATCAATTTGCACTGCAATGTTTAAAATCAAATCTTAAAGAACCGATTCATTCAGTTGTTTTAGCGGCTCAACCAAAAACTTTTAGTGAAGCCACAAAATTAGCTTTAGAAACAGATACAAATAATAAAACTAATACAGATATATATCAAATTAATAGAAGATATTCAAATAACTATTCATACAGAAATCAAAATTATAATAATAATTATAGAAATGGTAATTTTAGAAATAATTATAGTAACTATAACAATAATAGTAACAGAAATACGTCAGGTAGAAAATATTTTAATAACCAACAAACTCGTCAATACGATAGTAATAATCCTCAAGATAACAATTACAGAAATAATAACACAAGATTCCCAAATATATGATCTGTGTCGGGATACCCCCGACACAGATCACCAGTTGATCGGGGAGATAAATGCCCTAAATATCGCATAAATAATTTTGAAAATGTTTCCACTTCATTTAATATTACACTAATTCTAAAAAATGGTAGCCATCCAATAAAATTTTTGATTGATACAGGAGCAGATATTTCGATAATAAAACAACAATTAATTAATGAAAATGATATAAATGATGAACAAATTTGCACTATTACTGGCATCAGTAATCAAGTACAAAAATCATTGGGTACTATAAATACAGATTTCCAATTTCAAGATAATAAATTTCCAATTAAATTGCATATCGTTCAAAATAATTTTCCTATAAAAACGATGGAATATTAGGTCGCGATTTTTTACAATATTTTTTAGCAAAAATTAATTTTGAAACCTTAGAATTATTAATAACGTATAATAATGAAGAATTTTCAATACCAATAAATTCAACAAACATAAATAAACTAACCATACCTGCTCAGTCTGAATTCATTTGTCAAATAAATATAGAAAGAAATGAAGACAGTGTAATATTAAACCAAGAAATTTCTTCAGGCATATTCATAGCAAATTCTATTATACCAAAAGAAGGTATAGCACATATCAAAATATTAAATACATACGATACTGATATTACAATTGATAATATCAAACCAGAAATGGTCCCATTACAAAATTATAATATTTTAAAAATAAATAGTAATTATGAAAATAGATTTGAAACATTAAAGAAAATTTTAAGAATAAACCAAAATGATCCAAAAACATATCAATCAATGATACAGATTTGTAAAAATTACGCTGATATTTTTTATCTACCGAATGACAAATTAAGTACAAACAATTTTTATACACAAACCATAAATTTAGAAGATAAAAACCCTGTATAAATAAAAAATTATAGATTACCTCAATCTCAATTAACAGAGATAAATAATCAAGTCGAAAAACTTTTAAAAGAAGATATAATTGAACATTCAATTAGCCCTTATAATTCTCCATTATTATTAGTCCCAAAGAAATCAGAAAATGATAACAAGAAATGGCGATTAGTAGACTTTAGACAATTAAATAAGAAAATTCAAAATGATAAATTTCCTTTAACTCGACTGGAAGACGTTCTAGACAGTTTAGGAAATGCAAAATATCTAGATCTAAGCAGTTCATTCCATCAAATACCATTAGATAATAAATCAAGACCATACACAGCTTTTTCATCCAATAATGGACATTTTCAATTTATAAGATTACCTTTCGGATTAAAAATTTCGTCAAATAGTTTCCAAAGAATGCTCACCATTGCTTTATCTGGTCTTAATTCAGAAGCATTTATTTACGTGGATGATATAATAATTTTTGGTAATTCAATAACTCACCACAACCAAAATTTAATAAAAGTTTTTGAACAATTACGGAAATTCAATTTAAAATTAAATCCAGAAAAATGCACGTTTTTACAAAAAGAAGTAATTTACTTAGGCCATTTAATCACAGATAAAGGGATCAAAACTGATCCAAAGAAATTTTCTGTCATTAAAAACTACACAATTCTCAAAAATTGTGATGACATTAAAAGATTTCTAGCATTTTGTAACTACTACCGTAGGTTTATACCAAATTTCGCAGAAATTAAAAAACCTTTAAACGATTTAACCAAAAAGAAAACTATATTTAACTGGGATGATTCATGTACAGAATCATTTGAAAATTTAAAAAATAAATTAATAAATCCACCAATATTAAAATATCCGGATTATTCAAAACTATTTATTATTACAACAGACGCTTCACAATCAGCTTTCGGTGCGGTACTTTCGCAAGGGGAAATAGGTAATGACCTACCCATTTCGTATGCAAGCAAAACATTAAACCCTGCTGAACTTAAAAAACCGATTATTGAAAAGGACTTATTAGCAATACATTGGGCAATAACATTTTTTCGCCCATACATTTAAGGGCACGAAATTATAGTGGTAACAGACGACAGACCATTAGTCGGTTTATTCGCACATAAGTGCCCATCGTCAAAAATGACACGAATTCGGTTAGATTTAAGTGATTATGATTTTAAAATTATATATAAGCAAGGTAAAATGAATACCAATGCTGACGCTTTATCACGAATACTTATTGATTTAGATATATTAAAAGATATGATACCAAAAGAGCATACACAAAATAAAATAGTTAACGTAATAACTAGAAGTAAAACTAAGAAACAAAATGATAATATTTTAGGAATAGCAAACCAGAAGTCACCTTCACACATATATGGCAAGGTAATTTCTATCGCAGATATCAAAAATGTTTAAAAACTTAGATTTATAGAAACTGATATTAAAGAAATAAAAATAAATATAAATAAAAATATAGAACTACAATTTAATAAAAACCAAATCGATTTAACACAAATATTTAATAAATTAAAAAATACTTTATGCAAAAGTAACATTTATCATGTTGCTCTAGATAACAAAGACATCATATTTAATTACATTAAAACAATGAATTTAAAGAAATATTCAATAAAATACAAAATGACGATAAGTCTACAATAAAATTAAAAATTATACTAAGCACCCATTAAAATTATAGATACAAATGAAATTAATAAAATATTAAAAGAAAATCATGATGAACCAACAAGTGGACACATATGTATTAGAAAAATGATAATAAAAATTAAACAAAAATATATATGGAAGAATATGCATAGAACGATAAAAAATTACGTACAGAATTGCGAAATATGTGCAAAATCAAAACAAACCAAGAATATTAAAGAACCATTAGTAATAACAGACACGACAAATAAACCATTCGAAACCGTACAAATTGATACAGTAGGTCCTTTAAAAATATATAACAATTTTAGATATATATTAACAATTCAATGTGAATTGACCAAATATGTCGAGGCTTACCCAATTGAAAGTAAAGATGCTATTACAATAGCAAAAATAATTACAGAAAAAATTATACTTAGATATGGAAACATAACAAATTTTAAAACTGATTTAGGAACCGAATTTATTAATGAACTTTTTACACATATATGTAAAACATTCAAAATAAATCATCAGAAATCAACTCCGTACCACCACGAAACATTAGGCTCTTTAGAACGTAATCACAGAGTATTAAATTAATTTTTCTTAACTTGTACACACAGTACAAATTGGGTTGAATTAATACCATTTTATTTATTTTGTTATAATACAACACCTCATTCGTCTACTCAATATACACCTTTTGAACTAATTTTTGGTACCTCACCTAAACTTCATACAAAAATATCACAAATAGAAAAACACGAATTAAAGTTTTCAAATTATGATAATTATTTAAATGAATTAAAAACTAAATTACTTTTTTCATTAAAAAACGTGAGAGAAATTTTAATAAAAGAAAAAGAAAATAGAAAAAAGCAATATCAATCCATCAAATCTTAAAATATGTGATAAGGTGATATTGAAAATCAAAAATCGTAAAAAGCTAGATTATCCTTTTAATGGTCCATATAAAATCATCGAAAGAAAAGGAGTAAATTCAATTATAAATATTAAAAATAAACTTAAAACATAATAATAACCTAAAGAAAATTAAAAAAAAAAAATCCTTTAAAGGGTAAGGATGTAATGTATACACATTACCGCGATTTAATTTATACTGAACTTCTTTTATTTTAATATCATACGATCATACGATGATATAAAAACAATGTAAATGAAAACTGTTATATTTTTAGTGTTAAGTAATAAAGGTTATTTTTTTAGTGTTGAATTATATAAAATTATTAGTTATTTTTAATTGTATTATTAAGTAAGGAACCATATATAAAGGGTCGAAAAATTTGAAATAAATCAGAATCAAACTTGCATTCTCATATTTAATTTCGGCTTGCTTAAGCTTTTCAATTATAAGCATTTGTTAGCTTCCAAAGCCTTTTAAAATATTGGAATTACAGAAAAGGCTTCCGCGCCGAATAACACGAATTTAAGGCTAGTATAGCCAAGACCAAAGAGCAAACCTTTGCTTCTTAAACAATAAAGGTAACGTAGGCAATTAACTTTGCCATATTCGTAGGCCATAAAGGAATATATAAATATGTTTAATATTTTTATATATATCCAACTTTTTTTATATTACAAAATAAATAAATTTGTTGTATTTGAAAAGTTGAACTTTAATCTAGGTTTAGCTGCATTATTTCAATTGTTTCGTTTTTCTGTTGATAATTAAAATTCTATTTTTGTAGTTTGACGTCCTCAGTTTGTGGTTCATTTCTTTCAATGTTAATTGTTTTGCCATATTATATTTTTTATATGTATTTGTAGGGATTTTAACCTATCAAATTAGTCGCGTCAAATAATGTCAAACTGTCACCATAAATAGGTTGTACAACACATAAAACGCTGAATGAATTGTTAGCGGCAAGCACGCGTAATAAAAATAGTAATAAAAGGCGCGAACGGCAGATTCGGCGCCTAGCCTCATGGTAGCCGACAACATCATGCGTTTTGTGTAACAACTTCCCTATAACAATGTCATTTGAGATCCGAGTATTAAAATATATTTTTTTTAGTAAAAGTTAAATGTAATAGTATCGTTTCGATACATTGATATATAAATATATTGTAGTGAGATTGCCATTTAATTCGTGGCAAAAATTAATATAATTAATCGATAGACCGACAAGTTCTAGCCTGTAAGTCGACATCAACTGCTGAAGTAAAATAAATATATTTGGGTGGAAGCACCACCACAACATCTTAACACATTTGGTTTTAATCCAGCGATCCCGATAGCCTACAAGTGGTGACCCCGACGTGATTGTGCTGCACAATCACGTCGGCCTTAGTTTTTTTGAATTATTGTTATTTTAAATTACCTAACTATATAAAAAATAAACACAAAAATTAGCCAATGTAAAAGAACGATTTAAAATTGATATTTGGTTCAAATTTTATTAAAATTTGTTACATATTTTAAAAAAATTATACATAAAAGTAAATAATTTCAAGGTGAGAAATTGAATTTCATGAAAAGTGGTTGTAAATGAATTGTGAATTTCATAAATTTTGGTTGTTTTTTAATTGTAATAATATTTTTTTTTATTGAGGTATATCGACATAAATTTTGACCATTTATTTCATTTTCAATTAACGTGTCAATATTTTGAAAAACCGTTCTTACGACTAAAATATTCGAATATTATATATTAATTCCATATGAATGCACCTCAGATAAAAAAATATACAGGATATGGTATATGATATATTTGCACCTACAAACTGTGTCCGAATTTTTTAAGCTCTTTTAATGTCAAATATTTTCGTATTTGTTGTCAAATATTTGCAAATTGGTTGTCAAATATTTTTGATGAGAGCTTTCAATTCGTTTTTGAAAATTTGTTATTTTGAAATTATTTTATGTTAGTTTTTTGGGTTTTTTGTGCTATTATTAATTAAAAGTAAGAGTATTTTAAAAAAACATTAGTATTACTATAAAGTGGTATAAATTGAACAATATTATAATGTATTGTGTTGTGAAAGGGTGTAAATATAATTTATTTAATAAATTACCAGAAAGTGAAAGGGTTACCCTTTACATTAGAGTAAATAAACAGGAGACGCAATAATGCTATTTTGCCCCTACGAACTCCGTCGCCGTTTTTTGGAGCTTTTACTTGTCAGAAAAACTGAGATTAGTTGTCAGAAAACCGCACATTTGCTATCAAAAAAATCTATTATAAGAGCTGATAAGTGCTCTTTTTACTTGTCAGAAAAACTGAGATTATTAAAGCTTTTTAAAAAGTCGTAGTCAGGATAATTTTGATATGAGGCGCAGTTAGTATTTCTGACTGAATTATTAAAAAATATATATTTTAGATTTCCTAAGGACACAAAAAATAAAATTAAATGGTTTTCTGCTGTAAATATGTTAGCCAAGGATTATTATTTTATTTTCATAGTAGTTAGTTAGTTAGTAAGGGGGGGGATTATATCCCCAACACTAGGCCACTAGTTGGCCCATAGGTATCCCCTTGTAACAACAATCTTTACCCTCTACTGCTGTTCAAGCCACCCCGCATTCTTAACAAACCTTAGCAGATCCCTGACCGGGATCCTTACCAACTCCTCAAGTCCATTGAAACGGTAGTTACCTAAAATGCGATACCTACTCCTGCTTAATGCAGGGCAGTCACAAAGCATGTGACTGATATCTTCCGCTACACTCAAGTCTTGGCACCCTCTGCATGAGTCCACCGTGGTTAGCCCCAACCTCTTAGCCATTTTTCCTAATAGGCAATGCCCTGTTATTATGCCCACCGACATTCTCAGGTTGTTCCTGTTCTGTGATAAAAGCAGTTTTGTCCTACTAAGGTTCCTCTCTGGCCAAAGTCCTTTGGTCACCTGACAGGTGTTGGTATTGAACCATATTTCAGCCACCTTCTTCTCTGTGATTCTGTCAATCTCTTTCTTCACTACACCCAATGGGGCAAGAATAGATTGATCAGCGACCTCTATATCCTTTTCAGAGCCCTTCCTAGCCAGTTCATCAGCTTGCTCGTTCCCGTAAATGTCACAATGACCTGGTACCCAACAAAGTTTTACCGTACTAATTCTGCAGAGTGTCTGAAGCACAGCTCTGCATCTCCTAACCAAGCTTGATTTTATTACCATTGAATCAAGCGCCCTGATGGCAGCCTGACTATCGACGTAGATTGTAATATCCTCGTGTGATATCACCTTCATCGTTGCTAGTGAGGCCGCATATTCTATTGCTAGCACCTCCGCCTGAAACACACTGCTGTGGTTTGGCAACCTCACTGATTCCTCTATATTTAGTTTTTCAGAGAAGACACCCGCACCAGTTCCGCTGGTTGTCTTTGATCCGTCCGTAAATATAGCAATCCCATTCTCCGGTATTACCAGATCTCCGTTCCATTCATCCCTTGTCGGGATTCGAATGCTGTAATCTTTCTCAAAGAACATCTGTGATACTATATAGTCTGTTTGCACTCCTCTAGTATCTAGTTGATATTCTTCCAGTATACCACTATGTGTATACGGCTTAAATTTTAGGGCATTGGACTCACGAAGTCTCAATGCCGACTTCGCTGCATTGTTTTTAACCACCTCGCTCACTTGGTGTAGATCGAGAATGATCTCCATGCCTTTAGTTGGTGTGGTACGAAGAGCTCCCGTAACACTTATGCACGCCATCCTTTGTACCTTTTCCAACTTTCTCATCACCGTTTTCTTCTCCACTGCTGGCCACCATACTAGCGCACCGTACATGAGTATAGGTCTCACGACGCTGATGTAGAGCCAGTATGCTATATCCGGCCTAATTCCCCATTTCATCCCTGAAAATCTCTTGCATGTAAATAATGCAGTGGTTGCTTTTTTCACCCTTTCCTCAACATTCTTGTTCCAGTTCAGTTTGGAATCCAATATAATTCCTAGATATTTCGCGCTGTTCGAGAGTGTCAGCTCCACTCCGTTCAGCGACGGTAGCTTAAAGACTGGAATCTTCCTCTTCCTGGTGAAAAGAACCAGTTCTGTCTTGGCTGGATTCACTGATAGCCCACAGCTATCAGTCCACTTCGCTACTATGTTGAGGCCCTTTTCCATCAACATGCTGATAGTATCCAGGAATTTCCCACTTACCAGAATCACAAGGTCATCTGCATATGCAACAACCTTATACCCTTTCCTCTCCAATTCCTTCAAGACACTGTCCATTACCAGCAACCACAGAAATGGCGATAGCACTCTTCCCTGTGGTGTGCCTCTGGTTACAGATAGTGTTATTTCACTAGTGCCCCAACTTGACGTTATGTTCCTTGTCTTCAGCATCTGGCCAATCCAGATTGCAACACCTCTGTTCACACCTGCATCACCCAGCGCTTTCTCAATGGCTTCAGTCCTGACATTGTTGAACGCTCCTTCTATGTCAAGGAACGCTGCCAATGTGTACTCCTTATAATTCAGCGACGTTTCGATTTGCGACACCGTATTATGCAGTGCCGTCTCTACTGACCTTCCCTTCCAATAAGCATGTTGTGCTGTCGAAAGAGAGCCATCTCGACAGTTGCTTTTTATGTGGACCTCCACCAATTTCTCCATTGCCTTTAGCATAAAGGATGACAGACTGATTGGTCTGTAGTCCTTTGCCGTAGTGTGGCTATTCCTACCGGCTTTTGGTAGGAATATAACCCTCACATCTCTCCAGCTTCTCGGTATGTACCCCATATATAGGCAGCTCCTGAAAATCACTACCAACCATTTTGCCAGCGATTCAGGGGCCCTTTGCAGCATAATCGGTCGAACACCGTCCAGACCTGGTGACTTATATGGAGCGAATGATTTGATCGCCCATACGACCTTCTCCTCTGTCACAATAGCTTTGGCTAACTCCCAAAGTTGTTGTGAGCCTCCTGTCCCTTCATGTGTGCACTCATTGTCCACTGGTCGGGAGCCTGGAAAATGGGCCTTCATCAGTTCATCCAGTGTATCCTGGCATGATTCCGCCCATTCTCCATTCTCTTTTGTTATGTAGTTCGGAACGGTTGGTTCCTTCGCCAATAACTTCCTCAGTCTTGCTGTCTCATTGACACCTTCCATTGATTCACAGAACATTTTCCATGATTGCCTTTTGGCTTTCCTTACTGTGTACTTAAACTTCTTTAGACCTTCCTTATAGTTGTCCCAGTTCACTATACAGTTCTCCCTTTTTGCTTTGTTGTGCAGCGATCTTGCAATTCTCCTACACTCTTCTACCTCGGCATTCCACCACGGTGGTTTTCTACCGTTTTTCGTCCGACTGACAGGACAGCTTTTGTCAAAGGCATCTGCCATCAGAGTGCCAATGTCATCAACCACCCTGTCAATCATTTTACTTTTCGTTAGACGTTCCATGGCTGGCGCCTTCAGGGACCCATCTAAAGTCTCCCTGTATTTGCACCAGTCGGCTTTTCGAGGGTTTCTAAAACTGACCCTTTTTTCCCGCTTACAATCAATTTGAAATCTGATCCAACTGTGATCGGATAGCGAGGCCTCATCCGACACCCTCCAGTTCTTTACCGTTAGTGAACTAGAATTAGTGGCTAATGTTAGGTCTAAGACCTCCTTTCTATTTCTAGTTATAAAGGTAGGGGCTGTTCCCCTGTTACACAAACTAAGGTTAGTACCGCTAATATAATCTAAAAGAGACTCACCTCTGTTATTGATGTCTGTACTTCCCCAATGCGTATGATGTGCATTGGCATCACATCCGATCAGTAAATCATACTTCCAGCTTTCTATCGTTCTCCTCAGAACTTCTGACGGTGGCTGATCCACGCTGTCGAATGGCATGTACGATGAGACTAGGAGTAGAGGCTTATCCATCTTACTCCTACCCCATTCTACCACTGTATTGTCCTCATCACTGAAATCATTTAAAAGAAACATTTTATGTTTTTTATTAACTAAAATGCAAGATCTTTGTCTACTTACGCCCCCTTTAAAATACAGGTTAAAATCCTTACCTCTTAAACCTTGTATTATTCCTCTACTGTCGATCCACGGCTCCTGTATGAGCGCAACGTTGATGTTGTGTTGGCTCATATACCCGATCAGGTTGCCTGTTGCAGCCCTACTGTGGTGGAGGTTTACCTGGATCACCTCCATCGTCAGGTCCACCACCACCCACCATCCTCACATAGACATGCGCCAAGCTAAACCTAGCCATGTATCTGTTCTTTTCCAGGAACGGGAGGGAGTCTCTGCTGATGCTAACCAGGAAGTGCTGGCCACGTTCCGTTCTAGCATCGACTTTCAGCACCTTCCAGTCCTCTGCCTTCAGATCTTTATTCTGCCCAGCTAGTAAACCTAGCAACCTATCCGGCGTTTGGAACGGCTTCGGTACCCAGATCCACGCCTTTGGCCTCATAAACTTTACGGTATCGGCTCTCGGGATGGCTCTCAGCCTTGATCCCTCCCAGATACCATCAAGCTTACATAGCGTAGTGCTCAAGAACTCTTTCGACAGTCTATTCGCACATGCCACTATCTTGTACCCTTTTTCCCAACCTGCACCATCAAATTGGATTTCGTCCGCTGAGCCGGATGCGAAATGCTCGATTAGCGCATCTTGAATTTTCTCCTCAACCTTAAGCCATTGGTCGCTCTCGAACTTCCCTTCTGGGGAGCCCTCGTCCACAATGGCTACCTGTAGTTCATCAGCTATACCTTTAACCTTTATTTTCATAACTAATCTCAAAAATATTTCCAATTTATTCAAATCTATCATTTGGTATATTAAATATGTAGGTACTTACCGGTTATTTTATAACCTAGTCCTACTTTCATGTCTTTTAAATAATAAGAAGAAACTTTTAAATCGTGTAATTGTTAATTTATTTTACTAACTTATAACTATATTTATTTATTTAATATTTTTAATTATAATTTATATTGTTTTAAGTTTTTTATTTTAATATATTTATTAATAATTACACAATAATGTTTTTAATTAATTTATAGAATGATCAGAACGATATGTTCTTTTTATTTTAACTTCTTTATTTATTCAGAACATTATCGTTCTATTTTAAATTTAATTTATTTCTTTTTATATTTGTTTTGTACTCTCGGTATATTTAAATTTTACTTTTACTTTTACTCGCGTTTAACCGTTGACGTTGACTTTCTGATTACAACTGATTAAGAGATATTTTTGTTATCACACATTACAATCTGTGTAATTGATTTTCTCAATTACCTAGAGTACAAAATGTGATTAACCAATAGAATTTAATCATACGATTATTTGATCAATTGTATTTGAAACAATTATAATTTATATCGTATGATATAAAATTTTGGATAACAATAAATTCCATTATTTTTATACAGGGTGTCACTACATCACCCTCCTTCGAGTGAAACGCAATATTTGGTTTGAAAGTAATGCAAAATGTAATTGAATATTATTGAATATGAACATGATTAAAGAGGAAAAAAAATTAAGAAGCAAAGTAAAATATGAAAGTAATGCAAAATGTAATTGAATATGAACATGATTAAAGAGGAGAAAAACAAAATATTATTTTGTAAATACTACTTTTCGACTATTTACATTAATATTACTGGTTTCAATTTGAAATGCCGGCTTTAGTCTATCGATGGATATCGTTCGCTCTTTATTGTTTATTAAAACGATAAAAACTTTTCTCAGTCGGCGTATTATACGAAAAGGTCCGTCGTATGCCGCTGCAAATGTTGGTTTGATTTTATCACTCCTTACGAACACGAAATCACACGTCCCGAGATCTTTTGGAATGAAAATATTGTGTTGGTCTGTTTTTCGTGTAGGAGTGGGAACTAATTTTTGCATGGTTTCTCGTAATCTTGTAATTAATACGTTTGAATCCGGCAAGTTGGGTTTTGATTCGATAAGGAATTCGCCCGGTAATTTTAAGGTTTGCCCATATACCAGTTCAGCTGGAGAGCATTGTATGTCTTCTTTAACGGCGGCGCGAACGCCAAGAAGAACTAATGGTAACTCTAAATTCCAATTTTGTGTATTACCTCGAGCTTTTAAGGTATCTTTTAACTGTCGATGAAAGCGTTCTACCAATCCGTTCGATTGAGGATGGTACGGAGACGTTCTTGTGCGAAAAACACCCAAAAGTTTGGTTAATTCCTGGAAGAGTTTCGCTTCGAACTGTGTGCCTTGATCCGTAGTGATCGTGGCAGGAACACCAAAACGAGAAACGTATTGCGTTACGAACATTTTTGCAACGGTTACGGCGGTTATGTCTGGTATTGCATACGCTTCAGGCCAACGAGTAAATCGGTCGATTATTGTAAGAATGTATGAGTTTCCATCTGAAATTGGCAATGGACCTACCAAATCCATATGAATGTGCTCGAAGCGTGTGTTGGGCATATCAAAAGTTTGGTGTGCCGATTTTGTGTGACGGTGAATTTTGGTCTTTTGGCACTGTATGCAAGCCTTGGACCATAAATTCGAGTCACGATTTATGTTTGGCCAAAAATATCTGGAAACGAGCAATTTTCTAGTTGCCCGAATACCAGGGTGAGCCAATTTATGTAGTGTATTAAAAACAATTCGTCGTAACGGTTCAGGTACGTAAGGTCTATTTTTGTTTGTCGACACCTCGCAGTATAGTTCAAGTTCAGGTAATTGAATTTTTTCTATTTTGAATGAGGACTGTTGGTTTGTTAAAAGTTTGTTCAATTCTATGTCGTTTTTCTGATATTTTTCAATTTTTTTTAGGTCGAAACTATCTAAATCTACCACTGCAACTTCGGAAAAACGTGAGAGACTATCTGCTACCACATTGTCTTTTCCAGCAATATGGCGAATGTCGGTTGTGAATTGTGCAATATAATCGAGGTGGCGAGTTTGTCGCGGGTTGCGTTCCGTTTTTGAACATATGGCATTAATTAAGGGTTTATGATCTGTAAAGATCGTAAATTCCCTACCTTCGACTGAGTATCGAAAATGTTTGATTGAAACGTAAATCGCTAGGAGTTCGCGATCAAATGCTGAATATTTCGTTTCGGTTAATGACAATTTCCTTGAAAAAAATGCAAGTGGTTGCCAACCCTGATCAGTACGCTGCTGTAATACTGCTCCTAACGCGATGTCTGAGGCGTCGGTTACTAAGATAAGTTTCCCATTAGGTTGCGGGTGAGCTAGCATGGTGGCGTCGGCTAATGCTCTTTTTACATTATTAAATGTTACGTTTAGCTCGACGGGCCAAATTAAAGGTTTATTTTTACCCTTAGTTTTACTGATTTGTGCCAGGAATGCATAGATCGGTGCGAGAAATTCAGATACTTTTGGTATAAAACGGTGGTAGTAATTTACCATTCCGATAAATCTCTGAATTTGACGGATCGATGTGGGGGTTGGAAAATTTTTTATGCTTTCCACTTTTTCTTCAGACGGGGAAATTCCTTCTGAAGTGATACGATGACTAAGGAAATTTAGTTCGGTGACACCAAAAACGCATTTCGATGCGTTAATTGTAATTCCATATTCCGACAAACGTTGGAACAATTTTCGAAGGTGCTCTTTATGCGTTGTCGCGTCGGCGGATGAAATGAGGATGTCATCTATGTAGACGAAGACGAAGTCCAGTCCACGACAAACTTCATTCATGAACCTTTGACAGGTTTGCGCGGCATTGCGCAATCCGAAAGGCATTCGACGGAATTCGTACAATCCGAATGGTGTTGTGAGTGCTGTTTTATGTATGTCATCATTTGACACTGGAATTAAGTGATACGCTCTGACCAGGTCAATTTTTGAAAATAGTTTTGCGCCATTTAAGTGCATAGTGAAATTCTGAACGTGTGGAATCGGGTACCTATCCGGGATCGTTGATGCGTTCAGTTGCCGGTAATCACCACACGGTCGCCAGTCACCGTTGTTTTTCTTCACCATGTGTAGTGCAGATGAAGCGGGAGACGATGATGGTTGGCAGATACCCATTTCACACATGATATCGAATTCTTTTTTCGCGGCATCATGTCGAGTCGGATCTAACCGTCGTGGTTTTGCGAAAGGCAATTGACTCTTGGTTACTATGTGGTGTACAACAGAGTGTCGAACTTCTTTAAAATAATTACGAGGTTGAGTGAGTTCCGGGAATTGCGACAAAATTTCCGAGAATTCGTTTTTTATTGAATTGAGTTTAGGAGTCGGCGTGTCAGATGCGACGGTTAGCGCGTTAATCGATAGTTTAGTTAGTGGATCAATAATCTTTTTGTTTTTCAGATCAACCACAAGTCCAAATCTATTTAAAAAATCAGCACCGATGATGGCGCGATTGATGTCGGCTAATGTGAACTCGTGCACGAAAGTTCTGCGCAGTCCCAGATTTAATTTCATAATTTTCGTACCGAACGTTTTTATAATTGTGCCGTTGGCGGCAGAAAGTGAAATGTCAGATTTTGTTTTTGTTGTATGCGATTTGCATGGTAAAACCGATAAATCGGCGCCCGTGTCGATCAAAAATACTATATTATTTGAATCGTCGCGGACAAAAAGGCGGCTGGTAAATTTATTGGCACCGCTAGCCGCTACGTCCGGTGCCCCAACTAGTTTGGGTTGTTGGCGGCGGATTTATCAGAGCACTGACACTTCATTGCCTTGTCTCCAAATTTCCTGTGGTACCAACATAGCGGTTGTGAAGCATTGGTATTGGAAGGAGAACGAAATCTTCTGGCGTGTCGACTCGAACTTCGCGATCGGTTTGAACGATTGTTATGTCGATGTTTAAATTGGTTATTATTACCAAAATCAAGTTTAGCTATCATTGATTCGATTCGCGCCAAACGCGCGTCGAAATCTGATGTAGGCGTTGATTGCGTTATTGGTGTGGGTGAATTGGTTGATGTTTTAGCGATCGAATAAACAGTTGCGTTTTGTTGCGCTTCATAAATTTTATCGGCTATGTCAGACAAATCGCTGAGAGACTTGTCACCTACAGCAGTTAACGCTATGTGAATGGCTTGTGGAAGTTTGCGTAACCACAAAGTTTTTAAAATATCATCACTAAAAGTCCGTCCAGCTAATTGCTTCATCGACCTTAATAATTCCGACGGACTTCGGTCCCCTATATCAGCTTTTGCGATCAATGTTTCGAGTCGTTTAGTTTCCGATATAGAATGTCGTTTTATGAGTGCAGATTTTACGCTTTCGTAACGATTATTGTCGGGTGGATTCGAAAGAATGTCAATAATTGATTCACAGGACTCTGATGGCAATGCGGCGATTATTAGACAGTATTTGGTGTCTTCATTTGTTACCCTATATGCTTGAAATTGCGCCTCGGCTTGTATGAACCAAGTAGCGGGGTTCGCAGGCCAAAACGGTGGTAAACGTACGCGAACTGAATCAATTTTTCCTTCGATATTTGTATTCGGAGCGAGTTTATCTTGATCGGAATCTGGCATTATGTTCGTATAATTGTTAATACAATTGTAGATTGGTTATAATTTATAATTATTATTTACCAAAAAAAAAATTAATAAAATATCTGTTGTGTTATATCAGAAAAAAAAAAAAATCAAACGGAATTTTTGGATGGCCAGAAAAAACAAAAAAATATGACGCACTTTTTGGACGACCCTTCCAATTAAAATTATTGTTAATTATATAATTTTTTATGTATGCGTGAGTGTATAATTATTGTTGCATGTATATATATATACCGAAAATATAATTTTTGTACTTTTTATTGTGTAATATAAAAAGAAATAATTTAATATTTATATGTAAATGTAATTTTATTTAAATGAAATTATGTAATTGAAATTAATATATGTATCTATATTATTCTTATATATATATATATATATATATATATATAAAGATTTTTGTGTATATTTATATATAATAAAAATATATATATATATATATAATTATGTTATTATATATAATATTATATGCATATATTAATTTGTGAATTCTTATATTTTTTAATACTAATTAAACAAATTTTTAATATTTTTTTTTTGTTTTTTTTTTTTGATGAAAAATATAATTTTTGATATTGAATTAGCGATATGACTATTTAATATTATATATCAATATATATTTTATAATATTCTCAAAGTTTTAATCAAAACTTTTCTTTGTTTAAAATATAAAAATGTAATTTTATTTTGAAATTATATATTAAAAAAAAATATTTAAATGGTTTTGATTTTAAGCAAAATTATTTAATTCTATTATTTAGGACTAATTTTAATTTTTCAGCTTTTTTTTTTTTCTTTTAATATAGTATTAATTACAAAAAAAATTTAATTTTAGGAAAATAGTTACGTATTTATATAACTTTATTCAAATTCTAAAAAAATTTTATACATTCAATTTTAAAGTGATTCTAATTTATAATAAATCCATTTAATCGGTACACCACAAATATATTTAATTTAATTGTTGTAATTGAATTTTATAAAAAAAAAATATTCAATGTAAAAAAAAAATATATAGATAATTGTTACTTGGCGTTTCTTGATTTTTTATGGTGTATGATGATCGATATTTTCTTAATGATGAACGATGAACTTGATGAAGCTGTTGAACTCGATGAAGCGATGATGTCCAATATGATGTTGTTCAAACGATGAGGCTGATGAAAATCGTGATGTTGGATTATGATAACTTTTGTTGAATGTGATGCGATTTTTCGGATGAAAAATGTATTTAGTTATAGTTATTTATTTTAGTATAACTATAAGAAATTTCACTCGTTTTTTTTTTCTTTTAGGTTTTCAATTAATGAATGTTTAATATATATATAAATACTGTATATAGCAACTGATGTGCGCTTTTTATGCATTTACGTGTTTTTTATGTTCCTGATTTTTCAGAAAACCGCGTGTTCAATATTTCTTTTGTTATCACGTCGGGGTCACCACTTGTAGGTACTTACCGGTTATTTTATAACCTAGTCCTACTTTCATGTCTTTTAAATAATAAGAAGAAACTTTTAAATCGTGTAATTGTTAATTTATTTTACTAACTTATAACTATATTTATTTATTTAATATTTTTAATTATAATTTATATTGTTTTAAGTTTTTTATTTTAATATATTTATTAATAATTACACAATAATGTTTTTAATTAATTTATAGAATGATCAGAACGATATGTTCTTTTTATTTTAACTTCTTTATTTATTCAGAACATTATCGTTCTATTTTAAATTTAATTTATTTCTTTTTATATTTGTTTTGTACTCTCGGTATATTTAAATTTTACTTTTACTTTTACTCGCGTTTAACCGTTGACGTTGACTTTCTGATTACAACTGATTAAGAGATATTTTTGTTATCACACATTACAATCTGTGTAATTGATTTTCTCAATTACCTAGAGTACAAAATGTGATTAACCAATAGAATTTAATCATACGATTATTTGATCAATTGTATTTGAAACAATTATAATTTATATCGTATGATATAAAATTTTGGATAACAATAAATTCCATTATTTTTATACAGGGTGTCACTACAAATATATATAAAAAAAGTTTTTCTTAAATAAAGAGTTTTTATACAATGGCTGCAGTTTCTGAAGCCGTCACTACAAAAAAAAACATCTCTTTTCCCCCCACAAAAAAACGGCAACACATTTTATCAATATAGCGTCTCCTGTTTATTTACTCTAAGCCTTTTACAGGTACTATATACTAAATGTAAGAGTGGTTTTTAAAATATATATTAAATTTATATATATTATTTTGTTAAATTTCATTTAAATTTTATTGTGTCATTTGATGTTTTACATTATAAACATGAAATGAAAATCAAAAATAAAATTTATAATATTGGCGCCATACTTAAAAAGAGCTTTTAATTTTGTTCATTTTCTGAACAGTGTTGTACTCAGGATAATTTTTGTTTGAGGCGTTATTATTATTTCTTATATTATTCTTATTTTTTATAATTTTTTAGATTTTCTATTGATTTAGAAATAAATAGTTGGTTTGGTGCAATAAATTTGTTACCAGATGATTATTGTGTGACATTTAAGCCTAATTTATAACTAATGTAGAAATATAAAAAAGGTAGAAATATAAAGAATGCAAAACAGGTAAACTAGTAAGAATTTTTTATATGGTTTTATAACTCATGTAAAAACGTAAGAAAAATTATGACATATGTCTTGTCAATGTCAGTAAATTATTATTGATAAAAGTTCAAAAAAAATTTTTTTTTCGAAAAATACAAACTAAAAGTCATTTCATAAAACATATCGTCGGCTTATTATTGGTTTGTACCATGTCCACTTTTCATAGTTTCGAGTTATTAGGAATTTAAACTTTCTACAGATATCTTGACATTTTTTTTTAACTTTCTACAACTTTTAATTTCGGAGTTATGAGATGACTTGAAAGGACATGGTACAAAATAAAGTGAAATATTTTACAAATAAATTAGAATATTGTATCAAGTCCAATTGAAATAACAAAAATTGCAAAAAAAATGGGGAAAATTTAAAAAATTATTAGATTTATTTATTTATCTTTATTATGTATTTATTTATCTCAAATTATAAATTGAAAAATAAACCTTAAACATAAAAATAATCATCAATTTGGATATATTTAATTTGTGTATAAGGCACTGATCTAAAATCATTTTTTTTTGCTATTTTCTGAAAATCATAAAAATCTTCTTTACGTAAAGAAAATCATTTTGGTTCTACTTTGCAGGAACAAATTCGAATTGCTACCAATTAATGCCAGCAACTTGCAAATAATTTTTCATTCATAATTAGCCTCATTAGTGATTATGAAAATTAGACACTGACAATGAAGATGAAACGATAAATTTAATAAGTTCTGATTAATTTTATTTCAGGTATTTTTTATTAAAGATATTTAGTTGATTAAGCAAAATGAGTCCTTTTCAGGGCTACATAAAAGTATTATTAATAACTAAATATAGATGTATAGAAATAAAGAACGCTGTTTTATAATTTTATAACCTTATACGAGGTCTATATTTTAAGTTCAACTTAATTTTCTTACCTTTTGTTACTATATATTTACTTATATTGGGACATGAGTTAAAACAATATTAACAAATTTTTAAATTGAATGGACACGGAACAAAATTTAAACTCATTATACCAATAGCTAAATTAAGGGTTTTTATAAGGTTCGTTTAGAAGCATCAACCAGAAATAACAGTTAAACCAAAAAAAGTGAAAAGTAGACATGGTACAAAACAATAATCAGCTGACGATATATTAAACTGTTTTTTATTTTTGTTTTTAAAATCAGGATCTTGTTTATTATAAATGCAGCATTTTTCCTCCACACATTTCACGAAAGTAATATCCTTTTGCATCTTTTAATAATAATTTTTTAGTAATAATTTTCTACTTTGCAATTTTCAATTTTCTACTTTGCAATTTTTAAATGTCAAAATTCATACTACTACTTTGTTAGAAAAAAGGTAAAAAAAGTAAGTTCAAGTTAATTTAACTTTTACATTTCTTGCGAATATTTCAACGTTCTTACCTTTGTTATAAATGTTTCAATACCATTTCATACATTTTAACTTTGAAATTTCTGACACTTCTTACAATTCTTACCTGTTTTACATTAGTTATAAATTAGGCTTTAGGGTGTGTGCGTTACATTTTAGAGCGCAAGATTTTAAAACTAAACATCGGAAACTGCTAAATAAAACTGCAGTTCCTTCACAAAATTTGCTAAGTTTTTAAACAAGAATTTTAAATTGTTTTATTAATATTTTTTTAATATTTTTAGGAAATATATTTCAATTTTATTCTTTTATTCTTATTTCTCATTTAATTCTAATCATTAATTTTATACTAATTGTCTTTCTTATTGTTTCCTTGGCTTTATATTCTAATCTTTATTCTTATATACGTTGAAGCCAGTAACTGCTGAAAAAGAAAATTCTACGAATAATGTAGATATGTCGTCAATTTTGGAAGATAGATTGCCAAATAATGTAGGTTTTAATTTAAAAATATTATATAAATATTTATAATTTTATATAATATTTAGGAAATGGATTTTCTTATATCGGAAGATAGAGTAACTTTACCAAATGATGTAAGTTTTAAGTTTAAAATGTTATATAAAATAATAATTATAATTTTATATTACGTTTAGGATTGTGTTAATATGCCATCAAAAACAAAAAAGAGTGATTAAAAAGCGTAACAAAACTATTAATACATTGCATAAATCAGTTAGGAGAAAATTGAAAACTATTAATTCACTGTATGGTATGATAGATGATTTTCAAAACAAAAATTTAATTAATTTTGAAGATGCAAATCTTTTAAATAGTTTTGGAAGTTTAAATAAACAACTTTTTGAAAGGAAATTATTGAAGTGCTCGGGGAAGTCGGTACAAAAAAAATACTCAGCAGAATTAAGATCATTTGCGTTAAATTTAATTTTTTTATCACCATAGGCATATAAATATGTGAGAGATACATTTCATTGTAGTTCGCCTCACACTAGAACCTTAAGCTCTTGGTATAAATGTTTTGATTGTGAACCCGGTTTTACATCTGAAGCATTTAACAACATTGCTACTAATGTTCAAATTGCAAGTACAACTGGTGGTAAGATTCTTGTAAATTTAGTTTTTGATGAAATGGCCATAAGGAAGCAACAAAAATGGGATGGCAAGAAATTAATTGGTTGTGTCGATATAGGAGATGGAGGAAAAAGTGAAATAATGGCAAATCAAATGCCTGTTTTCATGGCTGTGTGCATTAATCGTAGTTATAGTATCCTTAACCAGTTTGCAAAAGAAAAATATGGTGGAACTATGGAAAATATTTTAGCTACTGGAGCGGAATTGGTGTGTGTGACATTTGATGGTACATCGCCAAATATTAACACAATGTCATTATTAGGATGTAATATTTTAGACATTGAAAGTTCACCAGTTTTTAAATTTAATAATTCCAACGTATTATTAATTCCTGATCCTGTACATATGTTGAAATTGGTACGAAATAGTTTTTGTGATATTAAAATATTTAAAAACAACCAAAATGGAACAATAAATTGAAAATATGTATTAGTAATATAAACATATATAACCATTAAAAAACTTTTAAATATTAAATAATAACTTAATAATTCAAATAATTTTTTTAGACTGCGAAGAGCCCACGTATATTTTCATAATCAAAAAATGCGAGTTAAATTAGCGGTACAACTTTTCAGCAAATCTGTTGCTGATGCTATTGATTTTTGCCGTAACATACTTAAATTGCCGGAATTCGATGGAAGTGCGCCAACATCTAATTTTATTAGAAGTATAAATAATACTTTCGATGTTCTTAATTCACGAAGATATGGTGGTTTCGGATTTACTGAATCAATTTCTCAATCAAATTACGTGCAATTAATGAATTTTGTCAACACAACTGTTGCATATCTTTCTACAATAAAATCAATTGAAGGTGTTAGTTTAATTCACCACAGAAGAAAATCTGGTTTTATTGCACTTATTACTGGTCTGAAAACAATTTAAACCAATTTATGAAAGGTAAAAAAGATAATAATATCAATATTACAGGTTTATTGAAATTGTACCATACTACACGTTAAACCAAGACCATATAGAATTATTCTTTAGTTCTATACGAACAATCCGACGGTACGACAATTTCGAAGTAAGTAAATAAAGTTTTTTTAAATTTTGCTTATGAAATATAAATTCTCTATATAGGTTCATATAAGAAACTGTTAATAAGATGCCAGTTGAGAGAAGGGGGCATTGGAAATTGCTTCCCATTAGAAGATATTAAAAGATTGCAATTTACATCAAAAAACCCATGCAATACTTTAAATGCGACAACATCACGCGCTGGCATGATTACTGATGAAACAGTTGAAATGGAAACTGGAGAAAATATAGATATGTTTGCTGAAAATTACAGTACATTTTCAAATCTATCAGAATACTGCAACAAAGTTGTAGCGTATATTAGTGGATTTGTAGTTAAAAAATTAAAATTAAAATTAAAATGTGAACAATGTCTTGCAGTTTTAGAAGGCGAATACAATCCAGGATCGCTTGTTGCGTATAAAAACAAAGGTTTTCTACACACTGCATCCAAAGATGTTGTTGCAATTTGCAATGCTGTAGAAAAAATTCTGCGTTTTTATCAAGATTTACTTGAACAAACAAACGATTCTGTTATGACTGAGAAATATTTCAAACAAATATCTATTGAAACTCGACAGTCATTGATTGATAAAAATTTGTTTATATTGGAAACTAAACATATGTTTGAGAATAACCATTATTCGCTACTAACAAAATCCATTATAGAAATATATCTAAATACTAGATATTATTTTATTTCCAAGAAAAGATGCGAGAAAAATTCAATGAGGAATAAATTCCAAAAAATTATTCTATTTTTAGGAATGTAACAAATAATGGAACCTTAATATTTCATAGCATTAGACCTACCGGGGATTGCTCTATAAAAAAAATGCATTGAGAGAGGTTTACCTCAAAGGTGATGTGGAAACAACCTCGTATTTAAAAAATTATAAATTTTCCAATAAAGTATATCTATATATTTCTCAAATTTTATATTATACCATTATTATTTTCGATAAAATGTGAAAATAAATTAAATTATTGCAACAAAATATCCTTTTATTAATTTATTTTAATTATCATTTATTAAATAGGTAAATAATCACATAATTCCATTATTTTTTGCATATAAAAAATTTTCATATAAAATAAAATTATAAAAAGAGCTTTCTTTCAATGAACATTTCTGAAGCCGTCACAATTAAAAACACCCCTCTTCCGCACGAAAAAAAATTCGGACATTTGGCAACTGATTTTACTTATCCTGTCTATTTTATCTGAGGAATGCACCTTTGAGTAATTACAAATCATAAATATTCTTATCATATCAAAGAAATTAGGGTTTTTGTTTTAGTTTATATTCAAAACTGACAATTAAATTAAAGTGATAACGTAAAATTAACGCAAAAAAATATATACGTATTTTATTATACGTTTAATTAAAGAAAATACACGTACAAAAAATAAGTACGGTAAATTGAAAAAAAAAAATACAAAATTGTAAACATTTATTAAATTGTAAAACAAATTACATTGTAAATAAAAATATGTTGTTATAGATTCAACGTGCCTTGTTTCCAATATCTGATATTTATAGAAATAAATATTCAAAAACAATAATTAACAGAAAATTAAAACTTATACAACAAATTCAAACAAATTCTCAAGTTTCAAAACTTACATTTAATACATTTACATTTAATACATTTTTGAATATATTAATATTAAAACGTTTTTACGAGTAGTATGAAATACTATGAAGTCTAGTGATGGGTTGGATGTTTGAAAAAAAAAGTTCGCTCAAAATTTTTTTTACTAAGCGTAAGAATATTTGCTTTATGTTCTACAGCATGTAATTATTATCCGATTTCAACACATGTTGAATTCGTGATTATGCATAGGTTGACCAAATTACAGGTTAGTAGCTTTAGGGGGTCTATGTTAAATTTCCTATTATATTTCATAAGTTAAATACTCTACATCATACAGTAATTGGCACCCAATTACAATTATATTTCAAACACAGGTTGAATTTGTTACCTACTTATTGCTTTATTGCTTTATTGTGTTCATGAGAAACTAATATATGAGCAACTTAGTTTCCAAAGAATATTTCATGTTCTACACCATATAGTAATTATTATCAATTTTCAATGAAATTTTGTGCACAGGTTGAATTCGTGATTACGCATATTTATACTTATTATAGTTATTTTAATTATATTATTTATTATTGTCATTACAATTAAATATAAAAGAAATAAAAATATAAAATTATTAATTTTTAAATCAATAAATAAGAAAGATGAACAATTTTGAACAAAGCACTGTTTGTTACAAAAGTAATGTTAATTACAAAAAACTTTTGGACATAAATCGCTATTAAACATAACTACGAGTTTTCTGCACCCCCTAGTTAGCAGCTTTTTTTTATTAATAAAGTTTATCAAAAGTAATAAATAAAATAAAACTTACCATTGCTAGACATCTCAACTTCAATTTATTGGCGTATTTCGTTATCAGAATTAGTGTAATATTTCTCGAATTTGGCATTATTTTTATTTTTCATGATTCAATATGTCTGAACCCAACGAGGGTGGTGGTGATAACCTCTGTGCCAAACACAAATCAGGTGAGCTGGCAGCGACCAGCCCAGTTAAAATTCCTGAATTTTGGGATAAAAGCCCGCAAGCATGGTTTATCACGGTAGACAATATTTTTCGGTTGAAAGGCGTAAAAGCAAAGTCGCGTAAATTTCAATATACTTTGGCTGCACTCCCTCAACATATTGTCATGTCGGTTTTAGAAATAGTAAAAGAGCAAGAAATTCATTAACTGAAGAACAGCGGTTGAGTTCTTTGCTCAGTGATGCTAACGCAGTAATGGTGGATGAGACGTTTACCTAGTACGCTGAATGTGGCTTCAAATTTGACCGGCCACGCAACGCTAGTTGCAAGGGCTGATAGGATATGGGACACCTTAGCCAAAGATTCTATTTCCGCTATACAGACGCAACCGTACGCGACAAAATCGGTGGACCCTATGTCAGCATTGTTTGCTGGTGAGCAAATTCAATTTTTAAAAAACGAGATTGCCGAATTAAAACAAAATAACGTTTCACGTTCACAATATCGTAGTCCGTCACTTCTACGCAATCATAGTTTTAGTCGAAGTACTTCGAGGCCACCTAGGGAGCAACATGCTTATTGTTGGTACCATCTCAAACACGGTTCCAACGCTACAAAGTGTAGACAGCCATGTAGTTTCCAAAAGTCGACAACCACAACTCCAGACCACCTTCCAAAAAACTAGTAAAACCTATTGAAAATGCGGTGTTCAGTAGTCATCCAACACCACGATAAGAATTGGAGACCTTGCAACGACTACCGCCATTTGAACGCGATAACTGTACCCGACCGTTACCCCATTCCCCACCTGCAAGACTTCAGCATGAAGTTGGCGGGTTGCAAGATTTTCTCGAAGATCGATTTAGTCAGAGCGTATAACCAAATACCGGTAGCCGAAGAGGATGTATATAAAACGGCGAATACGACGCCTTTTGGGTTATACGAGTTTATCCGGATGCCGTTCGGTTTACGTAATGCTGCACAAACCTTCCAGCGCTTCATGAACCAGGTTTGTGCCTACTTCGATTTTGCTTTTGTCTATATCGACGGAATTCTGGTCGGAAACGAAACCGAAGAACAACAACTTCGCTATTTAGACGTTTTGTTCCAACGTTTATCGGAATATGGTTTAAAGATTAAACCATCGAAGTACGTGTTTGGGGTGACAAAGTTAGATTTTCTGTTACACGAGATCACTGCGGATGGTATTGATCTACGAGCGAGAGAGTAGCCGCAATTATGGATTTGCCGGTCCCTACCAACGTGAAGTAAGTGCAAAGATTCGTTGGTATGATTAACTATTACCATCGTTTCATACCTAATTTGGCTGATATATTAGCACCGATCCATTCACATGTAGCCGATCGAAAACAAAACCGACTTTTCATGGCCGAAATAATTAATATAATTAATCTATAAACGGACAAGTTCTAGCTCGTATGTCGACAAGTAAAATAAATATAGTTGGGTGGAATGAGCTATCGTCCCTATGTTGGGAAGTGGTCATTGAATTTACTAATGGAGAGTCTCGATAAATTATTGGCTACAATATTGGTTTTTCCTGGTTTATATTTCAGTTCATAATTATATTCTTCAAATATTGCCTTCCATCTTTTTATTTTGCTATTTGTATTTTTATTGCTGAGAGCGTATGTAAGAGGTTGGGTTGGGGACCTGTTAGACAATTGAACACCTGGAAAGCAACATTCGAAGAGTTATTGGCGAAATGCGGCCGCAAATGCTGCGAAATGCTTGAAAATTGCGCCTTGTCGAAATCATATTTAAACATTAATGTCATAAAATTATCTATCCAATAAAGCCAGTTTAATTGATATTAAAAATATTTTTCTTTATTTTAATTTAAAGTTGTGTAACTCAATAAAAAACACCCTTTATATTTTCTTGTGCAGCTATGTTTGCCCGCATTGTTTGATCTTCTGGTGGTGGTGAAAAATTGGCTGCTTTCACAAATCTACCATTCCTATTAAGTTTTGATTTTGAAGCAAAAATTTAATTTCCATATCAAATAAAAAATATCCGCAATATAGCAGTAATGCATAAAATTGCCACACAAATCAAATAGTTCTTAAGTAAACTTTTTATATAAAACGCAATAAAAAAACAACATAATAAAAAATATATTAAAATTATATTTCTTATGAAAAAAATATATTTAATTTTCATCACCATATCAGTTTTTGTACACCTTCAAAATTTTCCCACCAAATCTCTTTATAGAAAAATATATAAAAAACTAAAGCATTAATCAACATATAATACAACATTTCGATTAATAACAACTTTGTTTGATTTGATTTTAAGTTTAATCGTAAGATAATATATGGTATAATAAAATAACGAATTTCAACTAGGCTTTGCAAAAATAAAACTATAACAGTACTAACATAATACATAAGTTGAAAACTAAAGCTTTGATGTTTTAAGTTGCTTATAACAAGAAAGATACATGCCAAATAAATCGGAGCCATAGCATATTTAAAATATTTATATTTCGAATAAAATCTATTCCATATGTAAAAAGTATAATGACGGTTATCTGCTAATAAGTACGGATGTTCAATGGTATTATAATGAATAATTATTATTATTAAAACTAAGGTTAAAGTTGTCAGAATTTTATGGTGCCACATATATTTATAGTCCGGAAATGGCCGTTGCAAGAGTATAGAAAATCCAAAAAAAATAGCAAATATACTAAAATAAAAAACCTATAAAAATAAAATAAAGTTTTATTGAATTACATTTATAGTTAGTTCACACTGAATTTACTTGTGGTATATGTAATGTGGCAACATGTGCAGTTTTATCGCCAACGACGATTGATCCATTTACAATTACGAATATTATAAAGCCAGAAATAATTATAATATAACTCCAAAAAAGGAGAAGTATTCTTTTTATCAATTCTAATAAATCTGTCATATTTTCTAATACGATGATTGTTTGAAAAAATGTCTGTAAAAGAAAATAAAGGTGTTATTGGTTAATATTACTATTATTATGTATTACATTTATTTTTCCTGCTTTGTTTTTCACATGATATTTTTCCTTAAGTTTTATTAGTTTGAGAAGTTCATTGATAATACTGATACCTAGAAACATGGATACCCATACGACATTGGTTTGACGAACCATAATGCTAGCAAATCCTATAAAGTACAAGTAATTTTTCTTAACTTTAAAAATATATTATTACTGTAAAAAAATTATTGATTGTGTTTATGCTAGTAAATTATTAAAACTAATTAATAAAAATTTAGAAACAATGAATTTTATAATTAATACAATTTGCTTTAAGGATGATTTTCATGTAGCCGATATATTTTTCCAACTTTTAGAGGGTAGCGAGCAAATTTCGTAACGTGTGTTACATCTTTTTTGATTTTTTACTTGCGGTTTACACCAGACTTTTTCTTAGACATAAAAAATGTTCTGTCTACGAAATGTCAACTGTAAACCAGACAGGATTTCTGTCTCGACAGAAAAATCACGATTTTTCTCTAGACAACTTTTCAGATTTTTTTGTAGATTTTTTTTTGACGTTTGTTAATTTGCAAATGGCGATATTTAATAAATATGTTAGATTTGCTCCTGAAATTTAAAATTTAATTACTTTGAGGTGATTATTGGAGTGAAAAAATTATTTTACTGTTAAATAAATAAAAAATATATATTAATATTATTAAAAATATTTTTATAGCTAATTGCTTTATTGTTGACGACATGATTACAAATGAAATGTTAGACAGAAATGTCTGACATCAAATAGCCAGTGTTTTTTTATCTGTCAAAAAAAAAAGTCAGATAGAAATGTCTGTGTTTTTTTGTTCTGTCTCAAGATAATTTGTTATTGAAGTTTCTTTGAATTTCTGTGTTTTACGTTTTAATTGTTGTGTTTTTGTGTTCAAAATATTTTTATCTGTTGGATCCTTTGATAATATAATTTACAGGATACGCTATAGAACTAATTTGCACCTACAAGCTGTGAAGTCGTTTTTAAAAGCTATTTAGTTGTCAAAATCACTGACGAGTGAGCAAAATCTTGCACGAGTTGTCAAAATCTTGCTCGAAATCAGCTGTTTTAAAGAGCTTTCATTTGCGAATATTTTTCAGACAGGGTTGTAGTGAGGATAAAATTGATATGAGGCGTAGTTATAATTTCTTATATGATTTTTAAAATTATATATTTTAGATTTCCTCAAGATATGCAAATAAAAATTAAATGGCTTTTAGCTGTAAATTTAATAGAAGAGGATTATTGCGTATCGCAGAAATTCCAAAAACTTATTTTATTTATGGGAATGTAAGAATTTTATTAAGTTTCATTCAATTTCTTTGTATATAAATGTTTTAAGAACATTATGCATACTGGGGATAGCTCTATAAAAAAAGTGCATTGAGAGGCTTACCTCAAAGCTGATGTGGAAACAGCCTCATATAACAAATAATTACATTCATATAACTATTTTATTTTATTCATATAATATTAAAAAAAAAAATCCATAATAACCGAATTTCATATACCTATTATAAATATCTTATTTTAATTATAATTAATAAAAAACATATTTATTTCAGATACAATTATTTCAGCACTTGTATCGGGGAAAACGATACGTTTTTCAAAACGCATCGAATTGAATTTCGTTTGATTGAAAACGATCAATCGGGCATGACGTACGTAAATTAAAAAGAGTCCCTTCCATTGCAAACATAAATTTAACATAATGCTTGTCATATGGACATAAATGAAATCAGCTGTTAAGTGTCAAGTGTCATTATCGTTTAATATATTATAGTAACCTGAAATGTAAAAGGAATAATATTATAATAATTAATTGTTTTTTCTAAGTTAATAATTAAAAAATTCATTATAAGTATATTTATAAAATAATGTTTACGAGTGTGGAGTTATTTTATAGCAGTAGCGATGATGAAGAAAATTGCTTAAATTTAAGATTAAAAAGGAAGGCCATCAGAGATTTATCAAATCTTCTTGAAGTTCCAAATAAAAAGTAGTTTGTTTGTTTGTTTATTTAATTTTCAATAAATAAAATAAGTTATTTTTAGATTCATAAAACTTTTTCGAGTGTCAAAAAAAAACGTTGTGATACATTTTAGAAGAAATTAATGAAGAATATAAAAAAACCAGTCGAACCTCTTCCATACCAAATATTTTAAAATTAGCAGCTGCATTAAGATTTTTTGGTGAAGGATCTTACCAACAAAGCGTTAAAAATTTTAAAATAAAGTTTAAACAAAATTATAATTAATTAAAAAATGTGTTTTTTGATTGAGAATTTGTTTATTATAAAAAATAACTTAATATTGAGTTCATGTTTTTTAATAATATAAATAATAAAAGTAAGAAATAACCATTGTTTTCTAAAATATAACAAAAAAATTAAAGAGATCATGTCTACTATAAATAAAAAATATGACTTGATTGTTTTCAGATACATTTTGAGCCGTGTGATTAAGTCCACTTAAATATAGCTAAAGAAACAAGAGAAATGATTGCATATTAATTTTAAATAAAAATAAATATTTTCCATTGCAACAAAATAAATTTACGATACGTTTTCAATGATACCAAATTGGCAATTACGTTTCGTTTTTCAAACGTTGTGTTTTCCCCGATACACGTGCAGTATACAAAAAACTTTTTTTCAAATTTGTAAAAAGCTTTTACAAACTTCTCTGACGCAGTCCCTATAAAATTATAATTGGCAGTTGTTAAGAGCTTTCAGCAAACTTCAGTCTTCCCCACACAGAAAACGACATCACTTTTTAGTTGTTATAGCGTATCCTGTAAATTATATTATCAAAGGTTGGATCACGAGATTGTTGCCATCTACTTCTCGCAATTCTTTTTTCTTTTACTAACGTTTTTAGTTTTATATGTTGAAGTCTTTGTGTTGTTCCGTGCTGCATTCTGGATTTGCTTGGTAAATTTTTCTGCTTCTATGTCTAGTTGTTGTTGCGTTTCCAGTGCTACTCTTAAATCAATTAAGTTTTCAAGTTCAAATTTAAATCTAGTCCAGTCTGTTGTTTAATTTACTAGAGTTGGATTCGTGCTTTTATTAATTAGTTTGTCTTTTAACGTAAGGATTACCGCAGAATGGTCAGAACATAGGTCAAAGTTGTCTTCCGTACAAACAAAATTTGGAGTCACTTTTCTACTGATGAAAAAATCTAGCAAGTCTGGCGTTTTATTGTTGTCCGATGGCCTGTATGTTGAACTTCCTGTCGAGTGATATCTGCATCCATTTTCAATTATTGCTGACCTTAACTCTTTGCCTTTGGTGGTAGAGAGTCTGGACCCCCAATCCACATGTTTGGCATTGTAATCACACCCTAGTATAAAACATTCACCTAACGTTTTTAGCATCATTGTGTAGTCTTCCTTTTTTGAATTGTGATTTGGCGGACAATATACTGCACCAATTGCCATATTTTGTGTAGTTGTTTCTACTATTATCATAGTCAGTTGAATTTTATCTGTTTGTATGTTTTGATCTTGATAGTGTTTGATATTTTCTTTAATAAGTATAGTACTTCCGCCTCTAGCTGCGTTATCTGGATGGTTATTAATGTATGTATTATAATTTTTCACCTTCAGATACAGTTGATTATGAAGATGAGTTTCAGATATAATACAAATATCTATATTTTGTTGTTGTAGAAGGATCTCTAATTCTTGAATTTTGTTTTGGACTCCCATTTGCGTTCCAGGTAAGTATTTTATATTCTCGGTGTGTCATTTAAGGTTATTTACACTTTTAAATTCAGCAACGTAGGCTTCTATGTTGTTCATTCTATTTGTTAGGTTTCCAATCATGTTATACATACTTGATAACATTCTCATTGGGTCTGTCGCTTCTTGTTGTGCTTCTTTTGTTGTTTCTCTGTTATTTTTAGCCGCGTCTACGTATGATGTGCTGGTGATTTCGGAACCAAACGTTGAATGGTATTGGTGTTTGCTTTTATGTTTTTTCTTTTTTTGCAGTTCTTTTGCTAACATGCAACCTCTATAGTTGGCCGGATGAGCTTCTCCACAGTTAGTGCATTTGGCTGCCACTTCTCTGTTTTTGACAGTTTGCTGTGAGGTGATTTCCTGCACACTTTACGCATCTCGGTTCTCGTTGGCAATATTTCTGTGTGTGTTCATGTCTTTGGTAGCGTTTACACTGTGGGATCCGATTCCTTAAAGCTTCAATTTTAACTTTCATATTGCAGATGTATTTTAATTCAAATATGTTTTTGATGTTTTCTGTATTTTCAAACGTAAATGTGAATAGCGGTAAGTTAGTGATATATTCTTTACCATTAAGTTTCTTTTTTATTATTTTATTTTCAGCTTTTAAGATCTTGAAGTTTTTTTCCCGTAGCTCTTCAACTATTTGTAATGGATCGCATGATGGATGGAGATACCTGGCCATAACCCTGATTGGTCTAGTTTGTTTATTTTCGAACGAGTGCCATTCCAATTTAATGCTATTTGCGGCTTTCCATAGTTCTCTGTACTCATCTACTGTGTTCATATTTACTTCTATTTGGCTGTCATTCAACATGTTTGCTGCAAATTCTATTTTTTTTCACTTAGCGTCTGTTTAAACTCTGTTTTAAGCGTAATTTTTTACATTACTAAAAATTATTGGTGGTGGTTTGTGTTGCTTCTTAATGTTGCTGGATGATGTACCTGTTTTATTGTAGTTAGATGATGTTGTTGGAATATTTATTCTGTGAACTGTTGCTTGTTGTTGGTTGCATATCTTTTAACTGTGGATAGGCGAATACGAATACGTTACTAATTTGGTGTGGCGATGGTGTCAATAACTGAAATCTATTTTGGTTGCTTGGTAAGTATTCACTGAATGTAAATTTTTTTTTTGTGCTATTGTTTTCAGTATTAGGTGTATTTCTATTTGAAGTCTTATCTATGTTTTCTATTTTACTTTTTATCTTTTTATTTTTATGAAGTATCCATTCTGTTTCTTTTGCAACTGCATTTGTGATTGCTGGTGGTTGATGTGTCTCCTTAGCATGAATTGCTAAAATTATACCTTTGAGTTCCTGAATTTCTTTTCTAGTTTCAGGTCATTTTCTAAGTTCACAATCTTTAAATTCTCTTCTGTTTTTTCCTTAATATCCTCTATTGCTTTTGTGCTATTTTCTTCAGAGGATATTTTTTTCTTTTTTGACAGATTTTCGTACTGGACTTTATGCTCTTCATTTCGTTCTCTTTTTGTGGAATGCTTCTGCGAAATTATTGAAATCACACAGAGTCAGAGATAATGGTCTGGTGCTCTTGCTAAGTGTTCAACAAACTTTGGATGTTCAAAGGAGAAAGTAACCAAGAAATACCTGCGGCTCAATAAGAGCGCGCTATATATGGGCACTGCGATATTAACAGGTCACTTTTTGTTGCGGGACAATGCCTACAAAATTCGGAACTCTGAAGTGCATGTTTGTAGGAGGTGCGGTGAGAATAGAGAGACCATTGAACACTTCCTGTGTCATTGTCCCTGCCTATCTTTAGATGCTTTGCTGCCTATCTCCTTAACGAACTGAGCGAAGCGGGGTTCATGAATGGCAGCAAATCTGTAAATTCTGTAAAGACAGCGGATGGCTCACAACCGCCACGGCGGGAGTGACATGAAGGTTCTTCGCACCGGTGGGTAAAATGGGCTTAGTTCTGGCCTGAGTGCTTGAGTCCTTCACGGACTCCCCTCTCTCAATCTATTCATCCATCTATGTCATTTCTAATTTGATCATCGTCCAAAGTAGTACTTAATAAAATACATATTGAATTTAACATTGGTATTTTTATTTCTTTACGCCATTTTTTAAAGCAATCTTTTATCAGATTATGGGCCCAGATATTAAGAAATAAAATACCACAAATTAATAGTAATTACAATTTCAAAAGATTAGGGTAGCAAAGTGATCGCCTCCTAGTGGTGCTACCTGGATTAAAAACTAAATGATCACAAAATAAATACAACAAAATAAAACTGTTCTTTTCAGAACATCTGAACGACTGGATAATCTCAAAATTCTACAATGGAATGCTGGGGGACTATCACATCAAAAATTCACAGAATTCAAAAAGATTATCCATGATCATAACATAGACGTCTTCATTATAGTTGAAGCAAATATAACCCCCGAAAAGGAAATTTTTTATCAAATTACTAATTATGACATTAATTGTATGTATAAAAACCGACAAGTACCTAGTGGAATATTGACGGGTGTTAAGAATGACATTGTATCAAAGTTTAACAATACAAAGCCAATTAATGAACATGATACAGCTGAAATTATTATGATTAATATTTACAAAAAAAAACATAAATTTAAGATATATGGAATCTATAGCCCGCCCAACAACTCGAATCTCAACCTAGATATTTTAGAAGTATCGAATAAAACCATAGGGTTATGGATATTACAATGGTGCGGGTAAAATAGTCGAAGAATTTATAGATACGCATAATGTAGAACTCCTGTATGAAAAAACAGATACACGAACATATCTACATTATACAGGAAACTCCACCAATCCTGATTTAGCGATAGTATCTACTGAAATTAAGAATGTTTGTAAAAGACAAATTATAGAAGACTTAGCAAATGTGTAATAACAAATGTAAATTTCCGAACAAACAAAGCAAAACCAAACGTACGAAAATCTTGGAGCTTCAGAAAAGCCAGATGGTCGAAATATACAACTGAAATAGAGAACACATTGGAACATGTAAACAAAGACCAATGCATGTCCGCTCAAAAAAAAATTAAATATGTTGAAGAGTGCCATATATGATGGGGCAAAAAAATGGATACCAAGAGGAAAACCAAAGCGGTGTAGCCCTTTCTGGAATCCAACTCTACAAGATCTAAAAAACAACAGAGAACAGCAGAAAAAAGGCGGAAACAACCAAATCAGCTGAAGACGTAATAATGTGGCGGAAAAATTGCAGCATCCTAAAAAGAGAAATTACAAACCAAAAAAGAGAGAGTTACAATAGATTCTTACAGAAAACAGCGTACAAAACAAACGCAGACAAGATATATAGGTTTATAAACAATCAAACACGAGAAAAAAGGAGAACTCTAACCAACCATTTGATATCAACGGGAAACAACATACATACGAACAAGATATTGCGAATCGGTTCTGTAAACACTACAGCAATGAACATAAACTAACAAGGCAAACAAAAAAAAAGCGTATTCGAAGAAAAATTAAAGCACATATACCGAACAATACATCGCTGTATGATGATAATCTGTCAACAAACTTTTCACCGGAAGAATTAGCTGAGGCAATTAATAGTTTAAAGAATAAAAAACAGCCAGGGCCGGATAAGATCCATCCAGAATTTATCGAAAAACTGGGTGAAAAAGCGCGAGAAATTCTTCTAGAAATGTACAATCTCACATGGGAAAACAGCTTAACAATGCCAGCGAAATGGATTTAAACTTTTTTAAAAATTCTGCTCAATAACAATTTTATTGAAAGAATCATAAAATCTTTTTCATTAACCATATTCGTTAAAATTATGGCTCTTAAAATTTGTTTAAATTAATTATACTTAAATTTAGATTAAATTTTTATAATACTTTTACTTTTTGTATAATACTTATTTTTTTAGTTAATTTATTAATTTTTTTGGGATAATTTGGAAGTGTTTTCATCTAGTTTAGATGTTACACATTTACGATTTTTATGTTGTGCAATTTTTGCATCATATTTTTGAATTATATGCGGTACCTCTGTTGTAGTTTTATAATCGAATATATTAGTTTATTATTTTTGCTCTCTTAATTTTTACATATGTAAATATAATACACATGATGAACACATGTATTAAAAAAATCAGTGATGTCAGTATTGAACATATCTTAAGAAGAAATACAAAAAATGATTTGACATAAATTTTTTAAGAGAAATAAATAAAAAATTGGTTTTTGTATGTGAAAATTCCCTGACTTTTTTGGATTTTCATGTGTATTCCTGACTTTCCATGATTTTTCATGACTCTTTTCAGAATCCCTGACTATCCCTGATTTACCATGATTCCCCAGGTGGGTGGCAACCATGCCCAAAGGTGAATTAAGCAGTTATAGACCGATTTCACTTACTTCTATAGTGGCCAAAGTACTTGAACGGATGGTAGGGAACAGATTAACATTTTTTCTCGAAAAACAACAACTTATATGTACGGAAGAAGCTGGATTTCGTAAGGCTTACAACACAAGTCACCAGATTTCATACGTTGCTCAAAACATCAAGCAAAGCCTTCAATAATCAAGAAAGTGTGGTTGCCACCTTTGTTCACTTTAAAGGTGCATACGATACAATGAGTAGGCCACAACTCATCCGTAAACTGCAAAAACTTAATGTTAAAGATAATATGTTAAATTGGATCATAAATTTCGTATCACAGAGGTGGATTTCCGTGAGGTACAAAAACATAACATCTAAAGTTCAACAAACCAGAGTCGGATTACCGCAAGGATCAGTAATTAGCCCAATATGCTTCAATGTGTACATAAACGATCTTCCAGAGACCATAAAGAATACTCGCATCAGATGTTCGCTGATGATGTAGTTATTTGGACAGCTGAAAATAATATCAGTAAAAAACACACTAAAAACCTAGAAGAACGAATGAACAGCACGTTAGAAATATTAAACAACTGGGCAAAAGAAAACTTCATGAAAATAAATACTTCAAAAACAGTGTGCCAATATTTTACACTAAAAACAAAAGCAGCAAGTATTAATATTAAATTTAATAATGAAATTTTGACTAGAAGTAACTACACAAAATACCTAGATGTTACATTCGACAACAAATTAACTTGGGAAAATCATGTGTAAAGTACGACAAAAAATACTGTGAACAAGACGCGTATAATCAAAACATTAGGTGCAAAAAAATAGGGTAGTAGCCTTAATAGAACATATAAAACGTACGTTAAGCCGTGTCTTACATATTGTATGGAAACACTTATTACAACGGATAAAAGAGTTAAACAAAAGCTTGAAACTACACAGAATAAAGCACTAAGTCGGGTAACGGGAGCAGAAAAAACTACCCCTATAATAGCGCTGCAACAACTAACAAACAACAAACCAATATTACTGGAGAATTGGAAAAACAAGTTGCCATATTAAACATCAAAACGAAAGCACAAAATACGAAACTTTGGGTCAACAATGGTAACCAGGTACAAACTTTAAAAACACAAACAACGTTTATAAAAGCTACGAATAACATAATTGACAAATATAAAATAAATACTGAAAGAACCACAAACATGCCATTAATCAATCCATTGGAATACCAGAAAATCGACGTACACCTAGAATTAATGCAGCCAATAACAAAGCAAAACGCAAGTACGGAAGTTATGAAGCAACTTGCAATGGAAACAATTCAAGAAAGATATCCAGAAAGTGAATGGCTACGAGTATATACAGATGGCTCCAAAATTGGTGAACAAGGGGGAGCAGGTATTTATTCACTTCTTTTTTCACAATATGTGAAATTAGGTGCAAATTCGTCAGCTTTCGATGGAGAGATAATGGTACTTGACGTAGCACTAAGCAACCTGGTCACACGACATCGTGATTTTAAAAATGTAGTATTACTAGTTGACTCGACATCAGCAATCCAAGCAGTAACATCAAACCGTGCACCAGAAAGCAGGGAAGTTCATCAATGTAGGCAAAGAATAAAATTGTTAAAACAGCAGAACAAAAATGTAACACCCCAGTGGATCCCGTCACATGTGGGCATAATAGGTAATGAAGCAGCCGATTTATTAGCAAAGAAAGGTACAAATATAAGATATCCAGTAAATAAACAACTCACCATAACACAAAAAGTAAATTTAACAAAAAAACATATAAACGACATACATAACAAAAACACCAAAGAGCTCATAATTGATAAGAAATGGAGAGATATTGATAGAATTAGAGATGAAATATTAATAGCAAATAGAGAAACGGCAGTAGCGAAACTTCGACTATTTACTGGTCATGACTGTTTGGGACACCATTTACATAGATTTAAAATAACAACATCAGACCAATGTTCTCTTTGTAATTTGAATGAAATAATGGATGAAAAACATCTAAAAGTCTGTACAGCATAAAGGAGCTCAAGAACAAAATAAAATAGTGAAGCTATATTGGGAAGCTAGAAATAAGCTAATGGATAATCTCCAATAGATAGTCATGAAAACAACAACAACATCTCAGAAGATTATTTTATTAAATATTTTTCAAATTAGAAGTAGCAATAACAAAAACTTCATCATGAGTATAGAGACAAAATATAATCTGGTAAAGCTAAATAATACAAATTATTTTGTATGGAAATTCAAAATAGAATTGCTGTTGGTTAAAGAAGGCGCCTGGGATGTTGTTATAATTGAAAAGCCTAATCCAGTGAATTGCTTATGCGGCTATTGGTTTAAATGTGGAAGACGAGCAACTTGTACATCTTCGCGGTAAGCTGTCTAAAGAGGCGTGGGAAGCCCTGAAAGTGTATCATGAGCAGAGCAATACAAATAATTTGGTCAGATTAATGAAACATCTGATGAATACAAGGTTAGATGAAGGTGACAATGTAGAATTCCATATAGCATGTGTTGGTGAAGCATTTCAACTGTTGGCATTGGCAAGGACGTAAAAATTAACGATTGGCATGTTGCTGTATTGTTGGGAAGTTTTTCGGAAAGTTACAGTACTTTGGTAACGTCAATAGAATTACTTGAAAGTCAGTTGACAATAACTATTGTTGAAACACGTTTGCTGGATGAATGGAAGAAAAGGCAAGATAATGGTTTGCACCAAGATAACGTGTTTGCGATTTTGCACATTAAAAATAGAATAAAGGTTAGAAAAGATATTTCATGTTATCATTGCAATAAAAAGGGTAATTTTAAATCTAAATGTCCAGAATTTTTTTAATTAATTAAGGACAAAAAGGGTAACGATAAATTTAGTAAGCAACAAGCAAATTTAGTTGAAAGTTCACATAATATGAATTATTTATTCTTAACCACGAATTTAAAACATGTATGGATAATTGATTCAGGAGCAACATCGCATGTTTCGTCATATAGAAATAGTTTTATAGAATTTAACCGTAATCATAAAGAAAAGATTTTTATGGTAAACGGACAAGAAGTTTCAGTTGAGGGAATTGGTACAGTTCAAATCGAAGTATTGAACAATAACAGTAATCGTTTAACAATTCAAATTCAAAATGTACTTTACGTGCCATCTATTGATGTAAATTTATTATAAGTTCGCAACCTAATATCAAAAGTTTACAATATTGAATTTAATTGTAATGGAATATGCAACATTATATATCGAGGTTTTAATGTACCTGTATCAGAATTGCAAGGTAATTTATACAAATTAAAAGATTTTAATACAGTCTTTTTAGCAAATAATTCAGTTCATCCTAAGAACTGCATACATCAATGGAATCAATGGTGTGGACATCGTGATTTAGAAGTAATAAAACGTTTAAACAAAGATGGACTTATCGAACCTATAGATATAGTTGATTGTTCAATACGTGAAACATTGATATCTGTCAACAAGGTAAATTGACGAGAGTACCATTCCTAAAATTTTCTGAGTCATTCTAGTGCAGTAATGTATTTGATTCATACTGACGTATGTGGCCCGATGAAAACTATGACGCCATCGAAGAAACGTTATATGGTAACATTTATTGATGATTGCACTAGATATTCAGTTGTATATTTAATTCACCATATATCTGAGGTGATAATTACATATACAGAAATGGTACAAAATATGTTTAACAAAAGACCACAATATATACGATCAGATCGTGGTGTCGAATATATTGGTAAACAATATACAGATTTTTTATTAAAGGTATTCAGTTGCAATATACTGCTGCTTGCTTACAGTCCTCTATAGAATGGTGTAGCCGAGCGTAAAAATAGAACTATGATAGAAATGGCTAGATGTATGATTATAGATCGAAATTAGGTAATCATCTTTGGAAATTATGTCGAATTATTTACAAAATCGATTGCCGTTGAAGGCCATACCCATCACACCATATGATGGATGGGACGGTAAAAAGCCAAATATTCAACATTTTAATAATGCGTAATAAAATTTTGTAGTTTTAACTTAGAACTTTAAGCGCATGCTGCATTTTCGAAAAAGCTCTGTTTTAATATTTTTCATCCCACATATATGGAACAACCACCAGGTTTTATTGATGAAGAAAATCAACATCTGGTGTGCAGATTAAAGAAAAGTCTTTATGGGTTAAAACAATCAGCAAGATCGTGGAACCGAACTCTTCATACATCATTATTATCCATAGGTTTTATTCAAAGTTGTGCAGATCTTGGTCCAATTAAGGAATATTTTGGACTTGAAATTCATAAAAATAAAAGAGGTATATTCGAAATCAGGCTTATATTAAAAAGGTAATTTTGGAATTTTCATTAAATAATGCTAAAATTTCAAATGTTCCAATGAGCTGTAATTATCGCCGAGATGTCAAAGAATTAAAATTATTATCAAACACTAAAAATTATCAAAAGTTGATAGGTTGTTTACTGTATATTAGTGTAATTTCACGTCCTGATTAGGGATTGCAAAATAACCGTTTTATCGATTTACCGGTAAATCAACTGAAAAATCATTATTTTTTATCGATAATTTTATCGCTCATTACCGGTAAATTCGATAAAAAAAAAATTATAGTATGGCATGAAACAAAAATTTCTTATAGTGAGCCATGAAATTTAAAATCAATATTTATTCATGTGGATAATCACTACCAGAAAAAAAAATTGTTATAAGCCATGAAAAAAAAATTCATGTTCATTGCTTTTTTTAGTATCCAATGTATTTGAAAAACAAATTATGTTCTTAGTAAGCTATCATTTTTGAATTATTTAATTTTCTTATTATAATTCGCTTATACTAGAATGTAGGTAGATAGAGTCAGAACGTGCGTTATCTGCTGCTGAACTCATTTACTCATTAGCACAAAAATTAGGTCCAATCTCAGTGACACAAGCACTGACGATTTATGCTTCTTGTGCGCATATTTTAAAAATGATCATTCATTAAAAATTAATTAAGTATTTATATTTTGTTTTTATTTACATTATTATTTTATTTTTTTACATTATTTTTTTGTGAATTTTTTTAGTTTAGTTTTTTGTTATGTGTATTACAATTTAGTTTATAGAATATAAAGAAAATGTATTTTGAATTACACATTATTTTTTTAAGTCTTAACCTTTTTATTATTTTTCAGATAATTTTAGAAAATATTAAAATTTTCCGGTAAATTACCGGTTTACCGGTAAGGGTAATTTTTTTTACCGAGTTACCGGTAATAACAAAATTCGGTAAATTTGCAATCCCTGTAGTCCTGATATTTCAGCAAGTGTTAGTATTTTGGCACAAAAAGTAAGCAGATTGGAACGAATTAAAAAGAATTGTAGGGTATCTTAAAGATACAATTGAACTAAAATTACATCTGGGTCATCCTGAAAACAATATTCCACTTGTCGGATTTGCTGATGCTAGCTCGGTTGACTCTAAACTGGATCGCAAAGCGGAAACATATTCTTCGTATATGGTGCTGCTGTAAGTTGATATAGACGGAAACAAACATGTGTGGCTTTATCATCAACCGAAGCTGAATATGTATCATTGTGTGAAGCAGGTAAAGAAATAATTTGCCTACGTCGTTTACTAAAAGATTTCAACTATTAAATTTATGGTCCAACAATAATTTATGAAGATAATCAGAGTTGTCTTAAAATTATTGAAGAAGAAGATAAATTTTAAAACCGAACGAAACATATTGATACAAAGAAATATTTTATACGTAGTCATATCAAAAGTGGTGAAATTCAATGTGAATATTATTCAACCGAAACTATGATTGCAGATCTCTTAACAAAACCATTAAATGCAAGAAAATTTCAAGAATTACGAAGAATGTGCAATTTATATAAAAGTAATTAATTGAGGAGGAGGGTTAAATACGACAATTAATCCGAAGTTACGAATATAAAATCTAGCTCTTTTACACTTCATTCATGACAACACTGTTATACGGCTGTCAGTGTATTAACCCAGCAGTTAGTCTCGCCGCTTTTTCAAATGCCGTTGGTGCCGCTAATGGTAGGCACACTCAAAGCGGCATCAGTTTATTTTTACATTAATTTATTTACAAGAATATTCTGTTGTGGGTTGTGTTGAATTTTTTTTATTTATTAATTATTAAAAATACCGCAATTAGAAGAAATCGATTTAATTTTAGTGTCTATTTTTTAAGTCAAAGTGACATTTCAATCCGGCATCGCGGCAAAAAGTTGAAATTGAACCAACTTTGCTGCGGCAGTGCGGCATGATATTTTCTAACATTTCAACTTTGTCCGCGCGGCACGAACGGCACAAACGGCGAGAGTAACTGTAGCATAATTTTTCTTTACTTGTATGTCACTTCTAATTTGATCATCGTCCAAAGTGGTCGAAAATACATGTTCACTTTAACATTGGTATTTTTATTTACGTAGTAAATTTAAAAACACATCACAATCAAAATACAAAGAGATCAATAGACTAATTAAGAACAAAATAAGAACGGCAAAATCTATATTCTGGAACAAACAATGTGAAGAAATGGAAGAATTAAAAAGGAAACACGATAGTTTCAAGTTACACAAAAAAAATAAACAAATGGACAGGAAAAATAATTCAAAGCACGGTATCCTGAAAAATGAAAAAAATGAAATAATTATTTATCCAGATGAGCGTCTAGAACATTGGAAACAGTATGTTCTCAAATTATTTGAAGATTCCAGAAACGTTTTGCTAACAATAGATATAGCCCAGTGATGGCAAATCCGAAATGTTTCGCGTGCCAAAATTATACAAATTTCAAATATAAATATTTTAGTGTGCCTCAATTTGAAAATTAGAAAAAGGTATAGAAATTATAATAAAAAAAAAAAAATCATAAAACCATAACAAAAACAAAACTATTTATTCAATATACACCGTGTTTTATTCGGTAATGAAAAGAATTTTCCGAAGATTCTCAAATTGTTTTCAAAACTTGAAAACATAGATTTATCATTTATTGATAATTTTAAAGATAAATTAGACTTGATCCAACGTGAAATTTTTACCAACTCTCAAAATTATTCGCTGGCTCGTGACTATATTAATATTAATACTGTCAAACTCAATAACTTTGAAAACGTAGTTGATACAAACATTGAGTCGATATTGAAATCACTGAGTAAACTCTCTACTGATTTCAATAATGCCAATTCAGCGCATAATACACATTTTGATGAAATTATAATTAATTTCGATCGCGTCGAAACTGAATTGACATCAACAAATAAAATCGTTAGCGAACTTTTGGCCAAGTCAATTATTTATCATCAACCTGATCGATCATTAACTACTAAGCAATTGGATGTTCAATTGCCATCTGATACGTCGAGTAATGTTATTCCTAATAACTCTGTTAATAACAAGTTAATGGATGAGTTATCATCCTCAGAACAGATTGTTAATAACATTGCTACCGCTCAGCAGTCAACATCATATATTTCGAATGTTACAAGAGGTAATTTAAGTGGAATTGATGCTAATAATAATAATAGTGTAGTCAATGGTAAGGGAAATATACCCACCGGTAAAGTAAAAAAGGCGGGGGAAAAAATTAGAAAATCTAGAACTAAAAAAAATAATAATATTAATAAAACGAAAACTTAAAATTATAATACTACTAATTCGAATATTGAAGCTGATACTATTAGTATTACTAACTCTAATAACAATAGTGCATTTATTATTAATTCTAACAATAACACTATTTGTCCATCCTCGTTAGATTCTTCTGTGTCTTTAGAACCATTATCACCTCCTCCTACTTTACGTGTTGTTTCGCGTCCAAAAATTATTTTTAGTTCACGGTTCCACCCAGAAACTACGCCTGAAGCTGTTCTAACATTTATAAAAAGTAGTTTTATGAATTTTAATATAGATCATATTAAATGCCATAAAATTAGTAAACAAGATGCTCATGTTGCGTCGTTTAAGATAACCGTTCCTGTAGAATACTTTTCCGTGCTATTGAAATCTGAATCGTGGCCCAGCGGCATATTTATTAAGGAATTTACATCATCTCGAACACCTGGTTCTATAATTCATTTAAATTCACCGGTTTCGGCGCCAAAAAAACTAAAATGCTTGTCCCTTTATTATCAAAATGTAAGGGGACTACGAACTAAAGCGGCTGAAGTTTTTTTTAAATCGCAAATGCTTCCTTTCGACATTTTCGCTTTAACTGAAACTAATTTAACTGATTCCTTCCGCGACAATGAACTTTTTACTTCAGACTTTAACGTCTTTCGGAAAGATGGGTTTAATTCTTCAGGGCGCGGGGTTCTTATTGCGGTCCGCTCTAATCTTGATGCTTCCTTTTTCAAAATTCCCAATACTACTAATGTTGAATTATTATGTGTTAGAATTTCTGTTGGTCGTCGTAGTATTTGTTTTAAATTGTTATATTCATCCTGTTAGTCCCATTGAATGTTACCAACTTTTCTTAAATGCTGTCGATTTTTTGCATTGTACTATGGATGATTGCGATGATCTGTTGATTGTTGGTGACTTTAATTTTCCTAGACTGGTTTGGGTTGAATCGGATGATGAATCATATTACGTTGCATCTAATGCAACTTCTTTAGTTGAAACATCATTTATTAATAATTTATCTGATTGTAGCCTTTTCCAGGTTAGTAATGTTAAAAATAGTTTAAATCGTCAACTCGATCTGGTTTTTACAACTGATGTCCAAAACTGTATTGTTATAGAAAGTACTCAATGTCTGTCTGTTATGGATGCCTACCATCCTCCACTTTCTTTAACTTTTGCTTATGAGAATGGTAATTGTAATAGTAATAATAATAATAATGGTAATCCTTATCGTTTCAATTTTCGGAAAACTGATTTTGATAAATTAAATTTTTTACTTAGTAATGTCAATTTTGATATAATTTTTAATTCTAATGATAACGGTGATTTAATGATTTCTAATTTTTATGCTTTAATTTTTGAGTGCATAGAACTATCAGTTCCAATTTACATCCAAAAAAACTTTATTTCTTCGCCTCCATGGTACAATAATGAACTTCGCTCATTACGAAATAATAGGAATAAATTATGGCGTAAGTTTCTAACAACTAGGTTGGACTGTGTTTTTTCGGAATATGTTAACGTATCTGACGAATTTTCCGTGTTGTCTAAAGATCTGTATGATAATTAAATAAGTCAAATGCAGTTTGACATTATTTCAGATCCGAAAGAATTCTGGAAATTTATTAATATTAAAAGGAAATCTGACGGGTACCCGTCCACATTAAAATATGATAATCATTCATCAAATGATCCCGAAGTTGTTTCTAATCACTTCGCTGACTTTTTTAATCAAGCTTTTAATGATAATGTTTTTGTGCCAGACGTTAATTACTTTTCCTACTTAAATAATAATGCTCAGACATCTTTAGTAAGTGTAAATATTAATTTAGAAACGGTGGTTGATAAAATTTGCAATTTAAAAGATGATTACTCATCTGGTCCTAACGGTCTGCCAGCAATTGTTTTAAAGAAATGCAGCGGTAGCCTTGCTCAGCCTCTCACAGCAATTTTCAATAAATCTATGTCAGTGGGGATATTTCCAAGTTTTTGGAAGGATTCTTTTATTATCCCCGTACATAAAAAGGGCTGTAAAGCTGAAATTAATAACTATAGGCCAATAGCCAAGCTATCCTGCATTCCTAAACTTTTTGAGAGTATTGTTTATGATACCCTCTTCTTTCACTGTAAATCCCTGATTTCACCTAAACAACACGGGTTTTTGAAGGGCAGATCGACGACCACTAATTTAACGGAATTCGTGTCTAACAGTCTTAATGCAATGGAAGTTGGTCATGACGTCGATGCTATCACTACTGACTTTAGTAAAGCTTTTGACAAACTTTCGCATGAGATTATTCTGTTCAAATTTCAAGCGCTTGGGTTTCCACCTTTTTTTTGCTTTGGTTAGAATCATATTTAATAAATCGTCAATATAGGGTACTTTTTCGGTCAGCTACTTCGATGCCATTTACGGCTAAGTCTGGAGTGCCTCAGGGCAGCCACCTTGGTCCACTAATTTTTTTTTATCCATAAACGATGTTACTTTAATTATAAAAAAGTCGGAATCTAATATCTATGCGGATGATATGAAAATTTCTAAAATAATTTCATCTCCCTCAGATAGTATTGTCCTTCAGGAGGATTTAAATAAATTTTCAATTTGGTGTCAGAAGAACCATCTGGAGCTTAATGTTAACAAATGCCAAGCCATTACGTTTTCCCGTAAACGCATTCGCCATCCACCTCGTGGTTATTATCTTAATGGTGCGCTTGTTCCAAGAGTCACGGCTATTCGTGACTTAGGAATTCTCTGTGACAGTGTCTTAAACTTCCACTCCCATTTCGATAATATAGTTAGTAGGGCTAACTCTATGCTTGGCTTTGTTAAACGGTGGTCTAAGGAGTTTTCTGACCATTACGTTACTAGGGCTCTTTATATGACTTTTGTTAGGCCGATACTGGAATACGCTAGTCAAGTTTGGTCACCATATCAACTGGTACACATTCAAAGAGTTGAGGCGGTCCAACGTAGATTTGTAAGGTTTGCTCTTCGTGGGCTTCCTTGGGTAGACACTTTCAACTTACCTCCTTATGTAGACCGTCTCAAACTTATAGATTTACAAACGCTTCAAAGGCGTCGGCAAATAGCTGCTATCGTGTTTGTGCACCAAGTAATTGCTGGTGCTATTGATTCTCCATTTCTCTTAGAACGGATGAATCTTAATATTAATTTTCGCTCGCTTAGATCTGTGTCGCTTTTTAAAATACAATTTCATAGCACAGAGTATGGGAAAAATGAACCCATTTCGAGAATGTTACGCGAAGTTAATAATTGTGTCGGGAAATTTGACTTTAATTACAGCAAACTTCAGCTTAAAAGGAGCTTAAGCCAATGAGTTTTTTTATGCACTTGTCTTATATGTATATTTGTGTTATATGTATATCTATATTATATGTTTACTTAATTAGTAAGTATTTATATGTTATTTTTATGTTTAAAATAAAAATAAATATATATTATTTGACGATTTCGATTTTCATGAATTTCGATTTTTATAACAAACTGCTATTTGCAATTCGCATGATTTTTATTACATTTAATTTATAATTTTTAAAGCCTCAAATTAATGGGTGACAGCGGAGGGAAGTAGTAGCGTTCTTTCTAGATCGATGAAGCCTGAAGCTAGTGGTAACCTCTTTAATTTGTTTGTTTTATATATATTTAATATTTTTTTTTTTTTACCAATGGTTTTTTTTCATTTTTGATTACTTCAAACTGCTAATTGCAAACTAGCACGCTTTTTATTTTTTATTTTATATTTTTATTTTAAATTTTTAAGCCTCAAATTAGCAGGTGACAGTGGAGGGAAGTAGTAGCGTTCTTTACAGAATTGCGAAGCCTAAAGCTAGTGGTAACTTGTTAATTTGTGATGTTTTTGACGCTGGTACGCTTTTTTAGTTCTTCCTTAGCGAATTATTTTTATTTTTATTTTATTTTATTTATTTTACTTATAGTTTTAGAACTACTTCTTCTAACAACTTTAGTTTTTTAATTTTTTAATGATTTGAATTAGCAGGTGACGACATAGGGAAGTAGTAGCTTTTTTCAGAATTGTGAAGCCCTATGTAAGTGGTAGCTTGTTAAATCAAATATTAATGTTTTGTTTGCTTTAATTTTTTATATATTTTATTTATTTAACTGCTTGTATTAAGCAGTAAGTGTCTAATCTAGTACTATCTGTATTGTTTTCGGTGGTGGAAACATCAGAGCTTAATCCAATGCGGATAGTAAATTATTTCTCAGCATGTGAGAAAGTGCAAGAAATCAAGCTTAAGGATAAAAAGATAATTTCTTTCTATATATATGTTTCTCTTTAACATAACATACTAACATTAGCTCTCCTTATGCTTGTTTTCGCTGATCCAAACAAATTATCGGTCACTTTTTCGGGCCCCATTTTCTTGGTAACGAGAAGATGGAGCTTGGCTTTGAGATTGATGAGGATTAGATACTCGATTACTAATACAATTGCACAAGAACTTAAAATTATTTCATTATAAAATTAATAAAAACAAAACTATTTATTATTATTTATGCAATATAAGCCTATTATAAAAAAGTGAATAATAATAGATAAGCAAAAGTATTGAATTTGAAAATAATTTAAAATAATTCTTCAAAACATATCATTTCAAAAAAAAAACTAATTTGCGAAAACATTATTTTTAAAAATGATTTTAAAATCTTCTTCTTAGAGTTCCGCTCCACTATGGAGGTTGGACATCATTAATTTAGTTTCTTCCCTTGATCTGGCTTTGGACATTATAATGTTAGCTGGTAAATTGCACCATTCTTCCAGATTATTCAACCACGATTTTGGTTTTCTACCTCTTCTTCTGGTGCCTAATATTTTACCCTGAAGTGCTAACTGCAGTATTCTATACTTTTCATTTCGAAATATATGGCCAATATATCCAATTTTTCTTCTCTTGATGATATTTAATATTTCTTTTGACCTACCAATTCTGTTCAACACTTCAATATTGGTAACTCTGTCTGTCCAGGGAATTTTGAGTATCCTTCTATAGGTCCCCATTTCAAATGCTTCTAATCTTTTAATTTCATTTTTATGTAGAGTCCATACTTCCGACCCGTACAAAAGAGTAGACCATATATAACAATTAAGCAATCTCAACTTTAGCGGGATGTTTATATCTTTTTTGCAAAAAATATTATTCATATTTTTAAAAGCTGCTCTTGCCTGCTCTATTCTGGACCAAATTTCGGTTTTATTGCTATTTTTTGTTTCAATGAATGTTCCTAAATATTTTATGCGACTCTCCTTTTTAATTATTTCGTTGTTAAGCTTCAAAACATGATTTTCATCTGTTTCTTTACCCATAATTAAGTATTTAGTTTTTTTAATATTTATTTTCAACCCATATTTTAAACAATATTTATTCACCTTTGTTAATAGCAATTGAAGGTCATTAAAATTATCAGCTAGTAGCATTGTGTCGTCTGCGAATCTGATATTATTTAAAAGTTCTCCGTTTATTTTTATACCAATTTCAACATTTTCCAAAGCTTCCTTAAATATGGTTTCTGAATATAAATTGAACAAGGTTGGCGACAAAATGCAACCTTGCCTTACTCCTTTTTTAATCTCTATTTCCTCTGATGTACCGTCTGTTGTTCGTATTTCTGCAAACTGATTCCAATATAAGTAACTGATTATTTTTATATCTCTGCTATCTATGTTCATTCGCTTCAGGATCTCTATCATTTTATTATGTTTCACATTGTCAAAAGCTTTTTCAAAGTCAATTGCACAGGAATGAACACTTACATTAACCTCATTGCATCTCTGACGAACAATGTTCAACATGAACAACGCTTCACGTGTACCTAGTGCATTCCTGAATCCAAATTGGGTCTCGCTTATTTCTTCTTCTAGTTTTTTGTAGATTCTATTATGCACAATTTTCAAAAAGATTTTTAAAGCATGGTTCATCAAACTTATTGTCCTGTGATCACCACATTCAACAGCGTTTTTCTTTTTTGGGATTAATATAAATGTTGATTTCAACCATTTCTTAGGAATTTTACCAGTTCTATACATTCTATTAAAAACGTCATTGAGAATCTTTAGTGCATCATCATCTAATAGCTTTATTAATTCATTTGGAATTTTGTCAGGACCTGTGGCTAGACCATCTTTTGAATTTTTTATCGCTGCTTTTACTTCTTCTACTAGTATGTCCATACCATTATCCTCCAAATTATCTATATTTATATCTAATTCAGCTCTGTTATCATCAAACAATGCACTAATGTATTCCGACCAGCACTTTAATCTATCTTCTGGATATAACATTATTTTCCCTTCGCTGTTTCTCAACGTACTAAATTGTTTCTTCCTGTTCTTGTTTGTTATTTGTTTAACTTTTTGATGCAGTCTCGCACTGTTGTTCATTTTTTCGAGCTCCTCTACTTCTTTACATTGTTTTTCCCAAAAAATGCGTTTTGCGTTTTAATTTTATTTTTTATCAACTTGTTTATGTTGTTGTATTTCCGTTTATCTAAATCTTTGTGTAATCTCCTTTCATTCATTAACAATATAATTTCATTAGTCATCCAACTATTCTTTGAAATATGAATATCTGTATTAGGTTTCATTAATTTTGTATTTGTATCTACCAGTGGTTCTTCAAACTTTTTCCATTTTTCTTCTATATCATTTTCAACTTTTATAGCATTTTCGCTCTCTTTTATTTTATTATTCAGATTCGTTTGTATCTCATTTTTAAAATCATCATTCTTTAAAAGCTTGGTATTTAGACGTATACAATTATTTTTCTTTACAGGTGCTTTCAATTTAAAATCAATTTTAGCAATTAATGGATTATGATCAGATTGTATATCCGCTCCAGGGTATGCTTTTACGCTTTTTATCGAGTTTTTAAATCTGAAATTACATAAAATATAATCAATTTGGTTTCTAATTATCATATTATTATTATCTCGAGGTGACGTCCAAGTGTAAAGCCTTCTTTTGGGTAAATCAAACCAGGTATTCGTTATTACCAAACTATTATCTATGCAAAAGTTAACTAGATTGTTACCTCTGTTATTTCTCATACCTAAACCAAATTTTCCAACTACATTATCAACTGCTCCATTACCAATTTTGGCATTGAAATCACCTAAAATTACTAGTAATTCTTCTTTTTTGACCGCTGAAACTATTTCTTCTAAATTGCTATAAAAATTTACACATGATTCTTCATCACTATCAGCATTTGGAGCATATACTTGAATTAAATTTATAATACCATTTAAGGATCTTAATTGTAAACATATTATTCTTTCATTATACATTACTATACTTGATATTGATGCTTTCAATTCTTTACTAATCAAAAAACCAACTCCTTTCCTATGGTGTAGATCTTCTTCAACTCCCGAATATACAAAAACATTTTCCTCTGTAATTATTTCACCTTTGCCCTTCCAGTGCACTTCGCTCACACCCAAAATATCAATATTCATACGCTTTTTTTCCATTTCTAAATTTTTTAATTTACCTGGGTGAAGTAAGCTTCTCACATTCCAGGTACAAACTTTTAATTCACTTTGACACTTGTACTGCTTAATTAATGATGTGTTTCTAGGGAATGAATTCATGAGGTGGTTTCCCCTTGCCTTCCTCATGTTACTATTTTAAAATCTTTTATTCAACTCGTATTCCTTGTTCGATGCCTGGTCGTACCGTTTAATTCGAAATCTTGTGTTTATTTAAATGCTGTTAAATTTGAAAAGGGTTTACAACAATAACTGCTTCAACACTTTTTTGGTTTTACTACTTCACTCACAGAATTTTTACGTCCTTTGTTAGCGGATAAAGATCTTGTTTTCGATATGTTTCTTTTTGATGGTCTTTTAGATTTATTGCTGTCTTTTGTAGGTGAACCTCTGCTCCGTTTTAGATTCTCCTTACCTTCTAGCTTATCTGTCTTACTTATGGTTGTTAAATCTATTATTTCTCCTTCTACTAATAACTTATTGTTTTTTATTTCTACAATCTTTCCTTCGTTCTCTAACAATTTTGCAGCATCCAACAATTTACCTCTGCTTTCTCTTTGGTTTCTGGTAAAATCGTTTTTTATAGCAAATAAAGAACCAACTAATAGTTTTTTTTTATTTAAAATATCTTCTTTTTTTCTATAATTGTTCAGAGTAACTAGGATTGGTCTGATAGAATTTTCTTTAACTTTTCCAACTCTCGATATTTTGCTTATTTCGAACTCACTAATAGTAATTTTCAATTTAGCAATAGCAAAATGAATAATAGCTTCAACCAAATTTTCAGATTCAGTTTCTTTATACCCAAATAACAAGAAATTGTTCTTTCTATTAGATCTTTCTTGAATTTCTATAAACTTATCTTGTTGGTTACTTATAATAATAGCCTGCTCAGCAACAATTGCTTCTAGATTTTGAACTTTGTTCTCTAAAACCGTAATTTTTTCAGTTGTTATTGTACTTATTTTATTCAATTATTCAGTTATAATTTTTTCTTGTGATATTTTATTATCTTCTTGATGTTTACCTAGCTGAGTAGTTAACTCGAGTTTAAATAATTCAAAAAGGTATTTCGATTCTTCACTAATTTCTTTTACCTCCGCCATTAGCACTAAAATAATACACTATAATTGAATAAAATGAAAAATATAACTTATCAGATTCCAGTTAGAGTATGAATAATTTCCTAAAAGAATCCTGTTATGGTTGTTATCCAAAAAGAAATCCAAAATTTTAATGCTACTAGCTCAGCAATAAACCATCTATGATAAATCCACTAATGAAGAGATTGCTTTCTTTTATATTAATATGTTAAAACACTTTTATTGTAATAATTATAATCAATTTTAATAAATTTAAATAATTTTTATTCGCAGCTAATAATTTTCACACTTTACTATTTGACAGGTCAGGCTCCGATAAATTTTAAAATACAATCGTATAATTCTATCCAAGAAGACTGAAAACCTCTTGTATAGGCTCTTTATTTAATATTTTTTGATCCCTGCATGTGCATGCTCCAACGCTAACTGACTTTCAAAGTCAAATGAAAACTATTATTCAATATATTTTTCAGCATTTGAAAAATATATATTTTAAAGACAAATATTAAATGATGCTAAAATAAATAAGAAAACTTGTTACACTTTAACTAAAAGATTAATAGATAAAATTAAATATCAAACTCGAGTGTGCCAGCAAAAATTATGTAGCGTGCCAAGTTTGACACGCGTGCCGTCGATTTGCCATCACTGTATAGCCAGTGGCCCATCAATACTTGTTGAATACGTGAAAGCTATCATAGCAAAATCAAAAGATCGGCTAACGGCTGGTCCAGATTTCATTCCAAATGAAATACTAAAACTATTAGATGATGAAGGTATAAAATTGATGACACATGTACTAAACAAAATTTATGACAATGGTAATATCCCAGTAGAGTGGCTAAAATCGACGTTAATAACATTACCAAAAAAGAATTGTGCATCTAATTGTAATGATTACAGAATGATAAGCCTAATGAATCACTCTTTTCAAAATATTTTTGAAAATCATTCATGAACGGATTCGTAATAAACTCGAATCTGATATTAGCGAAACACAATTCGGCTTCAGAAATTCGCATGGTACTAGAGAAGCTTTATTCATGATCAACACTATGGCGCAGAGAAATATCGATATGAACGTACAAATCCATGCCTGCTTTATTGATTTCGAAAAAGCGTTCGATAATGTCAAGCATGATAAGTTAATGAATATTCTTCGTGCAAAAGGCTTAGATAGTAAGGATATTAGAATTATCGAAAACCTGTTTTGGCATCAATCTGCAGAAATTCATACCTGGCACAACGGCAAGCATAACTATTTCCAAAGGAGTCAGGCAGGGATGTATTCTATCTCCAATGCTATTCAATTTATACTCAGAATATATCTTTAATAAGTCAATAGTAGGCATGGATACAGGTATTAAAGTAAACGGCGAAAGTATAAATAACATCAGATTTCCTGATGACTCGGTATTACTCGCTGAAAGCAACGCTAAACTACAGACCATGCTACAAAATTTGTATAGAAACTGTTACAAATATGGTCTGAAAATTAATATAAAACTATATATTTAATTTTTAGTAAAAAACCAGTACTGAGCCATCGCTTGGTACTGAACAATGTAGAAATCGAGAAAGTCTGCAAAATAAAATACTTAGGTACAATTATCGAAAGCGATTCAACATCGAGTACCGAAATAAGGTCAAGGCTAAAACAATCAAGAGCTATATTTGGCAATCTAAGCTATATTTTGTATTTTGTGCAAAAATGATATTAACCTGAACCTGAAACTAAAAATAATAAAATGTTACATTTGGCCTATTGTACTATACGGAGCAGAATGCTGGACAATAAACAAAAGAGAAACAAAAAGAATTGAATCCTTTGAGTACTGGATATACAGGAAAATTCTGAAAGTACACTGGAGCGAACATGTCACCAACGCCGAAATTCTACGGAGAATGAACACAAATACATACCTGTTACTATGTCTGAAAGAAAGGAAACTACGTTACCTTGGCCATATAATGAGAAGTAATAAATACAGAATATTACAATTAGTTATCCAAGGTAAAATTCAAGGCAGTAGAAGCAGAGGTAGAATTTTGTGGACAAAAAATTTAGAAGAATGGTTCGACACAACCACACCAGAGCTTCTAAGAAAAGTTAAATTAAAAGATTTAATAAATAGGATTATAACCAACCTCCTCAGAGGAGTGGAACCCTAAGAAGAAGATTTTTATTTCTTTACGCCATTTTTAAAACAATTTTTTATCAAAAGCACCATATACAAAAGAACAAGGTTTACAAATCGTTCAATTATCTTATCAAAATTCGCATTGAATAGTTGAAATTCAACGAGCGCTTCGTGAATTCTAGGTTTCAGTTAAGCGACCAACTACACAAGCTATACGTCGATTTGTGGATATATCTGGAACAAATTTTACTCTACACAATACCACAACACCATTACGTCAACGAAGTTATCAATTTCACGTTGAGCTCAAACTTCATTATGGCGTATTTTATGAAAACTTTTGAGTTTAAAAGCTATAAGATCCATTTGACCAAAGAACTAAAGCCAAATAATCATAAGAGTAATTATTAAAATTAATATTATAGAGTAATGAATTTTTTCCAAGCATTGGTAGTTTCAACAATACGATGCTCATACAGCTAGTGAAACAATGGATTTATTACTTTATAAATTTAACGATTTGTTTATTTCATTTTTTAGAGACCTATAAATTGCCAACCAAGATCGTGTGACCTTTAGACTGTTATTTGTGGGAGTATGCTAAGTTATTGGTTTATGTAGATTAACAATACGACACTCGAAGTCAACCTCGAACCAGTTATTAATTATATACGCCTAGCTTTATGTCAAAAGGTATACAAAAATTGGGTCGATCGAATTGGGTTTCTCAGGCGTAGTCGTGGTCATAGCAATGAAATATTGATCAAAAAGTAATGTATTGGAACAATCTTCAAAATAAAAAAAAACATTTTTTACCATTCATTCTTTTTGTTTTATTTCAATTTAACATTGTATCATGCTTAATAAAAGACCCTATAGTTAATTAATATTTTAAATGAAAATAAAAATAAATAATGAATCCCTTTACTTATCATTAATTTATTTTCTGAGAAAATATATAAAAAAAAAAATCTTTTTTTCAGAATTTTATTTTGTTGTTATGGGTGAGAATAATACTCCAATTGACTGTAGTTTCTTAGCAAAATTGATATATGAAAAGTTTTCTAGCACAAATAAAGAGCTGCAAAATCTTAAAAGTGAACTAGAAAATAAATTTGATAACAGTTTGCAAGAAGCTGCTAGTACAATAACACAAATTAGTTTGGAAAATAGTGAAGAAATTATATCGCTCAAGAACGAAGTAAAGTTGTTAAACGATAAGGTTATACAGCAGGATAAAGAAATTTGCAGAATTGAATACTTAGATAGGCAAGCACGAAGAAACAACATCATCATCTACAACGTACAAGAAACAGCAAATATACAGTAAACACAAACTTAATCGATTTGTTTAGCAGATTAATCTCCGTTAAAGTGCAAGTCCAATTAAACGCGGCAGACATAATCTCAGTTAATCGGATTGGCAAGATATCACGACCATTGTTAGTCAATTTGCTTGATAATAAGAAAAACACTAAAATAGTGTTGAACAAGATTACTCTAAAAAACGACGCCTGGTTTATAAATAATGATTATACACCAAAACAACGAGAAGTTAAATCTGGAAGTTAAAAGTTTAGAAGAGCAAAGTCGCAAAGTAATAATAAAGAACAACAAAATTCTCAGTGTTAGTGAAGTGGATGAGCTTGCGCTGGAGCATTGGTGAATGCAGATAAAAGGCGTATATCACCACAAAGTTCTGTAATTCAAGTTGTGCAAATAGATACTAAAAACAAAGATCTAACAGCATAGGCAAAAAAAATCATAATATTCCTATATTATCTTTGGAAAACTTATCAAATCATAGTGATCTAGATACTGTACAATAACAGCTTTTTATATATTGGTGGACTTATTGGCACAACCCGACAAACTCAAAAGGACAATGATTAAGAGTAAAATAATAATTTAAAACAAATTTTACATTAGGAAAGCAACGGAAAACTACCTCAGTAATAATTTTCCTAGTAATCAATCAGTGATACAAAACACAAAAAAATGTAAAAAATACAAAAATTCAATCAAGACAAAAATTAAATCAACACAAAATATACAACCAACGTGTTAAAAAAATTCAAAAAACACACTTATCAACAAAATTACAACACAACAACCTATGTAATACAATCACCAGTGTTAAAAAGAATGATAGATTGATGCTAATACAATTTAAAGGTTCCAACAATTAACACATCTCAGTTAATTGGATTGGCAAGATATCATGACCATTGTTAGTCAATTTGCTTGATAATAAGAAAAAAAACTAAAATATTGTTGAATAAGATTACTCTAAAAAACGACGCCTGGTTTATAAATAATGATTATACACCAAAACAACGAGAAGTTAAATGTGGAAGTTAAAAGTTTAGAAGAGCAAGGTCGCAAAGTAATAATAAAGAACAACAAAATTCTCAGTGTTAGTGAAGTGGAGAATTCTACAGTATCTTAGAAGAAATATTAGCAACACTGTGTAATGGTTCATTTTTTTTGTATAAGAGTTAGTGGCATTAAAGATTGAATATCAGGATTTTCGCATAGTATAATTTTAGGTGTAACGATTATTAAGTCAAGACACAATCCCGTGTAGAACTTATCAATTGTAGAACTTATCAATTTGAACAAGTTCCATGTTCCAACTTCAAAAAAAAAAACTTGTAGTTTATCCCCACAAAAATAAATCATATGGGATAAAAATTATTATGTAGTGATTATGTAAATAGGGAATCCTATTTATGTTTCACCTGATTTTTAGGGAATTTACATAATTATCATTTTGTATCATTTTTTTTTTGAATTCTAGTAGAATTCATAAAGTTCAATAATCTTTAAAATCAATTATTATCTACATTTTGTATGTATTAGTAATGATTTTTATTAAATTTTCGTAATTTATTATGAATTAAACGTTATTTTGTAATACAGCTATCAAAATTCATTAGACCATTGTTCAAAATGATATAAATACCCTTAAAATCGGTGGTAGAAAAAAGTAAGTGGACAGTGCAAATTTCGATATCAAATGGAAGACAGGTATTCCCTGGAATTCATTTTCTGATTTTATTAATAGTCTGGTATTATCTGGCTATTTACGAAACTAGAAATTTGAATTCATTCCTATTTATTTTTTTTTATTTCGCGATTAATATCTAAAATTCTTGTTTGGAATATTATTTTTTTTTTTTTTATTTACTTTGGATTTCCTTGTAAATCACCTAAAATTATGGATTAGGAAATCTTGGAAATTTTTTTTTTTTTTTTTTGGTTGAATTCATATATATACATAATAATTAGTTATTGCGTGGTTTATTCAGACATTTTAGTTTTCAATAAGTTCAAGAAATTTCAGTATAAGGTTTTATTTTATTTCTTTTTGTTTAAAATATGGAATATTCTACCCAAATTTTAACTTAATATTTTTAATTAATTTAAATATTTAGATTTTTTTTTATAGTAGAATATTAATTGCATTCGAATTTTTTTTTTTTTTTTTTGTTTAATTTTTATTATAATCAATATTTTGAAGATTTTGTATTTGATATTTATTATAAACTCAAATAAAGAAGAAACTCATATTCGTATAGGAATATGAATAATTTGTACTAGGCGATCAGAATCGTTAAAGTAGTACAAATTGCATGTGTAATTATTTGAATTTATAATATTAATGGCTTCCCCATATATAGTAAATACAACAACAAAATTGTAACTATTAGTTGTTATTGTAATATGTATTAAGTTTTTTTTGATAGATTCATATATATATATATAATTTTGAGTTATTTCGTAGTTTATTTGGTCAATTAAGTTTATTATAATTTTATTAATTGCATTTTTAGAATTATCTATATTTTGAAGATTTTGTATTTAATTTAATCATTCACCCCTATGATAGAAGTCGACTCAACTCTCGCCTCGCTAGTCGCCTCTCGACTCGCATTTCGCCTCGCCATTCGACTCGACCGACGACTAATTTGGTATGATTGAAGTCGCCTCGCTATTAGGCGAGTCGAAGTAATAATAAAGAACAACAAAATTCTCAGTGTTAGTGAAGTGGATGAGCTTGCGCTGGAGCATTGGTGAATGCAGATAAAAGGCGTATATCACCACAAAGTTCTGTAATTCAAGTTGTGCAAATAGATACTAAAAACAAAGATCTAACAGCATAGGCAAAAAAAAACATAATATTCCTATATTATCTTTGGAAAACTTATCAAATCATAGTGATCTAGATACTGTACAATAACAGCTTTTTATATATTGGTGGACTTATTGGCACAACCCGACAAACTCAAAAGGACAATGATTAAGAGTAAAATAATAATTTAAAACAAATTTTACATTAGGAAAGCAACGGAAAACTACCTCAGTAATAATTTTCCTAGTAATCAATCAGTGATACAAAACACAAAAAAATGTAAAAAATACAAAAATTCAATCAACACAAAATATACAACCAACGTGTTAAAAAAATTCAAAAAACACACTTATCAACAAAATTACAACACAACAACCTATGTAATACAATCACCAGTGTTAAAAAGAATGATAGATTGATGCTAATACAATTTAAAGGTTCCAACAATTAACACATCTCAGTTAATCGGATTGGCAAGATATCACGACCATTGTTAGTCAATTTGCTTGATAATAAGAAAAAAAACTAAAATATTGTTGAATAAGATTACTCTAAAAAACGACGCCTGGTTTATAAATAATGATTATACACCAAAACAACGAGAAGTTAAATGTGGAAGTTAAAAGTTTAGAAGAGCAAGGTCGCAAAGTAATAATAAAGAACAACAAAATTCTCAGTGTTAGTGAAGTGGAGAATTCTACAGTATCTTAGAAGAAATATTAGCAACACTGTGTAATGGTTCATTTTTTTTGTATAAGAGTTAGTGGCATTAAAGATTGAATATCAGGATTTTCGCATAGTATAATTTTAGGTGTAACGATTATTAAGTCAAGACACAATCCCGTGTAGAACTTATCAATTGTAGAACTTATCAATTTGAACAAGTTCCATGTTCCAACATCAAAAAAAAAACTTGTAGTTTATCCCCACAAAAATAAATCATATGGGATAAAAATTATTATGTAGTGATTATGTAAATAGAGAATCCTATTTATGTTTCACCTGATTTTTAGGGAATTTACATAATTATCATTTTGTATCATTTTTTTTTGAATTCTAGTAGAATTCATAAAGTTCAATAATCTTTAAAATCAATTATTACCTACATTTTGTATGTATTAGTAATGATTTTTATTAATTTTTCGTAATTTATTATGAATTAAACGTTATTTTGTAATACAGCTATCAAAATTCATTAGACCATTGTTCAAAATGATATAAATACCCTTAAAATCGGTGGTAGAAAAAAGGAAGTGGACAGTGCAAATTTCGATATCAAATGGAAGACAGGTATTCCCTGGAATTCATTTTCTGATTTTATTAATAGTCTGGTATTATCTGGCTATTTACGAAACTAGAAATTTGAATTCATTCCTATTTATTTTTTTTTATTTCGCGATTAATATCTAAAATTCTTGTTTGGAATATTATTTTTTTTTTTTTTATTTACTTTGGATTTCCTTGTAAATCACCTAAAATTATGGATTAGGAAATCTTGGAAATTTTTTTTTTTTTTTGGTTGAATTCATATATATACATAATAATTAGTTATTGCGTGGTTTATTCAGACATTTTAGTTTTCAATAAGTTCAAGAAATTTCAGTATAAGGTTTTATTTTATTTCTTTTTGTTTAAAATATGGAATATTCTACCCAAATTTTAACTTAATATTTTTAATTAATTTAAATATTTAGATTTTTTTTTATAGTAGAATATTAATTGCATTCGAATTTTTTTTTTTTTTTGTTTAATTTTTATTATAATCAATATTTTGAAGATTTTGTATTTGATATTTATTATAAACTCAAATAAAGAAGAAACTCATATTCGTATAGGAATATGAATAATTTGTACTAGGCGATCAGAATCGTTAAAGTAGTACAAATTGCATGTGTAATTATTTGAATTTATAATATTAATGGCTTCCCCATATATAGTAAATACAACAACAAAATTGTAACTATTAGTTGTTATTGTAATATGTATTAAGTTTTTTTTGATAGATTCATATATATATATATATAATTTTGAGTTATTTCGTAGTTTATTTGGTCAATTAATTTTATTATAATTTTATTAATTGCATTTTTAGAATTATCTATATTTTGAAGATTTTGTATTTAATTTAATCATTCACCCCTATGATAGAAGTCGACTCAACTCTCGCCTCGCTAGTCGCCTCTCGACTCGCATCTCGCCTCGCCATTCGACTCGACCGACGACTAATTTGGTATGATTGAAGTCGCCTCGCTATTATTTTGCTTCATTGGCAGCACAGCTGTTTTTGACATTAATTTTGAAGTTTTAATTTAAATTTTTTGAATTTTATTTTTATGGTGTAGAATTTAAATTTAAAGTAAAATAATTTTTATAAAAAAAACTGTGTTAAACAATTATTGTTAATAAATTTGTGTTAAACAAATATAAATTAAAAAAAAATTTTGTTATTAAACAATAAAGTTTAAAAATGAGCAGCGTAGAATTATTTTATTCTGATAATGAAAGTGAGAATGAAAATATAAAAATAAATCGCAAGATCCTTAGGTACAACTCAAATCCACTGGACTTACCGAACAACATGTAAGAGTATTATAATATTAAATGTTTTTATTAATTAAATTGATTTAAATTTTTAGGTTTATACAATATTTCCGTTTGTCAAAGGAAGCATTTAGTTTTTCATTAAGGAAAGTAGAAGACAATCTGAATCCAACAATTAGATCTACATCTGTTTCTCCAATAATAAAACTGGCTGCTTCCATGAGATTCTAAAATAAATCCAGAAATGATAACGTTCCCAACAACAACATCAGAGCAAACTCAAATAAAGCAGCACTTTTTTAGTAAAACTGGTTTTCCAGGAATAATTGGTGGACAATTTCATCATTATTTTGTATTCCAAATTATATTTCGATACTCTAAATTCAATTATTGTTAAATTTGATCAATTATTATAAATATTATATTTTTGTTTACATTAAAAGCTCTCTCTTAAATTTGTTTTAATTATTTTAATTAGCTATCGTAGAGTAAAATTAAATTGCATTTTTCATTATTCGTTGAAATAGTATTCGAATCGCTCGCATTATAATTTTTTAAAATATAATAAAAAATATTTTTGAATTGGACATTTCGTTGGTTTCATTTCAATTTTCTTATACAAATATATAAAAAATCTTTCTTTTTTCGTATTATAGTTTTTTCGAAACGCATGCATAAATTAATGCATATGCTCAAACATTGGTGACCCCGACGTGATTTTCGCGTAAAATATTTAAATTAGTTTATTTAAAAAATATTAAATAAGTGCATTTTCGTTCTGGATAATTGTAAAGTATGCTAAATTATATACTAGTTGTGATCATTTATACTATAGTATACATTTTCAAAAAATATAGCCTAAATTAATTAAAATCGTAGTGGTGCATAAAAAAAAAAACCATAAAAACAATATTTGCTAAAAAACATTAATCTATACAAAGCATTAATTTATATATTAATTTATATAAGTCTTAAAATTAGAATCGGGTAACGGTTGCGCGCGTGACTTTGTGAAGGTGAAGTATTATATTATATATCCAATAGAAGGCAACAGTTATCATCATCGGACCACTATTACAGCATTCAATTGAATTTAAAAAACAAAGAAAATTTTGGTACAGTCTCTGAGTCTCATCAAATTTACATTTATAAGTTTTTTTATTTATATATTGGACATCGAAGGTAAAATTTAATTTAATAAAATTTTGGAGTAATAATTAACTTCAACTCAAACGTCGAAAGTATTTAATTGAAATTTTTGAAATTTTCGAATATAATTGGATCTGTTTTGGTGATTTTTTATTGGATATACACCAGCTGTTTGATTAAACAAAATATAGCATAATAAAATCGTGCTGAATTACACTAAAATTATATCAATTTTACATATTTAATACAAAAAAAAAATATAATTATCACCAAGTGGACAACAATAACATCGATTCATATAAATATTCCATGCATATTTACTTCACGTAAATTTCAATTTAATACATTAAATCAGTACCTACATAATTTATATAAAATTATAGAATACAATAATAGAATAATTGTAAAATTAAAGGAATAATTTTAAATATTGTGAATCAAGGAACAAGAACCACAATTTTTGTACTGATTTAATGTAAATTGAAGGTTACATATTTATAAAATTTACATGAAGTTAAAAATATAAAAAAAAAGAGAAATATATTATATTATTAGAATTTATTAAAATTACATAAATTTAAATATATAAAATATTAAATATCAAATGTTAAATATACATTATATTCAATTTATAAAAATAAAATAAATAGTACAATTTATAATTGTGAGAAAAATAAAAATAAATGTGGAACATACATTATATATTAAAGTAAAATTATTGCATACCCTTTGGCGCTTTAAAATATTTAAGTTCGTATCTGAACTATTTTTATGTGGTGAAATAGATTCCACATCAAATATTTAAAGTATATTACTTAATATATTAATATAATATATTGCATACCTATTGGCGTAATAAATTTCTGCGTTGATTACTTATGGTTAATAGTACCTTTGATTATTAAATTTGAATTTGAATTTTTGTCTGGATTAACATCATAGCTAACAATAACTTAGTCTTGTCGTATAGCTGATCCTTTAATTCGCAATATTAGCTGATTTCCTTAACAATTTAATACAATATTTAATTATTGTTGATATTTAATTTTTGTCGTCGAATTTGAATTTAATTAAATAATTCAAATTATCATATCGCAAAGCCGATCCATTGTTGATTTTAGCTGAATTTTCGTAGATTTTCGAATAAATAATTATCAACTTATTTCGAATCAATAATTATCAACTTATTTTCGAATCAATAATTATCAATTAATAATATCAACATTACTAATTATGGCCGAAGAAAGGGAAATGAACGAAATTAAGGCTCAAAGAAGTTCTACTAAAGGTTCAATCACACGAATAAAAACATTAATTGATTCTAAGGGATCAACATTATCATTACATGATTTTAGAATGTCGACTAGGCATCTTGGAATCTTATTTTAAAAATCTTCTTGTATTGCAAGTTTCATATGAAAAATTATCATTAACTGATGATTCTGTCAATCGTAGTATTTATGAGGAACTATATATTTCAACCAAGTCTGAGATTTTAAGATTAATAAATAGTAAAAGAAAAGACCAGCAACTTCCTTAGATAAAAGTGTGATCGTTCAGCATTCTTCTCCAAACCTCCATAAAATAAAATTACCACGTTTTAGTGGTAAATATGCTGAATATCCTAATTTTATAGGAATTTTCAACAAAACGGTTCATAATAATACACATTTTGGTTAATACATTGGACGGTGTTGCCAGAAATGCTGTTAGGGAATTTCAAATATCGGAAGAAAATTATCCCAAAATATTAAAACAATTACAAGATAGGTTTGACAACAAAACACTCATGTTTCAAGAATTGATTTCGGAATTATTTGAATTGCCAAAGGTTTCAAGAAATTCTTCGTCTCAATTAAGAAGTTTAGTTGACAATGTAAACGCAATATTTAGTTCGATGAAATCTATTGGAAGTACTACCGACATTGCTAATGCTATGATAATTTACATCGTCATGAGTAAATTGGATCCTGACTCACAGGCCAAATGGGAAGATTCTCCAACATTTTCTGAATTATTCAAATGGTCGGATTGCGCATCTGTTCTCAGTAAACGATGTCAATTTTTAGAATGTCGTGAATCCAAACATACGTCATTAGTAAACCAAAACAGAGGCAATCAAGACAAAAATAAAACATCGTCGCCCTCGTACTCTAGATTTCAAAATTCTACCACTTTAACTACTTCGCGTCCGGTTAAAGGTTCATGCAGTTTTTGCAACAATAATAATCACAACATTTACCAATGTAGTAAATTTATCGAGCTTCCCGTAATTGAACGATTTAATAAAGCAAAACTTCTTTCACTTTGCATAAATTGTCTAATGAAAGGACATACAGTGAAAAAATGTCCAGCTTCCAAATGTAAGGTGTGTTCGTCACCTCACCATTCATTGCTTCATCGTTATTCGAATCCATCGCAATTATTGAATGAAAATAATTCAACTCTCACTTCTGCAAATATAGCAAATGAATCATCATGTCTTGCTGCTTCTTACCAAACATCCAAGTCTAATTTATCTGAACAAAACAACGTTATTTTAGCTACCGCTGTGGTGTTTATTTTTGATCATTTTGGTAAGCTTAAGCCCATTCGTGCTCTTCTCGATTCAGGTTCGCAGTCAAATTTCATCACTGATTCTATGGTTCAATTACTTCAACTTAAAAAATCGAAATTAGATCAAAATATCTCAGGAATTGGAAATTCGAAAACTAAGGTTCGCTTTTCTACAAATGCAACGATTCATTCTCGCTATAAAGATTTCAAATTCGATTTAGAATTATGGATTTTACCATCTATTTCTGGAATTCTGCCCGATTCTGATATACCAGTAAAAAATTGGAATATACCTAATAATTTAAAATTGGCTGATCCATTGTTTTACAGGCAGCAAAAGGTTGACCTACTCATTGGTGCTGAATCATTTTTCGAACTTTTATCTGTTGGTCAAATCAAATTAGGTCCAATGTTACCTACACTCCAAAAAACTTTATTGGGTTGGATAGTTTCCTGAAAATATAATTCATCTTGTATTTCCAAATCTGAAAATAATTGTCATTTTGTCGTTACTCCTCAAGATAATCAAATTACTCCTGGAGATCAAAATTTAAATCAATTGGTTCAACAATTTTGGAAAATGGAAAATCTAGACGATATTCCACCCATTCTTTCAAAGGAGCAACAATGCTGTGAGGACTCGTTTTCTTTGCATACTCATCGCTCCTCTTGTGGTCGTATTTATACAAAATTGCCATTTAAGGATAATGTTGAATTATTAGGAAAATCATTTGGAATTGCTGAAAAAAGATTTTACAATTTAGAGAAAAAATTAAATAATGATCCTAATTTAAAGGCGCAGTATTCAGAGTTTTTGGAAGAATATGAATCGCTAGATCATATGGAAGTTGTTCCTTTGGAAAAGGAACAGTTTGTTAAATTTTATCTCCCACATCACTGCGTATTCAAAGCAGATTCTTCTTCTACAAAGATTCGGGTTGTTTTTGATGGTAGCTGTAAAACTACATCAAATTTATCTTTAAATGATGTTTTAATGATAGGACGAACGGTTCAGGATGATCCTGTGTCAATCCTGTTAAGATTTCGTTGTCACAAATATGCTTTAAAGGCTGATATTTGCAAAATGTATCGTCAAATATATGTCAATGAAAGCGATTCATATTATCAGTGTATTTTATGGCGAAAAAACTCTGATGAAAGATTAAAAACGTATCATTTAAAAACTGTTACTTATGGAACAGCATCTGCCTCTTTTCTAGCTACTCGAGCTTTAACTTATTTATCAGATCAAAATTCAGAAAATTTTCCCATAGGATCAAAAATAATCAACAAAGACTTTTACGTTGATGATTTAATTACTGGTGGTTCTTCATTAGATGAAATCACAAATATTCGCTTTGAAATTGAGTCAATTTTAAAGTCTGCACAAATGGATCTGAAAAAATGGTATTCCAATGATCCAACATTTCTTTCGGAAATCCCAGATTGTGATCAGGTAATAAAAACTCTTGGTATTTGCTGGCAGCCTTGCGCTGATCAATTTAGTAGATACATAATTTCACCAGATTTATTGACCAATGAAAAAATATCAAAACGAAGCGTTTTAAGAGATTTAGCTCGATTGTTTGATCTAATGGGACTTATAAATCCTATTATTGTACGTGCTAAAAATTTTATGCAAAATCTATGGCTATTAAAATTAGATTGGGATGAATCCTTGCCTATTGAGTTGCATACTGATTGGAAGATTTTTAAAGCGCAATTATCTTCTCTGAATGATATTAGAATACCACGATATGTATTTGGTTCTACAAATTCATCCGTTTTTGAAATACATGGTTTTGCTGATGCAAGCCTACGAGCTTATGGCTGCTGTATTTATATTAGATCAATCGATATCTATGGTAATATTTCCTTAAATCTGCAAGCAGCGAAATCTCGAGTTTCGCCTTCGAAATCACAATCTATTCCTCGGCTTGAATTATGTGCTGCACTTTTGCTAGCTAATTTATTAAAAAAGGTTCGTTACAATATAAACAACTACCAGCGAATTATATTATGGACTGACTCTGAAATTGTCCTAGCTTGGCTATCTTCACATTCTCTAACGTTGAATATTTTTGTTTCAAATCGCGTTTCGCAAATTCAAGAATTAACTGAAGGTTTAATTTGGAGACATGTTAACACTTCATCTAATGCTGCTGATATTTTATCTCGTGGAGCAACTGCACAAGAATTAATACAATCAAATTGGTATACGGGTCCAGAATTTTTATATAAATCTGAAGAATTTTGGCCACCCATAAAGCAAATTAATCCTAAAATGGAAATTCCTGAAAGGCGATCCAAAGAGAATTTTTCACTCATAGCAATCAATTCAAATAAAAATGATTTAGTTGAATTGATCGAAAAAACTAGTAATTATAATAAAATAATTCTGATATTCTCATACATACTACGAATCATCTAAAATTGCCGCTTAAAGGTACGAAAACTTCGTTGCACTAATTCAATTATTTTATCACCAAACGAGCGTGATAAGGCATTAGAAAAAATTATCTGGCTGCTACAAAAAATTCATTTTGCTGAAGATATTCAAGGCCTAAAGAAAAATGGTATTGTACCATTGAAAACCAATATTAAATGTCTTAACCCATTCCTAGACAATGATAACAATTGTGGACTATTACGAGTTGGTGGTCGTTTAAGTCAGTCGGATATTCCCTATGCAACAAAACATCCTATTTTGCTTCCTAAAAATCACGCATTTACAAAATTATTGATTAGACATCTTCATTTCATAAATCTTCATGCTGGTACACAAGCACTCCTAGCTATCGTCCGTCAAAGATTTTGGATAATTAATGGAAGAACTATGGTATCAAATATAGTAAAGAATTGTATTAGATGTTTTTTATTTCGACCTAAACTGTTAGAGCAAATAATGGGTGATATTCCAAAGGATCGTTTAACTCCTACTCGTGCATTTTTAGTTTCCGGTGTTGATTTTTGTGGACCGGTAATGATTTCACCTGGAATTCGTGGAAAGCGGTTATACAAAGCATATATAGCTGTCTTCGTATGTTTTTCAACACATGCTATACATCTTGAAGTTGTATCATCTTTATCATCTGACACCTTCATCGCCGCTCTCAAGCGTTTCGTTGCTAGGCGTGGTTTATGTATTCGATTATATTGTGATAATGGTACAAACTTTGTTGGAGCAAGTAGAATTCTTGAAGATCTTCGTCGTGATTTTTGCGATCAGCAAAATCAAAATGTTATAGCTCAATGGTGCTCTCAGCAAGGAATATTATTTCAACATATTCCAGCTCGATCTCCACATTTTGGTGGTCTTTGGGAATCAGCTGTTAAGTCCGCTAAGCACCATTTAAACCGCTTAATAACTGAGATTAACTTAACCTTTGAAGAATTAACCACCATCACATCGCAAGTTAAAAGTATCCTTAATTCCCGTCCTATTTCTCCTTTGTACTCTGATCCTAGCGACGAGCAAGTACTTACTCCTGGATATTTTCTAATTGGTTGTCCATTAAATGCATTACCTGAAAAGGATACTTCAAATGCTCAGCTTCCATTGCTTCCAAACGGAAGATTTAATCGAATTTCTGCTATTCAGCAGCATTTCTGGAAACGCTGGTCTGAAGAATATGTCAAGGGCTTACAAATAAGGTATAAATGGAACGAAAATTCAAAAAACATCGTCATTGGTACACTTGTGCTAATAAAGGAACACAATCTTCCACCGCAGCAATGGTCACTGGGCAGAGTTGTACAAGTGTATCCGGGCAAAGATGGTAACATACGAGTCGTTGATGTTAAAACTCGTGGAAAAATATTTCGTCGCCAAATTCATTCTTTAGCACCACTACCTATCGAAAATATTTGAATGAATCTGATCAACCTAGATACATTCAAGGGGGCAGTATGGACAATTTCATCATTATTTTGTATTCCAAATTATATTTCGATACTCTAAATTCAATTATTGTTAAATTTGATCAATTATTATAAATATTATATATTTGTTTACATTAAAAGCTCTCTCTTAAATTTGTTTTAATTATTTTAATCAGCTATCGTAGAGTAAAATTAAATTGCATTTTTCATTATTCGTTGAAATAGTATTCGAATCGCTCGCATTATAATTTTTTAAAATATAATAAAAAATATTTTTGAATTGGACATTTCGTTGGTTTCATTTCAATTTACTTATACAAATATATAAAAAATCTTTCTTTTTTCGTATTATAGTTTTTTCGAAACGCATGCATAAATTAATGCATATGCTCAAACAATTGGTGTAATTGATGGAAGCCATGTAAAAATATTCTCGCCAAAAAAAAATTTACAACATATATTTTAATAGAAAGGGGTTTTATAGCATAAATGCAATGATTGTAAGTATATACATTATATTTATATATATAAACATTTTACAAATATATTTTTTTTCTCAGGTTTGTGATCATTTGATGCGCATAACATTTGTTGATGCTAAATATGCTTGTTCATGCCATGATGCATCAATATGGAATTCCAGTGAATTAAATAATTACCTTGAAAGTTTTAGAACTCCATACAGTTGATTAATAGGTACACGTAAGTTTAAAATGTAAAGTCCGATTCATTTAAAAAAGTTTTTTTTTTAGGCGATAGTGGATACCCGCTCAAACCACACTTAATAACACCATATAGAAGTGTTGGAAACCCTCAAACTGAGGAACAAAGAAAAAAAGTTCGTTTTAACAAAATTCATTCGAAAACGAGGAATATTATTGAAAGAACATTCGGAGTTTTGAAGAATCGTTTTCGATGTATATTAAAAGAGCGAGAACTTCATTATGAACCAGAAAAGTGCAAGAAAATTATAAATGCTTGCTGCGCTTTACATAATATTTGTTTAAAATATAATGCCTGCGTTTCCTAATATCTAGCAAAAGACCGAAGTGGTTTAAAAAATCCGCACCTAATATAGGTTTTGAGACGTCGGCTATTATAAATTGCCACGAGAAGTTTCTTCTTAATACTAGATTAAGGTTCAAAGATTTCTTACCAAAAGTCTTTATTTTAGTTGAATTCGCTGCGTATAATGGAAAATCGCTATACATCTCACGCTCTGTAGCCGTTTTTGGTGGAATTACGGAAACGTCGGGACCCGTGTCAATTAAAAATGATAATTTAGTGGACGGGTCAAAAATGAACAAGCGACAATTTGTATGCAACTTATCACATGTCGCCAAATGTGATAAGCAGGTAAGTTTTCTGAGACAGAAAATTGACATGGCTTTAGAAAATTGACATGGTGTCAATCCTGTTAAGATTTCGTTGTCACAAATATGCTTTAAAGGCTGATATTTGCAAAATGTATCGTCAAATATATGTCAATGAAAGCGATTCATATTATCAGTGTATTTTATGGCGAAAAAACTCTGATGAAAGATTGAAAACGTATCATTTAAAAACTGTTACTTATGGAACAGCATCTGCCTCTTTTCTAGCTACTCGAGCTTTAACTTATTTATCAGATCAAAATTCAGAAAATTTTCCCATAGGATCAAAAATAATCAACAAAGACTTTTACGTTGATGATTTAATTACTGGTGGTTCTTCATTAGATGAAATCACAAATATTCGCTTTGAAATTGAGTCAATTTTAAAGTCTGCACAAATGGATCTGAAAAAATGGTATTCCAATGATCCAACATTTCTTTCGGAAATCCCAGATTGTGATCAGGAAAAGCTTATTTCCATTGATGGATCTTCGGTAATAAAAACTCTTGGTATTTGCTGGCAGCCTTGCGCTGATCAATTTAGATACATAATTTCACCAGATTTATTGACCAATGAAAAAATATCAAAACGAAGCGTTTTAAGAGATTTAGCTCGATTGTTTGATCTAATGGGACTTATAAATCCTATTATTGTACGTGCTAAAAATTTTATGCAAAATCTATGGCTATTAAAATTAGATTGGGATGAATCCTTGCCTATTGAGTTGCATACTGATTGGAAGATTTTTAAAGCGCAATTATCTTCTCTGAATGATATTAGAATACCACGATATGTATTTGGTTCTACAAATTCATCCGTTTTTGAAATACATGGTTTTGCTGATGCAAGCCTACGAGCTTATGGCTGCTGTATTTATATTAGATCAATCGATATCTATGGTAATATTTCCTTAAATCTGCAAGCAGCGAAATCTCGAGTTTCGCCTTCGAAATCACAATCTATTCCTCGGCTTGAATTATGTGCTGCACTTTTGCTAGCTAATTTATTAAAAAAGGTTCGTTACAATATAAACAACTACCAGCGAATTATATTATGGACTGACTCTGAAATTGTCCTAGCTTGGCTATCTTCACATTCTCTAACGTTGAATATTTTTGTTTCAAATCGCGTTTCGCAAATTCAAGAATTAACTGAAGGTTTAATTTGGAGACATGTTAACACTTCATCTAATGCTGCTGATATTTTATCTCGTGGAGCAACTGCACAAGAATTAATACAATCAAATTGGTATACGGGTCCAGAATTTTTATATAAATCTGAAGAATTTTGGCCACCCATAAAGCAAATTAATCCTAAAATGGAAATTCCTGAAAGGCGATCCAAAGAGAATTTTTCACTCATAGCAATCAATTCAAATAAAAATGATTTAGTTGAATTGATCGAAAAAACTAGTAATTATAATAAAATAATTCTGATATTCTCATACATACTACGAATCATCTAAAATTGCCGCTTAAAGGTACGAAAACTTCGTTGCACTAATTCAATTATTTTATCACCAAACGAGCGTGATAAGGCATTAGAAAAAATTATCTGGCTGCTACAAAAAATTCATTTTGCTGAAGATATTCAAGGCCTAAAGAAAAATGGTATTGTACCATTGAAAACCAATATTAAATGTCTTAACCCATTCCTAGACAATGATAACAATTGTGGACTATTACGAGTTGGTGGTCGTTTAAGTCAGTCGGATATTCCCTATGCAACAAAACATCCTATTTTGCTTCCTAAAAATCACGCATTTACAAAATTATTGATTAGACATCTTCATTTCATAAATCTTCATGCTGGTACACAAGCACTCCTAGCTATCGTCCGTCAAAGATTTTGGATAATTAATGGAAGAACTATGGTATCAAATATAGTAAAGAATTGTATTAGATGTTTTTTATTTCGACCTAAACTGTTAGAGCAAATAATGGGTGATATTCCAAAGGATCGTTTAACTCCTACTCGTGCATTTTTAGTTTCCGGTGTTGATTTTTGTGGACCGGTAATGATTTCACCTGGAATTCGTGGAAAGCGGTTATACAAAGCATATATAGCTGTCTTCGTATGTTTTTCAACACATGCTATACATCTTGAAGTTGTATCATCTTTATCATCTGACACCTTCATCGCCGCTCTCAAGCGTTTCGTTGCTAGGCGTGGTTTATGTATTCGATTATATTGTGATAATGGTACAAACTTTGTTGGAGCAAGTAGAATTCTTGAAGATCTTCGTCGTGATTTTTGCGATCAGCAAAATCAAAATGTTATAGCTCAATGGTGCTCTCAGCAAGGAATATTATTTCAACATATTCCAGCTCGATCTCCACATTTTGGTGGTCTTTGGGAATCAGCTGTTAAGTCCGCTAAGCACCATTTAAACCGCTTAATAACTGAGATTAACTTAACCTTTGAAGAATTAACCACTATCACATCGCAAGTTGAAAGTATCCTTAATTCCCGTCCTATTTCTCCTTTGTACTCTGATCCTAGCGACGAGCAAGTACTTACTCCTGGATATTTTCTAATTGGTTGTCCATTAAATGCATTACCTGAAAAGGATACTTCAAATGCTCAGCTTCCATTGCTTCCAAACGGAAGATTTAATCGAATTTCTGCTATTCAGCAGCATTTCTGGAAACGCTGGTCTGAAGAATATGTCAAGGGCTTACAAATAAGGTATAAATGGAACGAAAATTCAAAAAACATCGTCATTGGTACACTTGTGCTAATAAAGGAAGACAATCTTCCACCGCAGCAATGGTCACTGGGCAGAGTTGTACAAGTGTATCCGGGCAAAGATGGTAACATACGAGTCGTTGATGTTAAAACTCGTGGAAAAATATTTCGTCGCCAAATTCATTCTTTAGCACCACTACCTATCGAAAATATTTGAATGAATCTGATCAACCTAGATACATTCAAGTATGGACAATTTCATCATTATTTTGTATTCCAAATTATATTTCGATACTCTAAATTCAATTATTGTTAAATTTGATCAATTATTATAAATATTATTTATTTGTTTACATTAAAAGCTCTCTCTTAAATTTGTTTTAATTATTTTAATCAGCTATCGTAGAGTAAAATTAAATTGCATTTTTCATTATTCGTTGAAATAGTATTCGAATCGCTCGCATTATAATTTTTTAAAATATAATAAAAAATATTTTTGAATTGGACATTTCGTTGGTTTCATTTCAATTTACTTATACAAATATATAAAAAATCTTTCTTTTTTCGTATTATAGTTTTTTCGAAACGCATGCATAAATTAATGCATATGCTCAAACAATTGGTGTAATTGATGGAAGCCATGTAAAAATATTCTCGCCAAAAAAAAATTTACAACATATATTTTAATAGAAAGGGGTTTTATAGCATAAATGCAATGATTGTAAGTATATACATTATATTTATATATATAAACATTTTACAAATATATTTTTTTTCTCAGGTTTGTGATCATTTGATGCGCATAACATTTGTTGATGCTAAATATGCTTGTTCATGCCATGATGCATCAATATGGAATTCCAGTGAATTAAATAATTACCTTGAAAGTTTTAGAACTCCATACAGTTGATTAATAGGTACACGTAAGTTTAAAATGTAAAGTCCGATTCATTTAAAAAAGTTTTTTTTTTAGGCGATAGTGGATACCCGCTCAAACCACACTTAATAACACCATATAGAAGTGTTGGAAACCCTCAAACTGAGGAACAAAGAAAAAAAGTTCGTTTTAACAAAATTCATTCGAAAACGAGGAATATTATTGAAAGAACATTCGGAGTTTTGAAGAATCGTTTTCGATGTATATTAAAAGAGCGAGAACTTCATTATGAACCAGAAAAGTGCAAGAAAATTATAAATGCTTGCTGCGCTTTACATAATATTTGTTTAAAATATAATGCCTGCGTTTCCTAATATCTAGCAAAAGACCGAAGTGGTTTAAAAAATCCGCACCTAATATAGGTTTTGAGACGTCGGCTATTATAAATTGCCACGAGAAGTTTCTTCTTAATACTAGATTAAGGTTCAAAGATTTCTTACCAAAAGTCTTTATTTTAGTTGAATTCGCTGCGTATAATGGAAAATCGCTATACATCTCACGCTCTGTAGCCGTTTTTGGTGGAATTACGGAAACGTCGGGACCCGTGTCAATTAAAAATGATAATTTAGTGGACGGGTCAAAAATGAACAAGCGACAATTTGTATGCAACTTATCACATGTCGCCAAATGTGATAAGCAGGTAAGTTTTCTGAGACAGAAAATTGACATGGCTTTAGAAAATTGACATGGTGTCAATCCTGTTAAGATTTCGTTGTCACAAATATGCTTTAAAGGCTGATATTTGCAAAATGTATCGTCAAATATATGTCAATGAAAGCGATTCATATTATCAGTGTATTTTATGGCGAAAAAACTCTGATGAAAGATTGAAAACGTATCATTTAAAAACTGTTACTTATGGAACAGCATCTGCCTCTTTTCTAGCTACTCGAGCTTTAACTTATTTATCAGATCAAAATTCAGAAAATTTTCCCATAGGATCAAAAATAATCAACAAAGACTTTTACGTTGATGATTTAATTACTGGTGGTTCTTCATTAGATGAAATCACAAATATTCGCTTTGAAATTGAGTCAATTTTAAAGTCTGCACAAATGGATCTGAAAAAATGGTATTCCAATGATCCAACATTTCTTTCGGAAATCCCAGATTGTGATCAGGAAAAGCTTATTTCCATTGATGGATCTTCGGTAATAAAAACTCTTGGTATTTGCTGGCAGCCTTGCGCTGATCAATTTAGATACATAATTTCACCAGATTTATTGACCAATGAAAAAATATCAAAACGAAGCGTTTTAAGAGATTTAGCTCGATTGTTTGATCTAATGGGACTTATAAATCCTATTATTGTACGTGCTAAAAATTTTATGCAAAATCTATGGCTATTAAAATTAGAATGGGATGAATCCTTGCCTATTGAGTTGCATACTGATTGGAAGATTTTTAAAGCGCAATTATCTTCTCTGAATGATATTAGAATACCACGATATGTATTTGGTTCTACAAATTCATCCGTTTTTGAAATACATGGTTTTGCTGATGCAAGCCTACGAGCTTATGGCTGCTGTATTTATATTAGATCAATCGATATCTATGGTAATATTTCCTTAAATCTGCAAGCAGCGAAATCTCGACTTTCGCCTTCGAAATCACAATCTATTCCTCGGCTTGAATTATGTGCTGCACTTTTGCTAGCTAATTTATTAAAAAAGGTTCGTTACAATATAAACAACTACCAGCGAATTATATTATGGACTGACTCTGAAATTGTCCTAGCTTGGCTATCTTCACATTCTCTAACGTTGAATATTTTTGTTTCAAATCGCGTTTCGCAAATTCAAGAATTAACTGAAGGTTTAATTTGGAGACATGTTAACACTTCATCTAATGCTGCTGATATTTTATCTCGTGGAGCAACTGCACAAGAATTAATACAATCAAATTGGTATACGGGTCCAGAATTTTTATATAAATCTGAAGAATTTTGGCCACCCATAAAGCAAATTAATCCTAAAATGGAAATTCCTGAAAGGCGATCCAAAGAGAATTTTTCACTCATAGCAATCAATTCAAATAAAAATGATTTAGTTGAATTGATCGAAAAAACTAGTAATTATAATAAAATAATTCTGACTTATTGCTAAAACTACATGTGCCTGTTGCGGTAATTGCTGCAACCTGAGATTTTTCAAAACCGAATCTTGCAAATTGAAATCGTTGCTTGATCGCATTTGCCGCAATAATTGGCTGGGCTTTTGGTCTCCTAACTGCATCCCTTGTAAAAGTTTGTTTTTTTAACTTCTGACTTTCAGATTCGGACAAACATTTTATTAAGGTATTACGAAGAGTACAGTATTTTTCGAAAGTTGGTGGTTTTTCTACTATGTCACTAACAAGCTTTAACATATCCTCATCCAATGCTGCGACTACATAACAATATTTTGTATCATCAGTTGAAATTCCACTTGTAATAAACTGTGCTTCTAGGTGAGGGAACCATAACGTTGGATTATTTTTCCAAAATGGCGGAGGTTTAATAGAAACTTTTGCAACTTGAGCGCTATATGGACTGTTGGGCATATGAACTGTGGAATTAGTGGCGTTAGCCGACCTAGAGCCAGCGGTGGTAACCGATGAAGTTGTTATTAATGGTGTGTAAGGTACACTGTTCGGAGGAGTAGTAGTGACAGGATCAGTCATATTCGTAATCGGTTCAACCGGCAAAATGAGAATCAACAATTATTCGAAAATTATTCGATGAATTTGAAAATTAATTTAATTAAAAAAAATAGTTTCGAGATTCGTGTTCAATGATATATGTTGTAAGTGATTTTTAAAATTTAAAATTTTGAAACAAAAACAAAAAAATATTTTGAAAATAAAATTATTTAATGTTATAATATTTTTTATTTAAGTGAATGTAAATGTAATATTTTCAAATATAAATGATTTAATGTTATATAATATTTAATATATTTTATTTAAATGAATTTAACATAATAATATTGTAAAAGTTTTATAATTTTATAATTGAATTAAATTTTGTAATTACAGTTTATGATTTTTTATAATCAATTTATTTTTGCTTTACTGTCAACAACAACAAAAAAAAAATATCAATAAAAATGAAAAAAAACGTTGTATATTTTATTGCGAAAGAATAGAAAATATATGTGACGCCACTGTCCAAATTTTAGATAATTGCGACAACAAAAAATGTTACGCTACTGGTAAAAAAAATTTTTGTGTCAAAATAAATACTGTTCAAATTTTTGATAAATGCGACAGAAAAATGTTACACCACTGGTTACAAATTTTAGTGCCAAAATATTCGATGTTTAAACTTTAGATAATTGCGACAAAAAAAAATGTTACGCCACTGGTTTAAAAATTTTAGTGCCAAAAAATTTAATATTAATATTTTTTATTGTTGTTGTATTAATTTATTTAAATTATTATAGTGGAGTTAAACTCCACTAACGTAACGGACGGACGACTGATTGAAATGTCAAAAACGTAGAATCACAAAATGAGTGTGGCAAACTGAATACGTTCTTCCGTCGTTGCTATTTATTTTGAACTGAAAAAAAAAAAATGTTTGAAGTTTATAAATAAAAAAAAAAATCTAAGTTTTTGTATCTAATTATGGATTTGAATACATTAGAGCTAATTTACTGTACTCTGGTTACGTGTTACATAGCGTTTGAGTGGTTAAAATTAAGAAAAACCAGAAGAAATCGGAGGTATATCACAAGAACCGATAATTTAGATAGGAATGCTTTTGGATTTTATGAAGTTGCATTTAAAAAAATTAAATGTAACGACGAAGAATTTTTTAAACATACAAGGATGTCTGTACCTATATATGAAATGCTTCTTTCATTGTTGCGTGGACGTTTGACGAAAAGAGTTACCAAGTATACAATTACACCAGAAGCTCGCTTAGCAATTACTTTATCGTATGTTTTATTCCTAATTTATGAATTCTTAATTTATTATTTGTGTATTTGTAGTTATCTTTCACAAGGTGTAACTCACCAGTATTTGGGATGGAGCTATAAAGTTGGAAGATCGACGGCGCGTAAAATTATTTTGGACACCTGTGAGGTTATTTTGGATGTGCTAAGTCCATTATATGTGTGTAATCCTACAACGGATGATTTTAAATTAATTGTAGCTGATTTAAAAAAAAATTGGAATTTGCCGAATTGTGTTGGAGCCATAGATGGCAAGCACATTGCATTACAATGTCCTCCACATTCTGGTTCGTATTTCTACAATTATAAAAACTTTTATAGTGTTGTTCTGTTGGCAACTTGTGATGCCAGATATATTTTCACAATGATCGATATTGGTATATATGGCAGCCAAAGTGATGGAGGTAAAATAATTAACAAAATCCAATAAATTTCCATTATTGAATTCTAATTTTTTATATGTATTTTAGGAATTTTATTCGAGAGCAAATTCGGAAAGGAGCTGTTTTCTGGGAAAACTGATTTACCAGGCGATAGTGTAATAGCAAACACAAACATAAAGTTCGCTCATTACTTTATAGGAGACCCTGCTTTTCCTCTAAAGAAATGTTTAATGCGGCCATTTGCAGGAAAGTGTATGGCATTAGATAAAAAAATATTTAATTATAGACTCTCGTGCAAGGTCATCGAAAATGCATTTGACATATTGGAATATTACGCACAACATTAAACTGTTTGCCTCAAAATGCTGAAAAGGTTTGTAAAGAATTGTTTTATTATGTGTATTTTTTATTAAATAGTAATCTGTATTTCTTTTTTAGATAGTATTAGCAACTGTTGCTTTGCACAGTTGCACAAACATCTACTCATTAATATTGTCCACTAAATTTTGTAGATCGTGAAGATGGCGATGGAAATATAATCCCGGGAAGATGGAGGGAAGAAATAGATGGAAACACTGGATTAACAAGAACAACAAACAGAATGGGCTCCAACAATTATACAAAATCCGCTAGCGACTTTCGCGATATTTTAAAAAAATATTTCATGAATGAGGGTGCAATACCGCTCCAAAATAAAATAAAATGAAATATAGATGTGTATTTTTTTATGAGATTTTATTATGAAACATTATCCACATCAATATATGTTTTTTTTTTAGATTTTATTATCATGTGTATCTAAATATTTGTAGGCACATTTGTGTTGCAAAACATTGATCACATTCATAACAATCCCATGGATTTTATATTTTATATAATTTTTGATTTTGTTCTTCTGATATAATATTGTTCGAATACATTGAAAATATAATTAATCATTTTCTTTATATAATTGTAAATTTTGTTCCATAATGTATTACAGAGTTTTTCATGTTTATAACGCAAGTTTTCATTTGTATAAATCGAGTTTTCATTTTTATAAATAAAATTTTCATTTTTATAAATTTTATTTTCATTTGTATAAATCGAGTTCTCATTTAAAATGAAAATTTATAAAAATGAAAATAAAATTTATTAAAATGAAAACTCGATTTATAAAAATGATAACTCGATTTATACAAATGAAAACTTGCGTTATAAAGATGAAAAACTCTGTATACGAACAAATAGCATCCAATTTGAGGTATCTAGAAAAATACATAAGTTTTGTAATATTTTTTTCAAAAAATTATATCGCCAAAAACTATATACTTACTTTCATTAGAAACATCTAACATTCTTGATTTATCAATTAATAAAATTCTATTATGTATTTCTAGTAATAATAATTTTTAGTAGTAATAATAATTTTTCTTTATCTGTGATTTTTTTTTTAAAACAAAACATTTTCCACATATCCACCATGCAGGTCTTCGACCTGACATTTGCATAAAAATTCTATAATTTTTTTTCCAGCCTTTTCTCTGTTACTGTTATTATTTAGTCCTCACAATAAGGCTTCTATTCTTGTTAGAACAGTATTATTATTGTTATTTTGTGGTGTCGCATATTTGATATGTAATTGTTTTATGGAATCTATTAATAAATTACTAACAGCATTATCAACTGTTGCTCTTTTTTTATTTCTGAACGAGAACTGTGGAATATCAGGAGTGCTACATTGTGGAGTATCAGGAGTCCCAGACTGTGGAGTATCAGGAGTTCCAGACTGTGGAATATCAGGAGTAGAAGAAACATCATACTGAAACATTTCGTCAATGAGTAGTTCTTGTTCTATAGACTCTTCATCATCTAAAGTTATTGTTGAATTAAATGATTTTTCAGCATAATTCGTAGTTGTTCTAAAAATTATTTGTAATTTATTTATTACACTATATTGTAAAAAATATTGTGTGGTATTATTTTGAATTACCGTCTTGGTTGCACATGATCTTTTAAAAAGTACATGGCTTCGAAAAATTTTCAATCTCCTTTGAACTTTTTGGCACTTCCTGATGATGCTTCAATTTTCTTTTGTTTTAATTCTCACAAAAACTTATTACGTAAACTCCTCCATCTGTTCATACATGATGCTTCTGTAAGCAATTTAATAATAAATTAATAATTTTGTTATCATATTATTTATGTAGAATTAATTTATATTTACCAGTTTCTTTCAAATCTTCTGAAATTTTTTTCCAAATTTCTGCCTTCAGTGCAGAATTTTTAAATCCTCTACTATTTTTTTTATAAATAGGAGGATTATCTTTAATTAATTCTATTAATTTCTCTTCGAAACTCATGTTTAATTTTATTTCACAAATAAGACGAAAATTATTTATTAAAAAAACACATTCATTAGATCTCAGTTGCTTATGACATGACATTTTAATCCGTTGTAAAATAAAAATATTAAAATTAAATCAACTTTAATACGTCGTTTCCGTCGTTACGTTGTTTTCCGTCGAGTTTAATTACTTTTATATGTTTTCATATATTTTATCTTTTTTTTGTCATTTCAATCAGTCGTCCGTCCATTCCGTCCGTCGAGTTTAACTCCACTATTAATATTTAAATTTACAATTTTGTATGTATGTATGAATGAATATGATGAAAAATAAAACCTTTGATGATCTATACGTTGTTTTTATTTGTTGCAATATATAATGTTGATTGATGTATGATGTTGATAATTCTTGTTGCTATTATAGTTGTCGAATGTTGCTGAAACTTGTTATTTGTTGCATCAAAAATGTTGAATTCGAATGTTGTTGTTGATGCGATATAAAATTTTTGTTGCAAGATAAAATTTTGCTCTTGATATAAAATATATATGTGGTTGTAGTAATGTGGAACCACAAAAACGAAATGCTGATACAACTGAATATGTATATAAATGATGATTTATATTAATCCGTATATTTGAAATATTTTATATACATGTAATAATTTTTATATATGTATATTTAATAATTATATATGTATATATAACGGATTTTATATAGCTTCTTGACAATTTTAACAAATTGTTTTAATTTATATAACTGTTTAAAAATAATGTGCTTTTTTTTCACTTTTTTTTAAAAAAAATAAAGAAATTGAAAGTTTCCAACACTTTTAGGTTTTTTTATTTTTTTTTTAAAATAATGTATATATAAATTTATAATCTAAACACTTTTTTATTTTATATATTTTTTTAAAACATTTTTTGTTTTAAGTTTTTTAACACATTTTTTATTTTACGAATTGTTTAAAAATGTTCGGGGTCACCAATTGTGGGTATGGTTAATGTTTTTATTATAATTGTTTAATAAAACACTTTTACTTTTTAACTTTTTTTTTTTAAAAACTTAAAAATCAAATTTGAGCAAATTTAAAAATCAAATTTAAATTATTGAAAAAAAAAATGTTCAGAACATTATTTGACGATGAAAAATAATTGGAGACTTTTGCGCGCTATCTGTTGATTGTTAAACAAAGTAGGTTTTTTCACAACTTTTTCACGATGAACTGCGTACCACTTCAGCGAAATCAGAAGTGAAATTTTTCATTTCTGATTTCACGATGTTAAATTTATATGAAAATTTCATTTCATTTGACTAGCGTACTAAGCTTAACTTATTTTTAAGTTAATTTATTTAGTTTATTTATTTTATTAAGATCATAAACTTTTATATTTATTATATATTTATTATTTTACATTTTAAATTAATATCTAATTAAGTTTAATATTTTAAATGTTCAAAAAGATTAATTACTATTATTAATATTTATTTATTACAACTTGTGATATTACGCCATATATCATTACTTTAAACACAACACGACTTATTCAACTGACTTACTAAATACCAATGTGATTATCGAGTGATATTTTTCTCATCGTGCCGACTGTTAAAAATACGGGTACCGTTAGGAAATCTGGTGATGGAAAATTACCAGCGTTCCTATTGGACCATCGAAAATGCATTCTGACAGACTGCAAAATTTGTAATAGAATTTTTGGTAGGATTGTGGTAATTGACGGCGGCTTGTCCTCAGCGATGTTAATAGCCGCAACCGCCACAGTTACAAATGGCGTCCGAGCAGGGACCTGAAGTAAAAATGTTTTAACATACATTCGTTACAAATAGCGCCCGATTTTAATGACCTATTAATATTAATTAAATTATTACTATTATATTTGGCTAAAAATAAAAATGTTTAACATACATTCGTTACAAATGGCGCCCGAGCAGGGACTTGAAAGTAACCAAGGTGTCTAGAAAAGAGGAACATTTGTTTACTACAAATGATGCACAAGAAAGGACCGGAAGTACATCAAGGTTTCTGGCACTCGATTTTTGGTAATTAATATTTTATATATTATCCTTGTAGGGATTAAATATTGATTCATAGGTTGAAATTTTGAATTTTTGGCGTTCTATAGTATCGGTTCGCAATGGAAATTCGGAGATTTGGCTGTACTTAGCTAAATTCCGACCGGAAAATGTGGTGCTATTAGATTTCCAAAGATTTGAATTACTTTGATTATTTACAAATAAGTTTTAGTTATTAGTAATTTTGTTGTTGTTTTATTAGTATCGGTTTCGCAATGGAAATTCGGAGATTAGGCTGTATTTAGCTAAATTACGACCGGCAAATTTGATTCTGGTATTTATATGATAAAATGACTAATGTTTATCAAATAAATTGCATTGAATGAATTATGTTTTATGCGTAGATTTTAACGAAAATTTTAGTATGCAAATTGTAATGGACATGCGGAGATTTGGCCGTATTTAGCCAAATTCCGACCGACATTTGTATCTAATAATGATTAATTGTAATACACCATAGAATTGTGATTTACCTTAATTCAATTTAAGTACATATGTATAATCGAGTTTATTAATTATTTTATTTCTTTTCTGTACCCAAATTAGTATTGTATTATTTATATTTTATTTCGCTGTGTATATTATAAGTATTAATGATTTTTTTTTTTAAAATAAAATAAAATATTAGGGAAAAAGCATTTTGTTTATTAATTTTAAAGTATGTATATATATGAATTTTGATTAGACAACGAAAATGCCAGATTTCCATATCCCTCGAATTCCTACCACTCCCGAGCATCTGAGAGATGCACCAGAAGAAACGGTGGTTTCACCTCCATCGTTCGCAGCTGAGCGTGAGGTATTCTCTCAAACTCTGCTACCACCACATTCACCACCACGTCCACCGCTACCACCAGCCCCACCACGTCACTCAGGGGAAAAGCAGTATGATGTGCAGACGCGTGAAGGGGTGTGGTTTAAGATGTCATATGAGGAGTTGAATAATATCCCTCTGCAGCAGATGTTAAAACAGGGCAGGAAACATCGCACCATATTCCTAAAAAACGGCGGTCGAGTGCGGGTGAAATGGACGAGAGGAAGGTGGAAATATTACAATTACAAAAACGAAAATAATGAATTGTTGGCATCGCCCATACGGAATATTTGCTGTGATGAAAAAAGAATAATAGGCAGCGGCGCAAGCAAAAACAACAGAAGAAAAAAAACAGATTCAACAACAACATCAATTACCACCTCAAGCGGTCCCAGCTGAATTATTTGGATGAAGATTTAATTTTTTTTTTTTTATTTTGAATTATATTTAATTTTTTTTTTTTTTTTGAATTATTTTGGATTATTTTTTTTATTTTGAATTAGTTGATTCAAATGACAATGCTATCGAGTATATATGATAGTGTAAATCAAATGACAATGCTATCGAGTATATATGATATGCTTGGAAATCTGTCGAGTAGAATTGATAACATAGAAGCATACTTTGCTAAGTATAAGAGTGTTAAAAACCAATGACACAACGTGAATACAAAATACTTACCTGGAACGCGAACGGAATCTACAACAAAATACAGGAGTTAGAGGTGAAAACATAGTGTTGTATAAAATTAAAATTGTAACCAACATAAGGTTCAATTACCTGACACGCGTAATTATAATAAAATATATTAATTTATTTTATTATAATTGCAGCGGAAACGTACTTGCTTAATTAACACTTTTGTTAATTAAGTAAAGTACAAATTTAATAGGTAATTGAACGTAAATAATGAGACCTTGATTTTTGTTAGATTAACAAAAATTAAGTTCAATGATTTTGTAATGCAATTTTAGTTTTATTAATTTTAATTGAATTAGAGAGTTGATTGGTATCGCTTAAAGTAATCGGTTGATATTATAAAAATAAGTTATTAAAAAATTAAACTGGCGTGGTGATCAGTCACCACGCCAGGTTTTTTAAAATATGTATAAATTGTTTAAAATGTTATAATAAAATAAAAATAAAATATTAGTAAAATAAATATAATATATAAAAATATAAAAATGTGTGATGAGTTTTTATTAAATAAGACAATAAGAAATATAATATGTTATAAAATATATATAACATTTGGCGCAGCGGGAGAACTAGAATTTACGTATTCTAGTAAAAAAGAATTTACGTGTCGGTTATAAAATAATATAATTTAAACTTTAAATATATATAAACATTAAATATATATATAGTATAACATTAAATATATATAAAAAATTACAATTTTATGTAAATTAAACATTATAGTGCAATTGAATCAAAATCGGTGTTATTAAAATTATTTAATTAAGTAAAAGTAAAAATATTACAGAACAGAATAAGAACATATTAACATTATTTTTTTATTTTGGATATTGCAAAAGACACCTTAGCTTAATGTTTAACTGAGTCTGGTTAAACGATGTCCAAATAAAAAAATAACATACGTATACTGTATCTGTATACATATAATTTAGAATAGGCAAAGTTTTTTTTAGTAAGTGCATTATTTGGTAACGCGAAACTTTTAATTTTATGAATAATACAGTGGCGTTGTAAATGTAAATCAAAAAGTGATGAATTTTGTATTCAGATCTACAAAATTGTGATTGCATTTGCTTGATCTAAATTCTAAATATATAGATACTATTATGTTTTTAAAGCATTTATACATTTTTTATAAGACATTTTTTTTGTGTGTGATATAAATTTTATATTAAAGTGGATATATAAAAAATATGAAATTTGAATAAAACAGTGAATAAACAGTGAAAACAGTGAATAAATTTTTGTAATCTATAATAAAATTCAATAATATTTTAATATAAAAATATATACATATATATATTTTAATAAACTGGCTTAATATTTAATTTAGTGTAAGTAATGTAATAATATAAGGTCATTAATCTGAAATTAAAAATTTTAAATTAATTGTTAGAAATTTATAGACAAAAAACTGAAATTTAGTGAAAAAAAATTATAATTTAACAAATATAATAAATTTGGTGTTGAACGTGAAAAGTGATAGAAATTATATGTTACAAATAATGTTAGTGATATTTTTTGTTAAATGAATAGTAAAAGTAAAAATGATTTTAAATTTGTTTAATAGAATAATAAATTATGTAATAATTAGAAACAAAAAATAGTAAAATACAGTGAATATTTTAAAATTGAATTAAATAATTGAATAAAAAGTAAAATTAAATGAAGAAAGAACATATATAGTTAAATTTGAATATTACAAATAGTGAAAATTCCAACAGTTTCTTAAATTAAATTGTTATGAAATTTTAAGATAGAAATTTTGAATTAAAAAATAAACATAAAGATTTTCGTGTTAATTGAAAAGTAGTTTTTAAAGATTATTAAATTATTAATAAATACAGTAATAGTAGGGCTAATATAGTGTATGAATAGAACATTTTTGACCGTATTTTGAAATTAAAAATAATTTACTATAAATAAAGTGAAGATAGTAGTTATATTCAATTAACTGAGAGTGTTTATTGAAAAAATTATAAATTATAAAAAAAAAATATATAGGTACTAAACTTATTATAATTATAGAATATTGTGTGTTGAATATTTTGAAATTAAGAGTTGATAAATAACGATAAAAACTACAAAGAAATAATAATACAGAATAATAATAACAAATAATAAAGAGTTAAAAATAATAATTGATTTGATTTTAAAAAGAAATTAATTTAAAAAAATAATAATATATATAATTGATAATAAATTACTCATTGGTGCAGTGGGAGACGTCCAGGGTAAAACAGGTACCTTTTAAAAAAATTGTTGTATTTGATTTATTTTGCAAAGATTCAGTTCGATATTATATAATGAAGTTCATTTTGAAAAACGTATTTTTAAAAATTTCCAATTATTATTCAAAATAAAAAATGTGATGCTGATTTGCTGAATTATTTGATAGACTAAATATATCAATTAAATGTATTCATTAAATGTATTAAAAGATCATTTAATGAAAGGTTTAGCTGCTGGTATGACGTATATAACGTTTCAATTACACTACAAAATCAATTGAATTTATTAACCAATCCAGATTCATCATTTCCCGAAAAATTATTAGCGTATAATCAAACAAATCGTCCTTTTGTATACTTGTATACTTTGAAACCATCAGATTGAAAGAAACAAGCTAAACGAGGATCCTTTAAAGATAATTTAAATGTTGATAAGAAACTAAACAATTACAAAGGCTGAAAGAATTTTTAATACAAAAAACACATTATTTTATCGAATTTGGAACAGGAAGTTTTTTTTTTTTTTTTTTTTTTTTTTAAATAGAAGATTCTACTAGAAGTCAATTCAATTAGTTACTGTATTTATATTTAATATATTATGTATTTAAATAACTTTATATATATATATCGATAAAAAAGAATAGTTAATTATTTTATGAGAAGAATTATAATTATGAATAATTATGGAATTTAGAAAAATGTTAATTAATTGGTCGATTTTAAAACAAGAGTCCTAGAAAGGGTCGCATCTTGGTATAAGATTTTATTTACATCGGATTTTTATTTTTGACGAGTTTAGAGTGATTCCGTACTCTGAGAGTCGCTTGAAAAGTTTGTCTAGGTGCTGTAGGTGTTCGTCTTCTGTTTTACTCGCGATGAGGATATCATCGGTGTACGCGAAGATGAAATCTAAGTCCCTACAGACTTCATTGATGAAACGTTGAAAAGTTTGAGCAGCGTTTCGTAACCCGAAGGGCATCCGCAAAAACTCAAACAGTCCGAAAGGAGTTGTTATAGCTGTTTTGTGGATGTCGTCCGGAGCCACCGGTATAAGGTGGTAGGCCCTGACTAAATCTACCTTCGAAAAAATGGTACAACCCTGTAAATTCATTGAGAAGTTCTGTATATGTGGAATGGGATACCTATCGGGAACAGTAGCGTCGTTTAATCGTCTGTAATCACACATGGTCGCCAATCAGAGTTATTCTTCTTTTTGACCATATGGAGTGGAGATGAAACCGAAGAGTCCGACTGTCTGCAAATACCGATTTCAGTCATATGCTGAAATTCTGTCTGGGCACTTTTGTGACGCGTTGCGTCGAGACGTCGTGGTCTGGCGAAAGGTAGAGAACCTTTGGTTTCAATATGATGCACAACAATGTGTTTAACCGGAAGGAAATAATTTGTGGGTTGTGTTAGGTTGGTATATTTGGTTAGTAAATTATTGTACTTCTTAGGGCTAGAATATTGTTTAATTGACAGTGACATTTTACTGTTTGTCAAGGATATGTTTGGATGGGATAATGTGGAAACGTGGATGAGTGTTTGGGAATCGACCAAACGTTTTCGTTTCACGTCAACTAGTAGGCCAAATTTTGTTAGGAAATCTACGCCAATTATAGGATGTTGTACGTCAGCAATTAGTGCATTCAATTATTCGAGTGTTTTTACTATCCGAATATCGAATAGTTTTTTGTTGAAATATTCGATTATTCGGATATTATTCGAATTATTTTGTTTGTATATGTAATAGCAAAAAAAGTGGAACCAATGAAGTCAACAAAAACATAACTAATAGAATAGCAAAGACAATAAAAGAAGAACATAGAAAAACGTAAAATTGATTATTACAAATTAAATATTTTATTTTAGATCCTCTTTATTAAATATACATTTGAGATCCTCTTTATTAAATATACATTTGAGATCCTCTTTATTAAATATAGGTGTAATTGTATTTATTTCTAATCGAAAGCATTTATTATCATACATTTGTAAACTTGATATTCCAAAATAAACGATTTTTATTTAAATGAAATGTCAATCATTGATTGTCAAATGTCAATTAATTATGAAATGACAAATGAAAATCAGTTTTTGGTTTTGCCAACTCTTTTTCTATAAAACAGCTGATAGAAGGTAGATTGTCTTTGTATTAGATAAAATCAAATGGGGAACGTTTTTTTCGTTACTTTTTATTGACCAAAATTTGGAAAGTAAGCCAATAAAAATATTCGTATATTCGCGAATAGTGATTTAAATATATTCGAATAACGGATACTACGAAATTTACTAAAATATTCGAATATTCGAATAACCGAATATCCGAATTTGAATGCACACTAGTCAGCAACTATAAATGGATGTGATAATTTTTTTCGAAGACCTATATTTAGAACCAGTAATTCTGAACCGTAAGTATTTATTAATAAGCCATTAGCAGCTGTTAATAATAAGTCTGCTTTGGTTCGTTTTTTGGTTGACAGTTTTTTTGGAATGACCGATAGGTCTGCGCCGGTCTCAGTAGTTATTGGGCCACTTGGTGCTGGGAACAAAATAAAACCCATTAATCATTCGTTAATGGGTTTTTTGACGCTAATGTCTTTTTAATGGCTTTTTTCACACCTTTTAATTAGGTCAATTATTTTTTATGACTTTATTATGCTAATTATTTATTACCCTATAAATTTTAATTAAGTCAATTATTTAGGGTAATTACCCTATAAATTTTAATTAGGGTAATTATTTTTGTACGTGACTTTAAAGTGTTTTACGCATGTGTTCTGTAAAATACGCGAGAAAAAATAATATTGGCAATGGCTGGGATCGATCGCGGAATATTTTGTGTAAGTTGGTGAGCTCTCTAGCTATTGAGCCACCAACCTTGTTTTGTTTGAATGGATTAAATGATTATATGAACGAATCTTCTTTGTTTTTCTTGTTTCTCTTCTGTTTCATTGTTTGAACAAAGAATTTGTATTTTGTTTTTTAAAAAAATATTTTTGGTTTTGTGTAGATTTGAACCGTGGATGTCTTGATTTGTAAACCTACACGCTACCATCTGAGCTATCAAGTTAAATTTTTTCACAACGCAAATAACGTTTGTTTGTTTGTTTGTTTTATGCATGACTAAATAAAAAAAATGCATCTAAAAATAAGTATAAATAAAATATTATAACCTTGAACTTGAACAATGTACATATTTCGGTACAATGAACAAAAATATCATCTTTGATATATACAATGATTAATGTAATTGCTGGTCAGTATGCATAATGTTACTGACAGCGGCGAATGTAGAAGTAATATCTAGTTTTATAAAAGAATATAAATTGCTGTTAAATAATAATAATATAAAAAAATTGGAAAATCTTGAAGAGAAGATAAATTTATTAATTAGATCAGGTGTAATCAGATCAAAATTTGGAGAACATTATAAATGTTGTATTTGGTCAGATAATAAAACAACATCTGGACCTGATACATGTATCTGTGTATCAATACAGTTTCAATATAAAGATGCTCTGAAAGTGATAAAAAACTTTAAAAATACTTATGATATTTTAATTACCAGAATGGATGATATGAGAATATAAAACATGATACCATTTATGCATCAGTTTACTATGATTATAGCTGGCCCTTCGGGGTGTGGAAAAACAACCTTTGTCTGTAATGTAATTCAACAGCACAAAAACTTAATCAAACCAAATATAACTAAAATAATTTGGATTTGGTGCAATCCTGAATTAGCGGCTGTACCTAGGACTTTACCTTTTGATAATATAGAACTTTTAAATAATATACCAGAAGAAATAAAAAATGAAAATGACGACAATATTTTAATAGTTTTGGATGATTTGATGCTTGAGACATATAATAAACAAGTGTGTTACCAGTGATAAAATAATTACTTTTGGACATAAAGTAAGTATTGCAGGTATTGAAGAATCAAATAAAGTAGTACACTACGAATACAAATATTTATATCCAACATCAAAAATAAATGCAGAAAAACACAATTGCAACACAAATGGAAATTTATACAACGAAAATATAACTCAAGCTTTAAATAAAAAATTAAACAAATTTGATGTATTGTTGGTTAATGGAAAAAACAAAAAAGAATTTTTATTACAATCTATAAAGTGTAACACAAAAATTTACGATATTTCAAACCTAACAGAACAGCATGAATACGCAACAGATAGTAAAAATTCTTCGGAGGAATAAACACACAAAATTTTGTTTTAGGGGCGTTTTTGCTTTTAATCGCATACCAAAACAGATAAAAAAGAAACCATTTTGTATTGTTGTTAATTCAGATCCTGATACAAAACCTGGATCACACTGGTTTGATTAAATTTTCCCCAAGCAGGATGTGCCGAATATTTTGATTCTTATGGAAATCAAACAATAAAAACAAATATCATAAGAAAAATCAATCAGAATTCTAAGCAAAAATGTTTCATAAGAAACTCAAAACGTTTACAAGCAGACTTTTCAACTGTATGTGGTCATTATTGTTGTGTTTTCATATATTTCCGTTGCAGAGGTGTTTCAATGAAGAAATTTTTAAGCATCTTTAGTTCAAATGATTTTAACTACAATGATAAATTTATTTTACAATTATTTCGAAAAAATTTTAAAGTGTAAATTTATATATAATAAGTAACAAATCTGTAATTTTAAAAACAATTAAAATACAAACAAATAAAATATCAATATTGTTTTATTCATTTATTATCACATTTTCAGCACATAACAAAGGTATTTCTACAAAAAGTTTGGAAAAATTAAACGAAATATTAAATTCTGGTAGAAAAAAATGCTCTCTTGTTAATTTTTTTACATTATAAATTTCACAATTTTTGTAATATTTAGTAATATAATCTTTTACATATATTTCATTTACATAGTTAAAGTATGCATGACTGGTTATAAAATCCCAGATTCCATTAATTTGATTCCATTCTTCGCTGTTTAACAAAAATGTTAAATTTTGAATATCGTCATCATTGCATATGTTTTGAACAAACATAATCCAAAGACTATAACTGAATTTCATTGGTGTTTTACCAAACTTTGAAATTACCACTATTGGTTTTAACGTACTCGGATGAAAACCCGATGAAATTTTTGCTGTGTGTTCTTTATTTAGATAATAATGATAGGCAAGAAGCAAGTTGCCAGCATCTCGGGGCGTATGTCCACAATCTTTGTTGTTTTTGGAAAATATTTGATAAGTATATCTTTTTTTTGTTTGCCTTTTACGAAAATACTGTATTGTTCTAAATTTTTAAATATATATGGTAGACTGTTGTATTCAATAATACCACTTTCCCATTCCAGACCGTTTATATTATCCCTATTGTAGTCATTTTGTTGTGAAATTTCATAATAATTTAGTTCTTCTTTAGGATATGGAGCTTTTAATAAATAATAATCTGCAGTTAGTGAGCCTTGCTTAAGTGTAGCCATTTCTTTTATAAAATAATGTTTACCATTACCAATTACGAATTGAAAATCAACAAAAATGATTTTGCTCTGCATATTTTTTTAAGAACAACTTTACTCTTTGACAAAAGCTATAAAACTAAATTTACTAGTATATTTAAGTTAGTTATGAAGTATCGTCATGAGTAAAAAGTCAATTGTAGAGGAATTGCATAAGCCTACAAGAAAAAAATTCGAAAGGCGGAAAGTTAAACAGAAAGGCCTTAATGATACCTGGCAAATTGATTTAGTAGAAATGATTCCATTTGCAAAATTCAACAAAGGTTACAAATACCTACTTACAGTTATTGATATTTTTTCAAAATATGCTTATACAAAACCAGATAAAACAAAAAGTGGTTCTGATGTAACGAAGGCTATGAATAAGATTTTATCTAAAAGCAAGCAAATTCCAAAAAATATTCATTCTGATCAAGGAAAAGAATTTTTTAACAGCAATTTTCAAAACTTAATAAAAAAACATAATATAAATCATTATCATACATACACAAAACTTAAGGCTTCTATTTGTGAACGTTTTAATCGGACTTTAAAAAATAATATGTGAAAACAATTTAGTTTACAGGGTAATTATAATTGGATTTCAATTATAAATGATTTAACAAATAAATATAATCATACACGACATCGTACAATAAAAATGAAACCAATTCAAGTATCTAAAAAAAATGAAAAATTTCTATTAAGAACAATATACAACACCCCAAAGTTATATAAAACGCCTAAATTTAAAATAAATGATTTTGTACGCATCAGCAAGTCCAAAGGAATTTTTCAAAAAGGTTATGAACCAAATTGGTCTACCGAAATTTTTAAAATATCAAAAATTAACTCAACAAACCCTGTAACTTATTCTTTAACTGACTATAAAGAACAGCCGATAATGGGAGGTTTTTATGAATTTGAAATGCAGAAAACAAAATATGCTCATTCTTATCTTGTTGAAAAAATAATCCGACAGAAAGGTAATCAAGTTTTTGTCAAATGGCTTGGATTTGATAATACACATAATTCATGGATAAATAAAAAAGATATTTTAAAATAAAACTCATACTTCATGGATAAATAAAAAAAAGATAGTACAACTAAAAAATAAACTTTGTTTTAACAGTATAACTTGTTTATTATAAAAAAAAAATTGTAATATGATTTTCTAGGATATAAAAGCTAGATAAACAACTATTTCGTTTAGTCTTATACTAACTTACAAAATGTCAAGTTTTATAATTGTAAACGATTCTATTTTGAATGTTAAACGATTTAATTTACGTGGACGTCGTGTAGAATTTTCTATAAAACAAGTGCCCGAAAACCAGGAACCCACAAGCTGGATTAAAAAGGCTATTGAGGAAATTATTGCATATGTAACAAATGGTTTATTACCTACTGATACAGGTGGGAATCACATTTTGTGACAACAGTTTATTAGAACGCGCTCCTGGATGGCTTAATTTTAAAGAAGCATCTTTGATAAATATAGAAGAAGTCTGGGCCCTTATATCAAAAATATACCAAAGTAATTCAGAAGGTCTTAGCAGAAACAATTTTTGTTTACAAGTAACATCTGTTAGATTACCAAGAGGTAGCGGTCGTGGTAAAAATTATAACACTTTTGATGAGGAAAGTGCTAAAAGAAAAGGTATCATTTCAATACAAAAGGATGATTATATCTGCTTACCTACAGCATTAGTTGTAGCTATTGCAATAATAGAACAAGATCCTGTATACAAAAATAAATGGATAATTAAAGATACGCATAAAATACAGACAATCAGAGCAATGACTTCAACGTAATTTCATCGTTGACTTCAGCTTTTTGCTGTAGATATTTTTGTCAAACATGTCGTATACCATATAATAATAAAAATGCACACCATTGCGGAGGTCAATGCCCCTGTTGTCAAAAAACACCACCGTGTCATAAAGTCACAACAGAAATAACCTGTACATACTGTAATAGAAAATTTAGAGGTCAAGACTGTTACAATAATCATCTGTCTTCAGGTTCGAATAAAAACAACAACATTTGCACATAAAAAAGTGTTTAAAATGTTTAAAAACCTACAAACAAAATAGAGTACACACTTGTGGAGAATTTTTTTGCAATATATGTAAAAAATATGTACCAAAAGAACATTTGTGCTATATGCAAACAGATAAAAAGACCCCAAATTTTAAAGATAAAATGTTTATTTTTTACGATTTAGAAACACGACAAGAAAAAGATTTAAATACAACTTCTGTAAAAGCTATTAAACTACATGAGCCCAACTTATGTATATATAATAAAAGATGTGATGCGTGCTTAGAATGTGAAAATTTGGTATTTTGTAAAAAATGTGGTTTTAGACAGCTTATATATAAAGAAAATGTAAAACAAACATTTTTAGAAAATTTGCTAGAAGCTAGAAAAACATTTAAACAAATAATCGTAATAGCATCATCAGTTTATTTTAAATCACATTTTAACAAAAACTGACTTAACCCCACAATTAATTATGCAGGGGACAAAAATTATAATGATGTTATTAGGAAATATTAAATTTATTGATTCTATAAATTATTTTCCAATGGCTTTGTCTCAATTACCCAAAGCTTTTGATTTACCCGATTCATATAAAAAAGGTTATTTTCCGCATTTTTTTAATACTCTAGAAAATACAAATTATATTGGTTGTTTACCTCCTACAGAATATTATGGTTGTGATCAAATGAAGACAGATGATCGTAAAACGTTTTTAAAGTGGTATGAGGAAAATAAAAATTTGGAATTCAATTTACAAAAAGAAATCGAAAGCTATTGTGCGAGTGATGTTAATATTTTAACAGGCCTGTTTAAAATTTAGAAAACTATTGCTTACAGAATGTAATGTATGTCCTTTTACTGAGGCGACCACAGTTGCATCAGCATGTAATTTAGTTTTTCGACGAAATTTTTTACAACCAAACACAATTGCTATTATTCCTGTTGAAGGATATAGAAATCGCGACAAACAATCAAAAATAGCTATGCAATGGCTATTGTACGAAGAAAAAAATAGAAAGATTACCATACAGTTTGCAGCAAAACAAAAAGAGGCAATTATAAATGGTGTAAAGGTAGATGGCTATTGCAAAGAGACTAAGCAAATTTTTGAATTTCATGGCTGTTTCTATCACGGTCATCATGTATGTAACATAATAGAAATAAGTTAATAAATAATCAATCTACTGAGACATTTGAGCTTCGCTATGAAAATACAATAGCGAAAACAAATAGACTGCAATCTTTTGGTTATGAGGTAATAGAAATGTGGGAATGCGAGTTTTTCAAACAATGCCAACAAAATAAACAAATAACCGAATATGTTAAAAATCATCCTCTCTTAGATAATTTGCCACTTAATCCTCGAGATTCATTTTTTGGTGGGAGAACAGGTAATACACGATTATATTATAAATGTGATTTTGGTGAGAAAATTAAATATATTGATGTATGTTCACTTTATCCATGGGTCTGCAAATATGGAAAATTCCCGATCGGGCACCCTAAAATATATGTAGGTGATCAGGTCTGTCGACAGATTGATTTGAAAACAAAAAATGGATTAATAAAATGCAAAATACTTCAGCCACAAAATTTATATCATCCTGTTCTACCACTAAAACAGAACAATAAATTAATGTTTACGTTGTGTCGGACATGTTCCGAAAAATTATGTCAATCAACATGTTTTCATAACGACCAAGAAAGAGCTTTAACAGGAACATGAATATTTGATGAAGTAGTTAAAGCTTTGGATAAAGGGTATAAAATTATAGATATTTTTGAAATATGGGAGTATGAAATTGCCCAATATGATATGACAACAAATAGTACTGGAATATTCACAGAAATGATGAATAAGTTCATAAAAATGAAACAATCTGCCAGCGGGTTTCCTATATGGTGTGAAACGCGTGCACAACAAGAAGAATATATTGTTGAGTTTTTGCAAAATGAAAATATCCAGCTTGAATTTGACAATATTATTAAAAATATTGGTTTAAGATCTTTGGCCAAATTAATGCTAAACTCTTTCTGGGGTAAATTTGGTCAAAGAGAAAATCAGCCAAAAACAGTAATTGTAAATGAGCCTGATGAACTATATAATTTATTAACAAATGCAGCTATTAACGTTAATCATATCTTACCAATTAATGACGATACTTTAATTGTAAACTGGGAATATGTAGAAGAGGCGTGTACACCACCTTCAACTGTAAATGTTTGCATCGCTTCATATACAACTGCACAGGCACGTCTTAAACTTTACGAATATTTAGAAAATCTTGATAATAGAGTTTTGTATTATGATACAGATTCTGTGATATACATAAGCCGAAAAAATGAAATTGACCCACCAACAGGTGATTTCATTGGTTATATGACTGATGAATTTGATGAATTAGAAGGAGAATTTGGTGCTGAAAGTTATATAACAGAATTTGTCTGTGGTGGTCCTAAAAACTATGCTTTTCAAGTTTTCAGCACAAAAACTAAAAATTTACAAACCAGATGTAAGGTAAAAGGCATTTGTTTAAATTACCAAAACTCCAATCTGATAAATTTTGATACTATTAAACAAATGATTTTGCATGAAGATAATAACATGGAACCGATAACAATTGTATCTAAAAATATACAACGTACAAAAGATCATCAAGTAATAACCGTACTTGAAACCAAACTTTATAAACCAACATCAACAAAAAGAAAATTCCTAGATGATTTTGATTCTATTCCGTATGGATATAAAAAATAATGTTAAAATTATACGTTACTATATATATAAAAAATAAAAATTTATATATTGAGAATATTAAATTTTTTATTTATTTTAACAATCTTGTGTAAATTATTAAATTAATCATAATAAATATATAATTAATCCCAATTTTCTTCTTCCGGTTCTGGTACCGGAAGGTTGCCAGGAACAAATCTGCGTCTATTTCCTTCCAATGGATAATAGGCATCAGGATGAACTAATGCATCGTCTTTTTCTTCTTCAAGGTCTTTAATAGGTGGTTCCATAATGATAATACACAATGAAAATCAAAAATACGTAGTATTTATTACAAAATTGTTTTTAAAAATACTGTACGTGAATACTTTTTCGATCTTAATAACTACAACATTGTTTTTATCTTTCTGAAAACTAATCATACTTATTTCTTATTGCATTTTTTTAAAAAAAAAATCTCGGCAAGTTTATTATCGTCGTTTTTACTTTTAGTTTTATAGTAACAATTGTAATAAATTTTCATATAAATAACCTACCTTAATTTAATACTTTAGTTTATAGTAACAATTGTAATAAACTTGAAAATTTTCATATAAATAACCTACCTTAATTTAATAAAAAGTTTAATTTTAAACAAACCAACAGAAAGTAATTCAAATATTTTAAACAAAATGGAAAGTCAGTAGATTGACTATGTACAAGTACAATAACTTTAATTAAATTTATATTTTTCTCGGGAAGTTTATTATCACCATAATTTTTAATAATAACAATAAATTTCAAAAAAAAATTCAATAAATTGTGTCAATTAAAGTGATGATACGTTTTTAAATTAAAGATTTGTTAACAATATCAACTGTAAGTACAATAATAATAATTTTAATTAAATTTATATTTTTTCTCGGCAAGTTTATTATCACCATAATTTTTAATAATAATAATAAATTTTAAAAATAATTCAATAAATTGTGTTTTTATTGTTATGATAAAAAAGTGATGATACGTTTTTTAATTAAAGATTTGTTAATAATATCAATTGTAAGTTTTTTTACTTTTAGTTTTATAATAACAACTTTTATAAACTTGAAAATTTTCATATAAATAACTTACCTTAATTTAATAAAAAAGTTAGTTTAATTTTAAACAAACCAACAGAAAGTAGTTAAAATATGTTAAACGAAATGGAAAATCAACAAATCGAACAATCACAGACAAACAGCTTTATGTATCAGCCCCCAACATTGGCAAATTTAGCCCTAAGAGCTGCATTCAACTCGCATGCATACAGCTATGAATACTGGATAGAATGCCATGAGCACAAAAGTCTTCAAAAACGATATCTAATGGATAAACAATTGTATTATGTGGATTATTACAGCTTCTTATTTGACAGTCAAATGAAATATTCTTATGAATATACAATACTACAGCTTTTAAATTATTGTCAAAATAGAGAATGTTTTGATACGATGGACATTAAGCTTCAGCCTGTATACTGGTAATCCTAATGTAATAAATTTTATAAAAAGTGTAATAAATTGTAATGATTTTTAAAAATATGTAATAAATTGTAATGATTTTTCAACAAAAAAAAAATGTATTATTGAAACTTTAAAAACTTAATAAATAATTTAATGTTAAAATATAATCTGTGTATAAGTCTATTCTATCCATATTTACATTGTCTATAGTCTTTTCATATTTTAAAAAGTATATAAAATCTGTTCAAATTAAGCTATAGTATCAGTTTTATTTGAAGACTTTTCCTGTAAACGTAGTGAAAAATACAAAAAAAAAATGGTAAGTATTTTTTATACCATTTACATAATTATATTTTTTTTAAATATATTATTTCTTCTGTTTTAGGCAAACTTTTTAAAAGATTTAAACAGTTTTGGATCCGCTCCAACTTCGCTTAAACCAATCACAAGAACAAATGAGTTAATTATTGGCAGGGAGTATAAAATAACCAACATGAGGATAGCAAATACTCGATACGGACCGAAATTCCTGTTAGACTTGGGCACAAGTGTATATTTTCTACCAGAAAAAATATCAGCCGGATTGATGGAACAAAACTACACACCCAGTCAGGTACCTAAAAATTTATACATGATAGTGGACAAAATAGAGGGGCCTATTATACGTTTTTTTCAAAAAAATAATTAAAATTTTACGGTAAAATTAAAACATTTATTGTAAAAAAGTATTTACATAATAAATAAATTACGATGCAAAACTATTTTTATTTTTAAAAAGGTGTATATTTTCTCAAATTTTTTTGTTTACAGGATCAATTTCCATCTATAAAATTTAAAAACATTTTTCAGAACTCCTAAAGATATGTGACGCGCGAAATATAAACAAAATAATTTTCAAAACTTTTAAAATAATTAAATAAAACTAATATAAAAAAGTAGAAGAACGAAAGATAATAATAAATAAAACATGAGGGTGATGGCTAAGTGGGTAGAGCTCTTGATTTGTACAAACATTAATACGTGTGATCAATCCTCGTTATGCTTGTTTTTAATTTTTACACACCTATCTACATTTTATATCGCAGACGTGATATATAAAATGCACTAGAAAACATTTTTTTTTAGCTGCAAAAAACATAATTCAACAACAGAAGACAAAAGAAAATATTTTTTTATATTTGATAATGCTTTTTAATTATAATTTTAGTTCCATTTCTTATATAAAAAAAAACACGCTATCATCAATCAATCGTATACAAAAAATAGAGTATGTCGACGATAAAACAAAAAAAGAAAAGCAAAGTTCTGTAAAATTTCTGAAAATTGAAAATGAAATAAAAAACCCCAAAAATTGTATATTTGATTTTAATTTTTTTTTATTATACAAAATTAAATTGTGATATACAAAAAAACTTATAAAAATATTATTATATAAATCAAAAAGTTAACAAAAATGTAATTACTGACCGTAATTCTTGTTGTATCATTTCTTCCCGCTACAAAAATAAATAAATATAAAAACATAAAAAATATTTTAAAAAAACCATTTATATTATTATCAAAAAAGAAAAAAGAGCAAAATTACAAAAAATATATTATTTAAAAAAATTGAAAAAAGTTAATATAAAAAAAAACTACAAAATAAAAGCACTAACTACAAAGAAATACAAAAAAAAAACTACAAAAAATATTCTAAAAAGTACAAGCGCTGCATATCATTGATTTTTTTTAACTTTAAATTTTCCCTCAAACTCACCCTCGATGGAGTTATTACCACTCCCTGCATCGTAATCCGTCTAAAAAAAAGAAAAATTGAATTTTAAAAATGATTTTTTTTTTTTTTTTGTAAAAACTTACTTCATTATTTGTAGAGTATTTTGTTTTATAAGTTTTAAAAGTTAGTTTTGGTTCATATACAGGCTTTAACTAAAAAATATTATAAATATTAATTTTTATTTAACATTATAACATTTTATTTATACTTACTTTATCATAATTAGATAGCTCTACTATCGGTTTTTGATTATTAAAAGGTATTAACTGTTCCTCTTTCATCTAATACCATAGAGGCATTTCCAAATAGCAGGCTAAAATTATGAGGCCCTTGTATTGCCTCCTTTTGTTGATGTAACTGATGGGGAAGCGGTGCCCCATAACAAAAAACACTCAACAACAAAAAAAAAAACACTGATATCTTTTAACATTTCCATTTTTTAAAAATTTAATTTATTATTATTAATTTATTATTTAAAACGTTTACACTCCAGCTATGCAGTTAGAAAACTGTTTTGTGAAAAATAAAAATTGCATTCAAAATGCATTGAAATAATTTCTGTAATCAGTACCGGGATTTAGCTATTTTTTGGAGTTACTCCCATTTAAATTTCTTCTTCCAAACTGAAACTCCCAAGTCGAGAAAAAACGATTTTGCTAAAAATGGGAGAAAAGTTGTTTCGAAAGTAAATTTCGAAACTGAAAGAGAGAATTTGACAACTAATTTTTTTTTTTTTTTTTAAATTATTAATTTTTGATATGATTACATATTTTTATGTTTTGGAAATTTTTTTTTAAACCAGAACTTTCTGTTTTTTTTTATTTTCCTAAATCTAAAAGTTAAAACTACTATTTACAGAACTTAAATCTACAAACCTAAAACTATTATTTACATAACTTAATATTATAATATAACTTTAAATATTTTTTATAATGTTTTTTATTATAACCACCAATAAATTTCCCCTTCATATCCCTTCTCGTTTGATAAATATCAAATATTATTATATTTAAATTATTTTGAACATTTATTTTCTTATTATATAATATTCTTTTATTTGATGAATTTCTATTTACATGGTATATAATTGGTATTTGATCTTTATTCATTATACAATTATTTTGGTGTAAAACTAAATAGACAAACCCTTCTTACAATTCTATATCAAATGTATATTAATTAATTTACTATCAACATTTATATTCGTGGCTTTCCGATGAAGAAAATCAAAGATAGATTCATTCATCTATACTCAATTTTTGTAGTCTGATTTATATCCTTTGTGTTACCGTCCACCTACTAGTTAGTTTATTTATGTATTTTATTTAATTAATAAAAATAAAAGTTGTGTTTTTTTTTCATTTTCCACAATGTTTAGAAACTAATGTTTTTAGTTTACTAAATTCAAATTTTGTTATAATTATAATCCTAAAAAAAAATATTAATATGTAGCATTGGCAAGATCTTGTTATTAATCAAATTGTACTAAATTTTATCCTATTTTTTCAATATTCTTTAAGGATTATTATAATTAAGAACTTTTTTTGGAAAATAAAGAAATATTAAATTAAAAAAAAAAAAAAATTGTATATTAATTCCCACTCCCAAAATTTCTCGACAAGAAAAACATTGTCGAGTAAATTTTGGGAGTGGGAATGGGAAAAAATGTTAGCAAAATCGTTTTTCTCTCTTTTCGCACTCTCTCACAACTCTCCTCCCAAAATTTGATTAGCTAAATCCCGGTACAGATATTTTGAAAAAAATATAGAAATTATTTAGAAAAAAATGCTGATTATTTAAAAACATTATCGCCATATATTAATATATATTAATTAATCAAATTTTATATTTTTCCTGATTAAACTTTGTGCTGAAGTATATTTATTATTTTGTAATAATTTAATTTTATTATTTCTATTATTTAATAGTATTTTTACAAAAAAATTCCGTAATTGAATATTATCAATATTTTTTAAAAACATTTTCAATATTGTTTTAATATAATCAACATAGTAATTAAACTAATTTTAATTCTACCTGATTGAACTTTGAATATTATAGTTTGTTTTCGAAAAACAAATTTAATATATATAGTTTTACAATTTTATATATTAACAAAATTTTGATATGATATACTTATACTATAACTATATTGTATAACATTTTTTTTTTGGAATTTTATTGGAAAATATGTTGTATATATGTTTTTTTTTTTCGTTTTATAAAAACGTAAAACCGATTACTTAACAAGCACGTGCAGCAAAAACTATATAAAAAATCATATTTTTTTTAGGTCATTCTATGGAAACAAAAAAATATTTTTGTAATTTTATTTCGATAATATTGTTTTTTTTTTGTTGTATACAAGAATCATATACAAAAAAAATAACAAACTTATACGAAATATAAAATAACATGCGTATATTAATTTTAGCATTTCGCAGTTTTTTAAAATATGTAATTATAATAACCTTGAAAAAAAAGTTCATTATCTTTTATTAAACTTCACTAAGTTGAAGTTCCGATTCATATAATATGTTAGTCATGCATTAAACAAACAAACGAACAAAACACGTTATTTGCGTTGTGAAAATTTTTCACTTGATAGCTCAGATGGTAGCGTGTAGGTTTACAAATCAAGACATCCACGGTTCAAATCTACACAAAACCAAAAATATTTTTTTAAAAAACAAAATACAAATTCTTTGTTCAAACAATGAAACAGAAGAGAAACAAGAAAAACAAAGAAGATTCGTTCATATAATCATTTAATCCAGTCAAACATAACAAGGTTGGTGGCTCAATAGCTAGAGAGCTCACCAACTTACACAAAATTCCGCGATCGATCCCAGCCATTGCCAATATTATCTTTTCTCGCGTATTTTACAGAACACATGCGTAAAACACTTTAAAGTCACGTACAAAAATAATTACCCTAATTAAAATTTATAGGGTAATTACCCTAAATAATTGACTTAATTAAAATTTATAGGGTAATAAATAATTAGCATAATAAAGTCATAAAAAATAATTGACCTAATTAAAAGGTGTGAAAAAGCCATTAAAAACACATTAGCGTCATGAAACCCATTAACAAATGATTAATGGGTTTTATTTAGTTCCCAGCACCAAGTGGCCCAATAACTACTGGTGTCGATTAGGAAACTTTGTTTCGAATTTAAATCTTTAATAAATAATCGGCATGATTGATTTACCTGCGACTGTGCCGTTTCGGTCGCAGGGTGTTTTAGTTTGGGTGATTAATACCATATGGAGCATTTGTGGAGTTATTTAGAATTTTAGTGCACGCACATTTTCGAGCTTTATCTCCAAATTTTTTATGATAATAGCATAAATTCTTATTTTTATTTTGAGTGCTATTTGATCGAGAACGCGGTCTACTATTTGAGAATCGTCTATTATGACGTCCGCTATTATTATTATTATTATTATTGATTTCTAATTTTGAAAGAATGTTCTCTAATCTGGCTAATCTTTGTTCTAAATTGTTGTGAAGTGAATGTTGCTCGTGTTATTAGAAAAATTACTCGATATTGTGTTTATCGCTGATGATGATGAGGCTTCTGTTGCTTCGAAAATTTTGTCGGCGATTTCGACGAGTTCGTCTGTTGGTTTGTCGCCCACAGAAACTAAAGCGATATTTAGCGCTTGTGGCAGACGACGCAACCATAGTTTTTTAATTATACTTGGCTCGAAAGTGCTACCAGCTGTTTGCTTCATTGACCGAAACAACGCCGATGGTTTTCGATCGCCAAGTTCCACTCTTTCTAATAAAGCCTCTAATCTTTTGCTCTCTGATGCCGAGTGACGTGAAATTAACGTAGATTTCAATGTTGCGTATTTGTTGTTTATTGGTGGGTCGACGATTATATCGATTACAGATTCACATGTTTCAGCAGGGAGCGCCGCAATTGTTAAACAATATTTGGTTTCATCCTTGCTGATTTTAAAAACTGAGAATTGTGCTTCAGCTTGAATGAACCACGTAATCGGATTGTTTGGCCAAAAGCCTGGTAGACGAACTTTTGCAAAATCAATTGCGTCTGTGTGTATAGTGGTGTGCTGTGTACTCGTCCCTTGTGTCTTGCTACCTGTGTTTTCGTTCTTATTGTCTGGCATGTTTCTTGAAAATTTTTGATAAGACTTGAGAGAAGTTGCTGTAATGTGATGTAGCGATTTCGAAAGAAAAGAAGAATACGAAAGCGAAAGCGAAAAAGAGAAAACTGTTCGAGTGAAAATATAGAAAGAAATGGAGAAAAAAAAATAATAAATGTGAAAATTATCAATGTGTGTTGTAAATAAAAGTATATATGTAACTAAAAGTACAGTACGCGGCGTTAATGAACCAATCAAAATTGATGTTGTAATAAATAAATTTACAAGGAATGTTTGTGATAGCTATTGTATTTTGATTGTTAAATTTTTATTTTGTAGTAAATAATTGATTATTTATAATAGTAAAAAAAATTAATTTTTTGTTTAAATTTGTTGTATGTATAATTAAAATTAAAATATATATTTATTGTATTTGTAATTTAATTTAAAATATGTATTTGTTATTTAATTTAAAAATATGTATTTGTAATTTAATTGTATATTTATAAATGATAAATTGTTTGTACAAAAATATTATATATATTATTTTTTTTAAATTTACTTTCCAATGTTTTGTTTAGTTTAAATTAAATTATGCTCTACTGCGTCTCAACATTAAAATAAAAATATGTCGACAATACAAAAATTATTAGCAAAATTTTTTATATTTTTATCAAATTTTGTAAGAATACAAAATTGTAACGTAATTTTTGGATGGTCTCGTCCAAATGTAATAATCGTATTTAATTTTTGGACGACCCTATATAATTAATTTTTGAGAGCAAAATAAAAATTTGTATATGTAAAATCTGTATTGTTTTATATGATATTATACACTATTTTAAATACCGCAAATAAATGAGAAAGTTTTGTATTGTTTTAGAAAATATTTTTATTTTTATGTTGTGACAAATACCAAAAAAATGAAAAATTTGAAATTTTATATTTTTATATATGTAAAATATTAATTTTATATGAATTTATTATGAATTTTATATTTTGTCTTAATAATTTTTGACACAAAATAAATAATTTTATATTATTGTCGAAAAATATGAAATTTCAAATTTTATTATGTAAAAAAAAATTTTGTAATTATTATTGCTCAATGTAATAATTTTGTAAAAACACCATGAAATTATATATGATATTATTATGTAAAAAAAATGTATTTTAGAAGTAAATAAATGCAAATATTTGATTGAAATTTAGATAAAGGAAAAACCTGGATATTTTCTTCGCTGTTGATGGTGAAAAATAAATCTGGAACTTTCCACAATTGACGTTGAATCTGTTGATTCCTTTTGTTGATGATCTTACGATGATTTTCGTTGATGACGACGATTCGACGTTTTATTGTTATTAAAAAAAAAAATTTAAATTAATTTTTTTTTTTTAAATTAATTTGTTTTTTTGATATTTATTTTAAATTTTTTTGTAGATAACGCACTATTTTGTATTTTAAATTGTTATGTTTGTTACAATTAATTTATATTGTATGTGAATGTGATGATTTCGTGAACGTTTCTAGAATATTTTATGTTTTTTTTTTTTAGATATATTTTTTAAAATGCTCGTTTTTTTTATATGTAGTCAAAGACGCTCTAATATTAAGATGGACAGTAATATATTTTTACATTATTTTTCATTAAAAACTGGGGAGGGTCTTTATCCAAAAAAACAGCTTTGCAATAAATATGGTTTGAGAAGAATAATTATTATATATATGGTTTTGATATTAGATATTTCAATGTGCTTTTTAACATTGTTATATATTTTTAGAAAGGGATAAAAAACATGTTGAGAAAGAGGAAAGAAATATAAAATATATTTTATAATATTGAACCATATATGCATGCGTCTTTAACCTATATTGTTTCTTCTTGCATTTTTTGTTTTGTTTTTCACAAGAAATTTTCAAGGCTAACTTTTTCAATTTATTTTTGAAAAACTTAATTTTCATATTTTAGAATTTTAAGTTATTATGGAATCAATTAAGAGTGTTTTGTGACGGACTTTGAAGTTTTGATTTGTTGAGGTCGGCACTCTATATGACTACATAGGACCCTATGGATTGTATGGGATTACTTAGGTGAAGAGGGTAAGGTCTCGTTTGTAGTATCAAATTAAAACCCTTATTGGGCAGAGTATGAAATGAATCTGCAAAAATCATTAAATTTGGTAATATAAAACAAACATTTCTGATATTTAATATGAAAAACTGAAAATGCCATCACTATTTATATTACAATTACAAAAACGAAAATAATGAATTGTTGGCATCGCCCATACGGAATATTTGCTGTGATGAAAAAAGAATAATAGGCAGCGGCGCAAGCAAAAACAACAGATTCAACAACAACATCAATTACCACCTCAAGCGGTCCCAGCTGAATTATTTGGATGAAGATTTAATTTTCTTTTTTATTTTGAATTATATTTAATTTTTTTTTTTTTTTTTTTTTAAATTATTTTGGATTATTTTTTTTATTTTGAATTAGTTGATTATTTTTTTATTTTTTTAATTATTTTTATTTTTTTTTAATTATTTTCAATTATTTTTTTTATTTTGAATTATTATTTTTTTATCTAGTTATTAAGTTATTTTTATTTTTTTTTATTTGTAGTATTGAATTATATTACAAAAATTTCTTAAACTATCTCGGGATTAATTATTATTTTTTTTTTAAAAAAAACCATCATACAGTTCCGTTTCGCTGGTAATAACCGCCAACCAGAGACCTGAACCAGAACAGAACCGTAACCGTAAACCGGAATTAACCGATATTGTTTGCCTGAACCGTAACAGAACCGCACCGATATTTAAAAAATCTTATTAACCGTAACCTGAACCGAACTGGTATATTATATCGGTTTTTTGCGGTTTTTTTCGTTCCGGTTTTCAACAAAAAAAAATTAAAAAATTGAAATAAAAATAGCTACAAATCTTAATTTGTATAATTTGAAATCTGGCTGATTTGCCCATATAATTGAATCTACCATAATGTGTAATTTGCTGGCAACATTGTTCCTGATGTCAATGTCATTGAAGTTTTTTACAATTTCAATTACAAGTTTTTTCCAGGCGTCCATTTTTAAAGAAGCTACAAAAATTTATCTTAACAGAAAAAAGAACTAATCTAAGTGAACAACATTTAGAAAATGTTTTACTTTGCAAATTAAACAAAGTATTCTAATTCTAAATAACTAGAAAAAATGAAATAATTTTGAAATTATTCTGGTGATAATTGTTGTTTTTGTTTTAATTAAACAAAAAATATTGAACTGAATTAATTAATTTTAATTTTTTTTGTTACGTTTTTTTATTTTATTTTTTGTTTATAATATATATATATATATATATATATATATATTATATTTTCTGTTTTTTTTTTAAATTGAATTTAATACGTATAAATAAAATACATTTTTTTGTAAAGTTTTTTGTTTTTTTTTGTACTTTGTATATATTATGTTATGTCAAAAAATATTGAACTGAATTAATTAATTTTAATTTTTTTTGTTACGTTTTTTTATTTTATTTTTTGTTTATAATATATATATATATATATATATATATATTATATTTTCTGTTTTTTTTTTAAATTGAATTTAATACGTATAAATAAAATACATTTTTTTGTGGTTTTTTTTTTTTTTTTGTACTTTGTATATATTATGTTATGTAGTTAGTATGACTTTTAAATGTTTTTTGCTTGCAAGATTTGAACCATTTTTGAACCCGAACCGGATCAAAACTGAACCGGAATAAAAATAAATAATAAAGAACCGGAACGTTAACCGGAACATAAAATATTTATGAACCGAACCGTAAACCGGAGCGATATTCTTACTGGTTCAGGTCTCTGCCGCCAACGTATCTGTTCTGTAATGGTTCATTTTTTTTGTATAAGAGTTATTGGCATAAAAATTGAATATCAGGATTTTCGCATAGCATAATTTTAGGTGTAACGATTATTAAGTCAAGACATTTTGTATGTATTATTAATGATTTTTATTAAGTTTTTTTTTGATAGATAGATATATAATTTTGAGTTATTTCGTAGTTTATTTGGTCAATTTAGTTTATTAGAATTTTATTAATTGCATTTTTAGAATTATCTATATTTTGAAGATTTTGTATTTAATTTAATAATCATTATAAATTCAAATAAAGTAGAATCTCGTATTTGTATAGTAATATGAATAATTTGTACTAGGCGATCAGAATCGTTAAAGTAGTACGAATGGCGTGTACAATTATTTGAATTTATAATAATAATTAATGGCTTCCCTATATAATATATAGTAATTACAACAACAAAATTTTAAATATTAGTTGTTGTTGTAATATGTATTAATTTTTATTAGAGCTTTTATTGTAGTACTAGAGTTATTTTTTTATCAGAATTATTTTATATTTGTGTATACAATTTTTTTTCAATTTTTTTTTTTTATTTTTAATAAAAATTATTTTAAAATGGACGAAATAATGTTTCTTTTCAAATAAAGTTTTTTTTTATTTTTCCTTCGCAGGATTTAAGATTTTGATGAGATTATGCAGTGAGTGAGTGAGTAAGTAAGATTTGAATAGTATATATATAGGGTGATCATACATTTAGGATTATTTTAGGATTTTAGTATTGATCACATGGATGGGTGGGCAAATTTAAAATGGTATTACATCTAAATCCATTTCATTAAACATAAATTATCTAATTTTGGTGTTACATATTAGTTTTAGAGGAATTTAAAATTTAGAGTAGTTTATTTTATTTTTATTTTTATTAGTATATTTTATCCTTGATTTTCTTTATTTCTTTTGTTTAGTTTATTATTGCACGCAAGTTTTGTATAAATGTTACGCTCATTTGTGAACCCCATATTTTCCGGCTTAAGCTACCCCAATTAGACGTGCAGCGCGGTAAACTAATATTATAATTGGATAATTAGTGATATTTTAATTAGTCAGAAAATTGTGATTGGTTAAGGCTCTTGACATTTGTTTGTTACAAATGGCGTCCGAGCAGGAACCTGAAGCAAAAATGTTTTAACATACATTCGTTACAAATGGCGCCCGATTTTAATGACCTATTAACATTAATTAAATTATTTCTACCAAACCAATATTATATTTGGCTAAAAATAAAAATGTTTAACATACATTCGTTACAAATAGCGCCCGAGCAGGGACTTGAAAGTAACCAAGGTGTCTAGAAAAGTGGAACATTTGTTTACTACAAATGATGCACAAGAAAGGACCGGAAGTACATCAAAGTTTCTGGCACTCGATTTTTGGTAATTAATATTTTATATATTATCCTTGTAGGGATTAAATATTGATTCATAGATTGAAATTTTGAATTTTTGGCGTTCTATAGTATCGGTTCGCAATGGTGGAAATTCGGAGATTTGGCTGTACTTAGCTAAATTCCGACCGGCAAATAAGTTTTAGTTATTAGTAATTTTGTTGTTGAATTATGTTTTATGCGGGGGCGAGTTGCGGCGACCTCCAAGTATGCATGACACGTCAATCATGCTGGTTCGTCCTGGGCAATGCGTTTCTACGTAGCCAACAGTCGCAATACCTTCCCCAAATCCCCTCCCATCCCTCCTCATAGTTCCTTTCCAATATCCATCTACCCTATCCAAACCTAATGTCAAGGTGGTGTGAGCACCGTGCCGAGGACTGAAAGGCTGGGGGTTAAACCAGTCGCTAGCGAGCTCCCTCCGATGCCCAGGCGAGGTCGGTTGTATAATTGCCTTATCCTGGTATGTCGGCTCTGCCAGGATGGACCGTTTATCCGGACATACTCGTGGGAACAACAATGAACAACAATTTACAAACAACAACAACAACAACAACAATCAACAACAACAATCAACAACAACATGATATTGGATCATCTTCTGAAGATGATCTGCTCCTCTCCAGTCAGGAGACGATTATAGACGGCACTAGTACCAGCCATAGTACTCCAAGTGCTGCAACGAAAGCAGGTACAGGTAAGAGTACCAACAACACCATTCCTGGATGCAGCGATAGTACCAGCCACAGTACGCCAAAACATCCAGGTAAATCCAGTACCAGACAAAGTGCTGCAAAACCGATTAAGAAAGCAAAAACCTCTACGAGAAGCTCCGGCTCCCTCCTCAAGAGACGGCTACTGAAAGCCAAGTTCATATTGGGCAAGATAGCTCGGAACGAAGCCGAAGGTAAGGTAAATGAGAGGGACAAGGTAGATAAAGAGAGATACTCTGAGATAGTGCGACAGTTTGAGACACATAACTCAGAAAAAGCCGGTATGAACAGCAAGAGAGACAGGTCTCAAGAAGAGTCCTGTGGGGCCATGCCGAAATCAAAGGTCGCTAGAACTGAGACCAGTAGTAAATTGATTAAACCCACAGCGCAACTAAAATTCAGTGATATAGCTAAAGATCACTTGCGACTTGCCATAATCAATGAAAAGTCCAGCAATCGGCAAGTCACGGCCGATCTGTGGGTACAGCTCGAAGCAAAACTGTCGGAACTTGTGATGGATTTCGTCCTAGAAAGCCAGGGGGGGCCACTTCCTTGTTTCGATTCGTCCGAGGTAGTCAGGGGCTACCGGGTAATTAGATGCGAGGATCAGTTCTCGATGGATTTCCTTAGGAAGAGTGTCGCTAAGATTAGTGACGCTTGGGACGAAGCCAAGATTGGCCTCATCCCGGCTAAGGAAATCCCTAGGAGACCTAGAGCCCGCATCTGGTTACCTAGGATGGAGATCGAGGGAGAGAAGCTCCTTGCGTGCTTGAGGATTCACAATCCAGGAGTTCCAATGGAAAACTGGGCTGTAATAAAAAAGGAAACGGATATGTCTGACCAGCCAAAGAACAGTATATCGTTCCTTTTGCTAATAAACGAGAAAAGCCTTCAGCCTCTAGAAAAGCTCGATTACAAGCTGCGATTTGGTATTCGCCTAGCCAAGCTGAAGATATTCCAGTCAGGAAGTCCGGAAGTGGATGACCTTGATGAAGCCAGCGATCTGCTCGAGGAGATGTCTCTTGCTAAAGAGACCGGAGCAGTTGAAAAAAGACATGGTGATGAAGGTAGTACAGGTTAACCTAAAGCACTCTAAGAGTGCCTCGGATAACCTGATGGTCTTCCTAAGTGAGGAAGACCTCGACATCGCCCTGATCCAAGAACCCTGGATTAACACCTCCAGGATCAGAGGTCTCAAATCCAAAGATTATAACCTGTTCTACAAGACAGTAGACACAGATCAAGGTAAGCCAAGAACGTGTATCTTAGTAAAAAAACACATTAATGCGCATCTTTGTCCCAATTATAGCTATGAAGATTTAACAGTGGTAAAGGTGGAGGGTTCGGAGGGTAAGGAATTATACATTAGCTCAATGTATATGGCTCACGACGAACCGGCACCACCATCGAAATTCCAGCAGTTGGTCCACGCCAAAGGACGCAGATTGCTTGTCGGCTGCGACGCTAATGCTAGGCACACCCTATGGGGCAGCTCGGAAACTAATGAAAGAGGTGAGTCATTATTTGATTTTATCTTGAATACTAACCTACTAATATGCAATAGGGGTAACACCCCTACATTTACTTTTCCCAGTTCAGAAAGATTTCCTGGCTGGGAGGATGTTATTGACATTACCTGTATTGGTAATGATGAAAGCCTAAAAGTAGAAAATTGGAGAGTGTCCGAGAAAAGATCCTTCTCGGATCATAGCTGGATACTCTTCAAAGTCAATCTCCTATTCGGTAAGCCAAAACCTTATAGAAACCCGAAAAACACTGACTGGACAAAATTCAGATCAGTGCTGAAGCAAAAGCTACCAGTCATAGGTAGCTCCGAAACCGATATAGTAACGATCGCCGAACTAGAAGAGGGGACAGAGATGTTCACTAAGGCCATGAGGGTCTCTTTTGAAGTGTCATGTCCCATTAAGCGTAGCAAAAAAACATTCCCCGTGTGGTGGAATGAAAACCTTACGAATCTAAGGAAGGTGACTAGGGAGGCTTATAATGTCTGTTATAAACAGAACTCGTGGCAACCCTACAAGGACCATCTTAGAGAGTACAAAAAAGCCATCAGGTCAGCCAAAAACCAGGGTTGGCAAGAATACTGCGAATCCATCGAAAGCACAAGAGACTCTGCCAGACTAAGCAGGGTCTTATCCAAAGAGCACTCCAACCCGTGCTTCCTAAAGACTACGGAGGGAGCTTGGACGGAGTCGTCCTCAGAAACATTGAATTTACTGGTGGACACACATTTCCCTGGAAACACAGAGGTTATTGGCCGGATGACCCAGACGGGAGATCATGGCAACCAAAACCAAGGGAGTTCAGGGGAGTGGGCTAGTTCACTTATCACAGAAAAGAAAATTGCCTGGGCAATTGACAATTTCCTTCCATACAAATCTGCTGGTCTGGATGGAATTTTTCCGAAGATGTTACAGGAAGCTAAAGAACTAGCTGTTCCGGTAATGATGAAGTTATTCAAAGGTAGCCTAACACTTGGACACATTCCGCAGCCGTGGAGACGGGTGAAGGTTGTTTTTATACCGAAAGCTGGAAAGAGAGGACACGAAATGGCTAAAGATTTCAGGCCAATAAGTCTTTCATCTTTCATGTTAAAGACCTTAGAGCGCATACTCGAAGTGGACTTAAGGAAATCCTTGGAGAGAACTCCATTGTGCAAATATCAGCACGCCTACTGTAAGGGCAAGTCAACGGAAACGGCACTGAGTGAGGTAGTGCGAACTGTCGAGCAGTCGATACAATATAAAGAATTCACTTTAGCCACCTTTCTGGACATAGAGGGTGCTTTTAACAATATTCATGTATCAGCCATCCAAGACTCGCTGGCCGAATTAGGTGTCGAAGGCACACTTAGCCAATGGATAGCTAGCATGCTTCTGACTAGGGAGATCCAGGCTGATCTCGGCAATCATCAGATTACCAGGCAGGTAAGCAGGGGAACCCCGCAAGGTGGTGTGCTGTCTCCCCTACTGTGGTTATTGGTAATGAACAAAATTCTGAAAAAACTCCAAGAGGAAGGTATTATAGCGGTCGCATATGCTGACGATCTTGTGATCTTAGTTTCTGGAAAGTATCTTAACATAATCAGCGAGATTATGGAAAGGGCTCTGGGCATGGTCAGCAAATGGTCCAAAGATTGCGGCCTCCGAGCTAACCCGGCTAAAACAGAACTCATGCTGTTTACAACGAGAACAAAGATACCAACGTTCATCCGACCAAGACTGGAAGGTGTAACGCTTGAACTATCCTCCAAAGTGAAATACTTGGGTGTAATACTTGACCCGAAACTGAATTGGAGATCTAACATCGAAGAAAGAGCCAGGAAGGCATGTATCGCCTTGTACTCCTGTAAAAAAATGCTTGGAAAAAAGTGGGGATTAAAGCCGAGCATGGCTTTGTGGATGTACACCGCCATAGTACGCCCGATTCTCACATATGGATCAGTAGTATGGTGGCCAGCTGTGGGAAAGGAATATATTCGTACCATGCTAGGCAGAGTGCAGAGGAGTGCATGTATAAGCATCACAGGGGCGTTAAGATCTACGCCGAGGGATGCTTTGGATGCAATTCTCTATCTTCTCCCACCGGATCTACACATTAAACAGCTAGCCACTTGCAGTGCAGTCAGACTCAAAGAAAACGGGTACTGGCTGGAAAAACCCTATGGACATAGTAATATCCTTAGTACTGTCACCAGGACATTGGTGCCCAAATCTACTGACTACACCACTCCCAAGTTGGAGATTGACAAGAAATTTATAGTTAAGATACCAACAAGGAGGGATTGGAAGAATGGAAATCCCTTGGGCGGAATCGACACTGTACTATACACCGATGGTTCAAAGATGGACTGTGGTGTTGGCGCCGGTGTTTATTCAGAAACTCTAGGATTGGCTCAATCGTATAGACTTCCAGACAGATCTAGTGTTTTCCAGGCTGAAATGCTAGCAATATGGAAAGCATGTATACTGGTGAGAAATGACACTTCTCCTAAAAACAACGTAGCAATAGTTACGGACAGTCAAGCCGCTATCTTGGCTCTCCACTCAGCCATTATTTCATCTAAACTGGTGCAGAAATGCTCGAACGAGCTCGCACTCATTGGTAGCCAGTATAATGTAACCCTACTGTGGGTTCCGGGTCATAGGAACATCCCAGGGAACGAATATGCTGACGAACTAGCAAGGAGGGGCTCCGATCTGAATGTATCTCTTGCAGAGCAAGTTGACCTCCCAATAAACACCATAAAAAGAGACATCCATCTATACTTCCTGTCATTAGCCAACCTAAGTTGGAAGAATTTAACCACGTGTAGAACGGCCAGGAAAACATGGCCGTCTTACGAAAAAAGGAAAACAGACCACCTTCTAAAACTACCCCGCAAAGATATAGCTAGAACCATAGCTACATACACGGGGCACTGGCCAATTGGTGAACATGCGGCCAGAATGGGCATCCCATTCAACCAAACATGCCGCAGCTGTAAAATACCGCATGAGAAAGAGACCATAACGCACTTCATTTGCAAGTGCCCTGCACTGGCTAGAGCCAGACACAACTCTTTCGGCAGTCCATTCCTTAACGATCTCAACGACATAGCCACGAAGCAACCCAGAGATACGGTTCGCTTCTTGAATAACACGAGGTGGATCTAAATCCTTTTTCCACCGCGTAACCAAGCCGGTTTCAAGAGTATGAGTGGTACCAAAACGGCGCATTTGCGCTAATTGGAGTCGCCGGGCAAGCTGCTGGGACTCGCCACTTAAACCAACCAACCAACCATGTTTTATGCGTGGATTTTAACGAAAATTTTAGCATGCAAATTGTCATGGACATGCGGAGATTTGGCCGTATTTAGCCAAATTCCGACCGACATTTGTATCTAATTATCACCCCTATGATAGAAGTCGACTCGACTCTCGCCTCGCTAGTCGCCTCTCGCCTCGCCATTCGACTCGACCGACGACTAATTTGGTATGATTGAAGTCGCCTCGCTATTAGGCGAATGTTAAAAAAACGGCAACTCGTTGTTTATTATTTTGCTTCATTGGCAGCACAGCTGTTTTTGACATTAATTTTGAAGTTTTTATTTAAATTTTTTGAATTTTATTTTTATGGTGTAGAATTTAAATTTAAAGTAAAATAATTATTATAAAAAAAACTGTGTGACAATATATTATTGTTAAGAAATTTGTGTTAAACAAATATAAATTAAAAAAAATTTAAAATATTAGTTTTCAAATTTTGTTGTATTTTGTTATTAAACAATAAAGTTTAAAAATGAGCAGCATAGAATTATTCATATTCAATCATATTTAAAATAAAATAATTTTAAAATTTTTAAAATATATTTTTTTATATAAATATTGCATATTATATAAATATTTAACAAAAAAAATCTATAAAAAAACTATAAAATCTCACTCAATAATTATTTAAAATTCAATATAATTTTTTTAAAATAACTTAAAAATCACTTTAAAAAAAATTCAAACTTTTTTTGATATAAATTTGTACTAGTCGCCCAAAAATTTCTGGTCGAGTAAAACGGTAGTAAACTGTAGTCGCCAAAAAGCGAGTCGAGAGCGACTTCCATCATACCGAATATTCGCTAAAACTCTCGCCGGCGAGTGTTTGGGCGACTTCTATCATACCAAATTGTCAAAGTCGAGACGAGGCGAGAGTCGAGTTGACTTCTATCATAGGGGTAAATGATTAATTGCAATACACCATAGAATTGTGATTTAACTTAATTCAATTTATGTATATAAATCGAGTTTATTAATTATTTTATTTCTTTTCTGTACACAAAATTAGTATTGTGTTATTTTTATATTTAATTTCGCTGTGTATATTATAAGTATTAATGATTTTTTTTTTTAAAAGAAATATTAGGGAAAAAACATTTTGTTTATTAATTTTAAAGTATGTATATATATGAATTTTGATTAGACAACGAAAATGCCAGATTTCCATATCCATAAGAACAGGTTAGGAGAATAAATTAATCAAATATATATTTCAGCTTAGCAATTATGATGGAGGAGAGAGAGTTGGAGGAGTATTTATCTTGGGATATCCCTCGAACTCCTACTACTCTCGAGCATCTGAGAGATGCCCCAGAAGAAACGGAGGTTTCACCTACATCGTCCGCAGCTGTGCGTGAGGTATTCCCTCAAACTCTGCTACCACCACATTCACCACCACGTCACTTAGGGGAAAGGCAGTATGATGTGCAGACGCGTGAAGGGGTGTGGTTTAAGATGTCATATGAGGAGTTCAGTAATATCCCTCTGCAGCAGGTGTTAAAGCAGGGCAGGAAACATCGCACCATATTCCTAAAAAACGGCAATCGAGTGCGGGTGAAATGGGCGAGAGGAAGGTGGGAATATTACAATTACAAAAACGAAAATAATGAATTGTTGGCATCGCCCATACGGAATATTTGCTGTGATGAAAAAAAATCGAAAAAGAAAGAATAATCGGCAGCGGCGCAAGCAAAAACAACAGAAGAAGAAAAAACAGATTCAACAACAACATCAATTACCACCTCAAGCGGTCCCAGCTGAATTATTTGGATGAAGATTTAATTATTTTTTTTTATTTTGAATTATATTTATTTTTTTTTGAATTATTTTGGATTATTTTTTTTATTTTGAATTAGTTGATTATTTTTTTGATTATTTTTAATTATTTTTATTTTTTTTGAATTATTTTGAAATATTTTTTTATTTTGAATTATTATTTTTTTATCTAGTTATTAAGTTTTTTTTATTTTTTTTTTATTTGTAGTATTGAATTATATTACAAAAATTTCTTAAACTATCTCGGGATTAATTATTATTATTTTTTTTTAAAAAAACCATCATACAGTTCCGTTTCGCTGGTAATAACCGCCAACGTATCTGTTCTGTAATGGTTCATTTTTTTTGTATAAGAGTTAGTGGCATTAAAAATTGAATATCAGGATTTTCGCATAGCATAATTTTAGGTGTAACGATTATTAAGTCAAGACATTTTGTATGTATTAGTAATGATTTTTATTAAGTTTTTTTTGATAGATAGATATATAATTTTGAGTTATTTCGTAGTTTATTTGGTCAATTTAGTTTATTAGAATTTTATTAATTGCATTTTTAGAATTATCTATATTTTGAAGATTTTGTATTTAATTTAATAATCATTATAAATTCAAATAAAGTAGAATCTCGTATTTGTATAGCAATATGAATAATTTGTACTAGGCGATCAGAATCGTTAAAGTAGTACGAATGGCGTGTACAATTATTTGAATTTATAATAATAATTAATGGCTTCCCTATATAATATATAGTAATTACAACAACAAAATTTTAAATATTAGTTGTTGTTGTAATATGTATTAATTTTTATTAGAGTTTTTATTGTAGGACTAGAGTTATTTTTTTTATCAGAATTATTTTATATTTGTGTATACAATTTTTTTTTTATTTTTAATAAAAATTATTTTAAAATGGACGAAATAATGTTTCTTTTCAAATAAGGTTTTTTTTATTTTTCCTTCGCAGGATTTAAGATTTTGATGAGATTATGCAGTGAGTGAGTGAGTAAGTAAGATTTGAATAGTATATATATAGGGTGATCATACATTTAGGATTATTTTAGGATTTTAGTATTGATCACATGGATGGGTGGGCAAATTTAAAATGGTATTACATCTAAATCCATTTCATTAAACATAAATTATCTAATTTTGGTGTTACATATTAGTTTTAGGGGAATTTAAAATTTAGAGTAGTTTATTTTATTTTTATTTTTATTAGTATATTTTATCCTTGATTTTCTTTATTTCTTTTGTTTAGTTTATTGTTGCACGTAAGTTTTGTATGAATGTTACGCGCATTTGTGAACCCCCCTATTTTCCGGCTTAAGCTACCCCAATTAGACGTGCAGCGCGGTAAACTAATATTATTATTGGATAATTAGTGATATTTTAATTATTCAGAAGATTGTGATTGGTTAAGGCTCTTGACATTTGTTTGTTACAAATGGCGTCCGAGCAGGAACCTGAAGCAAAAATGTTTTAACATACATTCGTTACAAATGGCGCCCGATTTTAATGACCTATTAACATTAATTAAATTATTTCTACCAAACCAATATTATATTTGGCTAAAAATAAAAATGTTTAACATACATTCGTTACAAATAGCGCCCGAGCAGGGACTTGAAAGTAACCAAGGTTACTTGAAAGTAACCAAAGTGGAACATTTGTTTACTACAAATGATGCACAAGAAAGGACCGGAAGTACATCAAAGTTTCTGGCACTCGATTTTTGGTAATTAATATTTTATATATTATCCTTGTAGGGATTAAATATTGATTCATAGATTGAAATTTTGAATTTTTGGCGTTCTATAGTATCGGTTCGCAATGGTGGAAATTCGGAGATTTGGCTGTACTTAGCTAAATTCCGACCGGCAAATAAGTTTTAGTTATTAGTAATTTTGTTGTTGAATTATGTTTTATGCGTGGATTTTAACGAAAATTTTAGCATGCAAATTGTCATGGACATGCGGAGATTTGGCCGTATTTAGCCAAATTCCGACCGACATTTGTATCTAATAATGATTAATTGTAATACACCATAGAATTGTGATTTAACTTAATTCAATTTATGTATATAAATCGAGTTTATTAATTAGTTTATTTCTTTTCTGTACCCAAAAATTAGTATTGTGTTATTTAAATTTACCTTCGCTGTGTATCAATTAAAAATCTTATTGACTGCTAGGGAAAAAGCATTTATTTCATTAATTTTTTGAAGTTATTATTAGTTCTCAATACTCAGAATTGTTTCATTCACCAAGGAAAATAGTTATGGAAACTCTTTGTTCCATTTGTAGTGAATTACTGTCGACATCAAATAACTTAGTTATTACGAAATGTCAACATGTATTTCATATCGCTTGTATCAGCACATGGCTAAAAGATAACCAAACGTGTCCAAATTGTCGTGAGGAATGTCTTGTAAAAGATATTAAAACCAACAAACTTAAACAATCGAAAAATACTGGTGCATCATTAAAAACTAATGTCTCAGACTTATTTATTAACCCCTGATAAAATCACAAATCCAAGTATGGGTGCATCAAACCAGTTTTGCAACCATAAACTACCAAATATCGAATTCAGATCCAAGAGGTGCAATCGGAAATTCTTTCGATTTATCCACTTTAACGGAAATCATTAGGAAAACGGTAGAAGTAAACCAAGATTTAATGATTATTTAATTGTTACTGGTGACTTCAATCTTAACTCTTTGTCTTGGATTTGGAATGATGAAGATAAGTTTTTGTATCCAGAAAATGTTACTTCTGATATTGATATGGTAGTGGTAAATACACTTTTTTCGCATAATTTAAGTCAAATCAATAATGTAAAAAAATTTAATAACCGTTTACTTGATTTAATTTTTGTTGCAAATGATATTTATGCTACTTGCTCTGATTATGTTCCTTTTGTTAATTGTGATAGACATCATAATGCTTTAACAATTGATTTAAAATTATATAATTTTTGTTTAGATAATTTGAATGTTATTACTAAAGTCAAAAATTTCAAAAAAGCCGATTTTAATGCTTTAAATAATATTTTTAGTACCTGTACCTGGAATAATGTTATTTCTACGTCTAGTTTAATTGATTCTTGGCATGCTTTTTCTGAAATTATTTATTCAGCAATTAACCAACATGTACCGGATCTGATTATTAATGATAATAACCACCCAAAGTGGTATAATAAAAGTTTGTGCAGGTTGAAGAATGCTAGAAATAGAGCTCATATTAAATATAAAAATTCTAGTCTTTTAGCTGATAAAATTTGTTTTTTGCGACTACACCGTGAATATGAAACATTACATCGTTTCTTATATAAACAATATCTTTTCAATTTAGAAAGCAATATAAAAAATAATAGTAAAAGTTTCTGGGTGTATGTCTCCAGTAAAAAATCATCATCTGGAATTCCAAAGCAAATGATTTATGGTGACCAAAATTCCGATTCAATCCAAGAGTCAGTTAATCTTCTCGCTGACTTTTTCGAATCAGTGTACTCATTGGTTGACTGTACCTCATTTGGTGATTATACACATATTCAACCAATTTGCGATTTAGGTAAAGTTATTTTAACAGAATTGGAAGTGTTGAGTGCCTTAGAATTTCTTAAAGATGATGTAAATCCTGGCTTTGATGGTATTCCTGCCACTTTGCTAAAACATTTTTCTAAATTTCTTGCTTCTCCATTAACTCATATTTTTAATTTATCTCTTAGCTCTGGTAAATTTTTAGATTCCTGGAAATATTCATTTTTAACTCCAATTTTCAAATCTGGTTTTAAAAATAACATAATAAATTATCGAGGAGTTGCAAAATTATCAGCAATCCCGAAACTATTTGAATATTTGGTAACAGTTAAAATTACTAATGTGGTTGAGAAATTAATTTCTTCCAAGCAGCATGGATTTATTCGAGGGCGGTCTACAATTACAAATCTTGTCTGTTTTTCCAATTTTGTTATAAACGTTCTAGAAGTAGGTCATGAGGTTTGCTCGGTTTACACAGACTTTCAAAAAGCACTCGATCGTGTGCAACATATATTACTATTGAAAAACTCTCTGCTTTTGGTTTTCATTCAAATTTATTAAATTGGATAAAATCATATTTGGAAAACAGAGCTCAGGTTGTGAAAATTAATAATTGTGAGTCAAGACATATTAAAGCTGTATCTGGTCTTCCGCAGGGGAGCCATATAGCTCCAATATTATTCATTTTATTTGTAAATGACATTGATTCATTCATTGGTTTTTCCAGCTCGCTTGGTTTCGCTGACGATTTTAAAATATTTCGTATAATAAAAAATAATGATGATATTATCGATATGCAGAATGATATAAATTCATTCGTGTCATGGGCTAATAATAATTGTCTTGCGTTAAATGTTTCAAAATGTAAAGTGTTATTATTTTCAAGGAAACGCTCTAAAATTAATTCAAATATATTGATAAACGGTGATATTCTAGAAGAAGTGTATAAAATTTTGAATCTTGGCGTTTATTATGACTCAAAAATGTCATTTAATGTTCATTTCGATTATATTATCGCTAAAGCCTATAAAATGCTTGGGTTTTTATTTAGAAATGCAAGGGATTTCAGTGATCCATATACACTAAAGGCCTTATATTGTTCCTTAGTTAGGTCTGTTCTGGAATATGCTGCTATAGTATGGAGCCCAGTTTACTCCACGCATATTAATAAATTAGAAAGGGTCCAAAAATCGTTTACGAAATTTGCATTGCGGAAGATTTTTAACAATAATTTACCATCATATCGTTCTAGATGTTTACTTATTGGTCTACCGTCACTTAAAGCAAGACGTAAAACTTTGTGTGTAACATTTGTTCGCGATGTGATTTGTAATAACGTAAATTGTAGTGATTTAGACATTATTTTTAGTGAATTATACAGACCAATAGTCTACGTATACATTCAATTTTTTACCCACCGTATCATAGAACGAATTATGGTCAGCATGAGCCTATTACTAAGTGTATATCAATCTTTAATTCGGTTTATGGCGCATAAGATATAACATTATCCAGGAATAAGTTCAAGTCTATGGTAAAAGAATTATTTTAATAAATATAATTTGTTATGGTATTTTTGAAATTTCTAACTTTATCAATCGGTTAATAGTACTCAAAATAATAGTGAACGATTTTCACAACCAAGACGAAATTATAATAGAAATTTAAATACAGATTCGGTTCCGAATAGAAATTCAAATTATGACTTAAATCATAATCATGGAAATAATGATAATCTAGATCAAAATCAAGTCGGAATTATAATTTCCAATGAACGTAGGGCCAACTTGATCAAAAGTTGGAATTTAAATTTTAGCGGTAATCGTACTGGTCTGACGGTAGATGAATTTATTTAAGATAAAGCCAAAAATTGGTATTGGCGTTATTATAAAAAAATCGCGGGTAGAATTCAGTGGCCCGATTTTTGTCAAGCTTTACGCAGACAATTCGAAGAACGACGTAGCGATATAGATATCATAGAACAAATCCGTGAAAGAAAACAACGAAACGGAGAGTGTTTTGATGATTTTTACGAATCAATTATGTATCTATATGATAAATTAAGAGATCAGATTTCTGATGCAGACTTATTAAATATTATAAAAAGAAATTTACGGGAGGATGTACGAAGAGATCTTCTCTATGTAGACGTTTGAAACATAGACCATTTACGTTCCTTATGTAGAGCAAAAGAAGATCTAAATAACGATATACGTAAACGAAATAATTTTACTCATAAACCATATCCATCTCGGAATGTATCAGAAATTCAAACTGACGGTGTAGATTTAACTGTACCACCATTATTAGATAATAATGAGATTGGTGTAATCAATTTCAATTCTGAAAATAATGATAAAACTATTTGTTGTTGGAATTGCGAGGTAATAGGGTATCGTTTTCCCGAGTGTTTATTACCCCCAAAAATATTTTTTTATGGCTCTGGAGCTAAAAATATTTATAAGCCAAATTGCAAAATTTTTCGAACAAAAAACTTGATGAATCGGGAGTACAACAACATCAGTTACTTCCCGAAAAAGTAAATGATAAATTAAAATCGGATAAAACGAATATTTCTATTTTAAAAAGAAATATTGATAGTAGTGGTGAGTAACCACACTTATATAACATTAAACCGTATCAACAAAGATTGAAAGATTATAAACTTACTCGTAAAAAAATTTTTGATAATAAAGTTGATGGTATTACAACAATTAATAAAACAGAACCAATTAACAGATCCATAAACGCTCTTCCCTTAGATATCGTTATCATTGGAAGCATTTTAAAGCAAATCGAAATCTTGTAATTTCATCTATCACCACTTTAGAAAATGACGTTCGCTCTTATGCCGAAATAAAAGTTTTTGGGAAAAACATACTAGGTTTACTAGATAGTGGAGCGACCGCAAGTTGTATAAGTTTCGATAGTGCTAAAGAATTATTAAACTCTAATTTACGTTCTGCAAAGTTTAGCTCAGAAGTTAAAACTGCTGACGGAGGTAAACAAACGGTACGAGGTAGTATATACAGATACCACATATCGAAGCTATTCTTAGTCGGTTACCAAGAGCAAAAATTATTTCAAGTTTAGACTTGAAAGACGCTTTTTGGCAGATACCTCTTGAAGAAAAATCGAGAGAGAAACGGCATTTTCCATACCAGGTAGACTACTTTATCAATTTAAAGTCATGCCATTTGGAGTATGCAATGCTCCTCAAACTATGTGTAGATTGATGGATTTAGTAATTCCACCACATTTAAAAAATGAAGTTTTTGTTTATTTAGACGATTTATTGATAATTTCGGAAACTTACGAAGATTATATGAAAATATTATCTACAGTTGCTGAACACCTTCGTAAAGCGGGATTAACAATAAATGTAGGAAAAAGTAAATTTTGTTTAAATGAAGTAAAATATCTAGGTTTTGTAGTAGGTAAAGGCGGTCTTAGAGTAGATTCAGATAAAGTTAGTGTAATAGCTGACTATCCAGCACCAAATTCAGTACCACAAGTTCGCAGATTTCTAGGAATGGTCGGGTATTACAGACGTTTCCTTGAAGATTATGCAACATTATCTACCCCAATAACTGATTTATTAAAAAAAGGTCGATCTAAATTCGTTTGGACTGATGAAGCTGATGTAGCTTTTCGTAAAATTAAGAATTCGTTGTCGTGTGCTCCTGTTTTAATTAATCCTGATTTTTCGCGTCCTTTTGTGATCTAGTAATAGTGGTGTAGGTTGCGTGTTAATTCAAGTAGATGATCAAGGAAACGAACGTCCTGTAGCTTTTATGAGCAAAAGGTTAAATTCAGCTCAAAGAAATTACACAGTCACGGAAAAAGAATGTTTAGCGCAATAATGGGAATTCAGAGCATATATTGAAGGACACCAATTTAAAATTATTACCAATCATGTATCCTTAAAATGGCTAATGTCACAGAACGATTTAGCTGGTAGATTAGCTAGATGGAGCTTAAAGCTTCAAGGTTTTGATTTCGTTATTGAACATCGTCGTGGTAGTCTAAATACAGTACCAGACATTTTATCGCGAATTTTGGAAGACGAAAATACAATAAACGAAATCGATATAATAGGTCTAGAAATAGATTTAAATTCAGAAGCATTTGCTTATGATGATTATGTAAATTTTAGAACCCTAATCGCAGAAAATCAGAATAAATATCCTGATGTCCAAATACTTGACAATTATCTTTACAAACGCGTAGAGAATTCTACAGGTAATATTTACCAAGAAGAACGTGCTTGGAAATTATGGGTACCTGATCAACTTACAAATATTGTCATTGAACGCGCCCATAATCCACCAATAGTTGCACATGGTGGTATTTCAAAAACTTTAGAGCGTTTACGCAGGAATTTTTATTGGCCAAAAATGGCAATCCAAGTTCGAAATTTCGTAAGAAATTGTGAAATTTGTAAACAATCGAAATCTCCGAATCAAACTTTGAGACCTTTAACGGGTTCACAAGCTATATCGGAACGTCCTTATATAGGTATATTAATAGTTCTTGATCATTATTCGAAATTTCATTGGTTGAAACCATTAAAAAAATTTACATCCACTCCGATTTGTAAATTTATTGAAGAAGAAATTTTTCATACTTACGGAGTTACAGAATTAATTATCAGTGATAATGTTTCTCAATTTATGTCAAATATGTTCAATGAACTTTTAAATAATTATAGTGTCAAACACATGTATACAGCTTTATATTCACCTCAAGCCAACGCGTCACAAAGAGTAAATCAATATTGTCTGGCATCAGAGCGTATTTAGTAAAAGACCACACTAAATGGGATAATAATTTGTCCAAAATAAGTGCAGCTTTGCGTAGTTCTATGCATCAATCAATCGGGTATTCCCCTTATTTTGTGTTTTGTGGCCAAAATATGATTAATGATGCTACTTCCTATAATCTACTTAGAAATATCAATAGCTTAGATCAGGGTGAAGTTAGTTTAGACAAGCTTGACCAAATCCAGCTAATCAGAAATCAAGTTGAAGAAAATATCAAGAAAGCATACGATAGAAACATTAAAACATACAATTTGAGAGCAAAGAAAGATGAAAATTTTGTATTAGGACAAGAAGTTTTTCGTAGGAATTTTACATTAAGCAAAGCTTCAGATAAATATAATGCAAAACTTGCTCCCAAATTTGTTAAATCTATAGTACTAAAGAGCTTAGGTAGTTCATTATATGAACTAGCAGATCATAAGGGTAGAAGCGTTGGTATTTATCACGCAAAGGATATTCGAAAATAGTATCATAGGTTGAGTAAAAACTATACCAAAATATATTTGTATAAATTTATAAGATAGAATTCAATTTATTTAATCATCCATTAATAGACAACAATCTTATTAATAAATTATTGATTAACCAAAGTATGTATATATATATATATGAATTTTGATTAGACAACGAAAATACCAGATTTCCATATCCATAAGAATAGGTAAGGAGAATAAATTAATAAAATATATATTTCAGTTTAGCAATTATGATGGACGAGAGAGAGTTGGAGGAGTACTTATCTTGGGATATCCCTCGAACTTCTACCACTCGCGAGCATTTGAGAGATGCCCCAGAAGAAACGGAGGTTTCACCTCCATCGTCCGCAGGTGAGCGTGAGGTATTCCCTCAAACCCTGCTACCACCACATTCACCACCTCGTACACCACCACGTCCACCGCTACCACCACGTAACATAGGGGAAAAGCAGTATGACGTGCAGACTCGTGAAGGGGTGTGGTTTAAGTTGTCATATGAGGAGTTGAGCAATATCCCTCTGCAGCAGGTGTTAAAGCAGGGCAGGAAACATCGCACCATATTCCTGAAAAACGGCGGTCGAGTGCGGGTAAAGTGGACGAGAGGAAGATGGGAATATTACATTTGCCGTGAAGAAAAAAATAAAAAAAATAAAAATAATCGGCAGCGGCGCAAGCAAAAACAAAAGGAAAAAAAAACAGATTCAACAACAACATCAATTACCACCTCAAGCGGTCCCAGCTGAATTATTTGGATGAAGATTTAATTTTTATTTTGAATTATTTTGAATTATTTTTTTTATTATTTTTTTTTTTTTTTTTGAATTATTTTGAATTATTTTTTTTATTTTGAATTATTATTTTTTTATCTAGCTATTAAGTTTTTTTTTTATTTTTTTATTGGTAGTATTGAATTATATTACAAAAATTTCTTGAACTATTTCGGGATTAATTATTATTATTTTTTTTAAAACCATCATACAGTTCCGTTTCGCTGGTAATAACCGCCAACGTATCTGTTCTGTAATGGTTCATTTTTTTATATATGAGTTAATGGCATTAAAGATTGAATATCAGTTAATGGCATTAAAGATTGTATCGATTATTAAGTCAAGACACAACCCCGTGTAGAACTTATCAATTTTAGAACTTATCAATCTGAACCAGTTCCATGTTCCAACATAAAAAAAAATAAGAAAAAGAAAACTTGTAGTTTATCCCCACAAAAATAAATTATATGGAATAAAAATTATTATGGAGTTATTATGTAAATAAGTAATCCTATTTATGTTTTATCTGATTTTTAGGGAATTTACCTAAATTATCATTTTGATAATTTTTTTTGAATTCTAGTAGAATTCATAAAGTTCAATAATCTTTAAAATCAATTATTAATTACATTTTGTATGTGTTAGTAATGAATTTTATTAAATTTCCGTAATTTATTATGAATCAAGCGTTATTTTTTAAAATACAACTATCAAATTCATAATTTTTAATTAGAACCATTGTTCAAAATGATATAAATACCCTTAAAATCGGTGGTAGAAAAAAAAAGTGGACAGTCCAAATTTTGACATCAAATGGAAGACAGGTATTCCCTGGGATTCATTTTCTAATTTTATTAATAGTCTGGTATTACCTGGCTATTTACGAAACTAGAAATTTGAATTCATTCCTTTTTCTTTTTTTTTATTTCGCGATTAATATCTAATATTCTTGTTTGGAATATTTTTTTTTTTTTTTTTTACTTGGGATTTCTTTGTAAATCACCTAAAATTATGGATAAGGAAATCTTGGAATTTTTTTATTTTTATGGTTGAATTCATATATATATTTAATATTTAATTATTGCGTGGTTTATTCAGACATTTTAGTTTCAATAAGTTCAAGAAATTTCAGTATTAGGTTTTATTTTATTTCTTTTTGTTGAAAATATGGAATATTCTACCCAAATTTTAACTTAATTTTTTTTATTAATATAAAAATTTAGATTTTTTTTATATATTAATTGCATTCGATTTTTTTTTTTTTTTTTTTTGATATTTTGTAGATTTATTTGATATTATTTATTATAAACTCAAATAAAGAAGAATCTCATATTCGTATAGGAATATGAATAATTTGTTTCTTTTCAAATAAGGCTTTTTTTTATTTTTCCTTAGCTTGATTTAAGATTTTTATGAGATTATGCAGTGAGTGAGTGAGTAAGTAAGATTTGAATAGTATATATATAGGGTGATCATACATTTAGGATTATTTTAGGATTTTAGTATTGGAAGCTGATTTATATTTCATATATTCTGCCACTGATAAGCTATAATATTAGTAGCTGGTCTCAATGTAGTAATGCTATCATTAACGAAGTTCAAAGATTAATGAATAAAGCAATAAAGGCTATATTTAATCTAGCAGTATTAACGCCAAGCAGATATATTTATGAAAATTATAATTTCCTGAATCTTAGGCAGCTTATATACATTGAAAAAGTGAAATTTATTTTTAAGTTAAGAAAAGGGCTTATTAAATCTAATATTCAACTAAGGTCTAATAAGGATGTTCACAGTTACAACACAAGGAGCGCTCATCAATTGAGGCTCTCTTTACCGAGAACTGATCGTAAATTAAGAAGTTCAAAATTATAATATTGTATAGATTAATTTAATATTTGTTTTTCTTTTATTATTTAAAATTGTTATTAAATTTATTTGTATTGAAATAATCTGTTATTTAAAGTAATAATCAATTCCTTCTTCTCTAATACCAGCGAAGGCTGACTGAGGAGTCGTATAAAGTTAAATTTACTATTTTATTATGTAATATACTTTGTTTATACAAGTAATATATATGTGATTTTTCTAAATAAATAAATAAATAAATTTCTAAAATTAAAAAAAAAAAAAAAAAAAATATGTTTGCTGAGGAATTTGATGTCATACAGGCATCAGAATTTTATGTTGTTTGGTTTTCTTATTTGGACTCATGTTCGGTCTAGTGGTCGTTTTCTCTTTAATCATCTTATCGAATTCTCATTTAGAAGGTTTACTGCTTCTTCGTTATCATAGTTGATCAATCTGGTTCGATGCTTTTCAGCGAATTGTGTAATTTCTTCGTCAATTGTGTTTATATTTAGGTCTCTATGAAGGTCAGAATTTCAGGCATACCATGGTGCATTAATCATGTTGCGGATGACTTTGTTTTGGAATCTTTGGATTTTGTCAATGTGGCATCTGCTGACACAGCCCCAGAGCTGTTTTCCATACAACCAAATCGGTTTTAGGATTTGATTGTATATCAGGATTTTATTTTGAGTTGTTAGTCATGATTTTCATCCTATTAACCAGTAAATTTTCCTATATTTTAAGTTTAGCTCGAGTAATTTTATCTTTATATAATCTTTCCATTTTAGTTTTCCGTCCAGGCTCAGGCCAAAGTATTTCACCGTGGAGCCATACGGAATAGTGTCACCATTCATTTGGACTTATGTATTGTTATTTATTTTCTTGTAAGTAAAGTTGATATGTTGGAATTTTGTAGCGTTTATTTTCATATTCCATTCGTTTGTCCATTCATAGATGTAGTTGTTTGCTACTTGTAGTTTATTTGTGTCATCTTGCAGGTTTTTGTCGATAGCTAGCATTGTTGTGTCATCCGCAAAGATACCGGTCAGAATGTCGTCTTGCAGTGATAGGTCACTGGTGAATAGTAAATATAATGTTGGTCCGAGGGAACTCCTGCTCTGATTTCTGTTAGGTCTGAGTACTCATTTTCGTGCTTAATTCTAAAGAATCTATTTTCCAAATATGACGTCAGGAATTCAACGTATTGTATTGGTAGTTTTTGTTTTAGTTTATAGATCAGTCCTTTATCAAACGATTTGACACTTTGTCAAAAGCTTGTGCAATGTAAATAAAAGTGGCGGAGCATAGTTTTCTTTCTTCAAGAGATTGCTCTATTTCGTTTGTAATGCGGTGAACTTGATCAATTGTAGAATGTTTCTGTCTGAAGCCAAACTGATGACTAGGAATGAAGAGATCGTTGTCTATTATAAGTTTCAATTTGTTTAGAAATAGTCTTTCCGTTATGGTTCAAACAAGCTCGACTGACGACGGACGCAACGGACGGACAAGAAACGCATAAGAATTTTCGATGGAGCAAACTCGACGGTTGAGACGGACAGTTTATAAACAATTTTTTTTTGTAAACAAAACTATGTACTTATACTTTAAATTAATTTTTCACACTTATAATTCACTCAAAAAAAATTTAGAATGTCAAATAAATTTATTTTAATTCAAAATTTTGAAAAGTACCTATTTTATATCCGTCGTGTCCGTCGAAAATTGAAATCGATTGAACTTTTGCGTCCATCGTGTACGTCGCGTCCGTCGTGACTTTGCTCAGTTTCATTATATTCCTATACATTTCAACTTTTTTTCGACATTTGAATCCGTCTCCGTTGCGTCCGCCGCGTCGAGCTAGTTTGAGGAGTTAGTTTTGAAATAATCGGTAATAATGATATAGGTCGGTATGATGTGACGTCATTTGGTGGCTTTCCAGGCTTTTGAATCATGACTACCTCCGCTACCTTCCAGATGGCAGGGAAGTGTTTTAGTTGAAACGAAGCGTTTATTATATTTGTTAGCATAATAATAGCTTTTTTCGGCAAATTATTTAAGATTTCTGATGTGATAAGGTCATAGCCAGCTGCTTTTCTTTTGTTGAATTTATTCTTGATTGTCGTCTTTACTTCATTTGGAGTCACTAGTGGTATGTTTTGTGATGTTGTTGTTAGAAGATCGTCTGAAGGGGTGCATTACTTCATTTGGAGTCACTAGTGGTATGTTTTGTGATGTTGTTGTTAGAAGATCGTCTGAAGGGGTGCATTTAGAGTTGTCATTTGGTTGAAAAACTTCGGCCAGATGTTCCGCAAATGCTTTGGCTTTTTCTTGGCTGTCACGGGCCCATGTACCATCTCTGTTTTTAACTGGTGGGTTATACGGTATTGGTTTATTTAAATATTTTGTTGCTTTCCACAGCGAGTAGTCTGTTCTTTCTGTAGGCGTCAAGTTTTCCAGGTAAGCACCAATGTTCTTATCTTTAAAATTATTTATTTCTCTTTTCAGGTTATTTTTTTTTTTTTTTTAATATGCGGCCTCACTAGCAACGATGAAGGTGATATCACACGAGGATATTACAATCTACGTCGACAGTCAGGCTGCCATCAGGGCGCTTGATTCAATGGTAATAAAATCAAGCTTGGTTGGAAGATGCAGAGCTGTGCTTCAGACACTCTGCAGAATTAGTACGATAAAACTTTGTTTGGTACCTGGTCATTGTGACATATACGGGAACGAGCAAGCTGATGAACTGGCTAGGAAGGGCTCTGAAAAGGATATATAGGTCGCTGATCAATCTATTCTTGTCCCATTGGGTGTAGTGAAGAAAGAGATTGACAGAATCACAGAGAAGAAGGTAGCTGAAATATGGGTCAATACCAACACCTGTCAGGTGACCAAAGGACTTTGGCCAGAGAGGAACCTTAGCAGGACAAAACTGCTTTTATCATAGAACAGGAGCAACCTGAGAATGTCGGTGGGCATAATAACAGGGCATTCCCTATTAGGAAAATGGCCAAGAGGTTGGGGCTAACCACGGTGGACTCATGCAGAGAGTGCCAAGACTTGAGTGTAGCGGAAGATATCAGTCACATGCTTTGTGACTGCCCTGCATTAAGCAGGAGTAGGTATCGCATTTTAGGTAACTACCGGTTCGATGGACTTGAAGAGTTGGTAAGGATCCCGGTCAGGGATCTGCTAAGGTTCGTTAAGAATGCGGGGTGGCTTGAACAGCAGTAGAGGGTAAAGATTGTTGTTAGTCAAGGGGATACCTATGGGCCAACTAGTGGCCTAGTGCTGGGGATATAATCCCCCCCTTACTAACTAACTAACTTTCAGGTTATTTTTGTCTACTGGGTCTCTCGTGAGTTGTCATCTTCTTCTTGCCCTGCGCTTTTCCACCACTAACTCCTTGATGTTTATGGCGTAGTTAATGGATATATTCCGGGTGGTTGTCAATTTCGTATTTTTCCATGCTGCGTTCTGGATGTTGCTCGTCAATTTTTCTGTTTCATTTTCTAGTTGAGTCTTAGATTGTATTTTGGTTTTCAGGTTTATCATATTTTCTAGGTCAATTCTGAAGCTTTGCCAATCGGTGGTGGAGTTGGTAAGTGCAGGATATAATTTTCTGGTAGCTAGCTTGTTGCTGATGGTCAGTATTACAGCGGAATGATCCGAGTTTAAGTCAAAATTGTCATCCATGTTTATGTAGTTATTAGAAATCTTTTTAGTCACGAAGAAGTCTAGAACGTCAGGTACCTTATTATTGTATGTGGGCCAATATGTTGCCATACCTGTCGAGTGAGTATTGTAATTTAAATGTGTCAGTGCAGCTTTAAGTTCTCTAGCTTTAGTAGTGGTTAGTCTGGAGCCCCAGTCCACGTGCTTGGCGTTGAAGTCAATTTATTAATGATGTCCATATAATCTTGTTTTTTTAGGTTATGTCTAGGTGGAAAGTAGACTGCTCCTCCGTCAATTTCTTGTTGTCTGTATTAACAACCACTGTTGTCAGTTGCACTTCTTCTTTTTTTAAATCATGGTCAAGATAATGGTTAATATTTGCTCTGATAAGTATTGCACTTCCTCCTCTTGCTTGATTGTCAGGATGATTTGTTAAGTATGTTTTGTATCCTTTTATTGCGATGAACGTTTGATCTGTTGGGTGTGTTTCTGATAAGAGGCATGCGTCAATTTTTTGAATGTTGAGAAAAATTTATAATTCTCTTGTCTTGTTTTTTACACCGTTTGCGTTCCATGTTGCTATCTTAAATGAGTTGTGGGTCATAACTGCGCTTTTTAGGTTTGTGATGTAGGATTGATTGACTCCAATTTGTCTAGTCTGATTGATAAATTCCTAAATAAGATGTAGATGTCTGTTAGTATTGATGATGTGTCTTTTTCGTTTATCGCCGAGTTTGTGTTGTTAGGTGTTTTTTCTTGTGTATTTTTTCTTACCATTTGTGCGTATGAAATTGTATTCGTTCTTTGATGACTAGCTCTGGAAACGCTTACATTGGGGAATTTGCTTGTTGGTTCTTAGTGCCTCGATTTTGACTTTCATATGATGCAGATATTTAATTACATAAATCTTTTGAATTTCTTCATTGTGCTCAATCGTTAGCAATAACAGAGGTAGTTTGGTGGTGTATTCTATTCCGTTAATTTTTTTTTATTATCTTGTTTTCCACGTTAATTATTTTAAATCTGTCAATTCGTTTTTAATTAGCTCTGTGTCGCATGAAGGATGTAGAGTCTTGCCATAACTTTGATAGGTATTGATTGCTTGTTTTCAAAAGAGTGCCACTCTAATTGAAGGTCATCAGTTTAGTTAGTAATCTATAGTCTGTATCAGTATTAACATTTATTTTTAGCTGGTTATTGTGTAGCATTTTAGCGTCAAAGTTTACATTATTTGTCTTTAGTTTTTGTGATATATCATTGTAGTTTTTTATGTTGCTGAAGAAAACCGGGGGGCTTGAGGTTTCTTGCGTCTGGATAGGTTTAATTATGCTGTGCCTTGCTGATGTCGTCGGTGTATCCAATAATTCGTTTTCGTTCAAATTGTCCGGTTGATATTGTGTATCTAAAAGTCGAAAAGGGTTATTTGGTAAGTGACCTTCGTTTTGTACTATTAATAGTTTATTTCTTTTTTCAGGCTTCTTGGTGGATAACTGACTGGGTGCTGGAGAACCACTGTTTTGGATAGTAAAGCTATATTTTCTTCCTTTTTTCTTTAATTTTGGTAATATCCATTCCGTTTCAGCTGTTATTTCGATGTTTTTGGTCGTATTTGTCGCTTTCTTTAGTCTAGATAGCTAAAATTATGTTTTTCAGTTCACTGTTTTCTTTCTTTACTTCTTCTAGATCTTTTTCTGATCGTTTTATTAATAAATCTCTTTGTTCGAATTTAATTTGTTTTATACGTTCAATTTCATTTTCCAGTTTTCTTATTGTATCTATGTCATCAACTAATCTAGTCTGTTAATGTCCTTTTTCTGGAGAGTTATCGTCGGATGACTTTTCTTTTCTTTTCGACTTTTGTCCCTGCCGTATATTGTTCGCAATATTTTCTGTTGAATTATCTCTGCTATATTTGCCTTGCTGGTAATTTTTTGCAGTTTTCGCTTCACTGAATTCGGTTGACACGGATTGCTGCTGTGCGACAGTTTACTGCCTTGTCGTTGGTGAGAGAAAATAATTCTTTCATTTGCTCCCTCTAATGTGTTTAGGTTGGTTAACGATTGACTTTTTGGTGGGGATCGTCCAACTTTTATGCTACCCTTAAAAGGGTCCAGGATGCCTTTACGTATAAGTACAGTATCTTTGTCTGACACTATGGGCTGTGACTCCACCATGACTGCAGGGGGATTGACCCCGATGATCATATCCACTGGCGACTTAGCTGAAACAGCCAAGTCCTCGCCGCCAGCCGTGAGTTCTGGCGACACTTTGGCAGATATCCCTGCCGAGTCTTGTACTATTCATTATTAAATTTTGATTGTATTTTACCTACTACCAGGAAAATAACTGCTGTCCCTCTGGGAAACAGACGCAGACCAGGGAGCCGCCTACTATAGGAACGACGCTTCTGGATTTGGGCGCATTAATTGCTTGGCCTGAAATCAAATCAGTTGCCCAGTGACCACCGCGAGGAGGTGCAATGAATACTTGGTGGCATCCGGCACAGTTGCGACGCTGGAAAGTTTCGTGGAAACTAACGATCAGCGCTTCCCCTGTCGATACCCCATAATATTAGATGATGTTAATCGAAAGTTAAACACCTTTAATAAACCAATGAAAGAAACATTAGAGGAAATAAGAACAAATACAACTAATAGTGTTAGAAAAAAGAAAAAATGGATGTCTAATGAAATATTACTACTGATGTATGAGAGGAGAAAATTCAAGAATAATAATAAGGTTGACTACAAGGAATTAAATAAAGAAATAAATAAAAATAGATAAGCTAAAACAAACTTCTGGGAGCAACCGTTTCGTGAAACACAACAGCTTCAAGCTGCACAAAAAGGTTAAGTCAGGCACCGGAAAAACGAAAAGAAAGATACACAGTAATCTGAAGGACAAGAATGGTAAATTATAGCGTACCCTGAAATGAGAATTTAGAGATGGAAGGAGTACGTTACAGAACTTTTCAGTGATGATAAATATAACACGTCAAACTTTATAAAGGGAAGTATAACTGATCAAAATTAATTATGAGAATTAATAGAATTTATCAGAATGATATTTATAAGGGGTCTACTTCCCTTTTACTATACTTTACCTTTACTGAATCTCTAATCTAGTACGTTTGTAGTTAATCCTACTACAATTGACCATTACTGAAACTCTAGATACAAGAATGAAAGATTATATTATTTTAGTATTATTTATTAGTTTTTAGTCGCATATTACTATTTATAAAGGAAAGTAATTTTAAAAAATGTTTTTTTTATTTATTTATTATTTCATACTTTTTAGTCAGTCAAATATTTTAAGTTTTACACAATATATTTGATCGACTAAAAACTGTAGAGTTTTTATATTGTTTATATATTTTTACTATAATATAACATATTATAGTAAAAAATATATATTTGAGCGGTTAATAATAAATAGCTCTAACTCATGTTTCACGAAAAGTCACTTGCAAAATTAACGGCTCATATATATATATTTTAATATATACATAATATATGTATATTTTTTTATTTTTTGGCCCCGTATGGCGCTTCTTTCCGTGAAACATGACCCAACGAGATGTACTCATCGAGACCTTTAATTTCATACCCCACATGTTTTTTTGGGCCCCATTTTCCAGGCCCCCGCATGGTTCTTGTTGCCCCAAAAATATCTGTTCTTCCAGATCTTTAATTTGATGCCCATATGATTTTTTTTTCATTTTTGACCCCATTTTTTGGGGGCCTACTTGGTCCCAGTTACCCGAAACATTACCCAACGTGACGTACTCATCAATACCTTTAATTTGATACCCCACATGACTTCTTTAAAAATAGGCCCCATTTTTTGGGGACCCCACATGGTCCTAGTTACCCGAAACACTACCCAACGAGATGTACTCATCAAGACCTTTAATTTGATACCCCACATGACTTTTTTGAAAATAGGTCCACCCCCCGCCCCCTCGCCGGGTCCTGAAAATTATGTGGCACCGACTGGGTAAACGCTGGAGCTTAAGTTCCAAATTTGCGTTAAATCGGTTAAGCCGTGTAGTAGCTATGCCCAGGTGAGGAAAATATGAATTGTAAATTTAATAAAAGGAAATTAATAATAATTTCAGGCCCCACATGACCCGCGTTGCCCCCAAACATTCCTTTACTTACCTCAAAGATATCTACTCTTCCAGACCTTTAATTTGATACCTTTCATGATTTTTTTTCATTTTGGGCCCCATTTTTGGGGGGCCCCACTAGGTCCTAGTTGCCCGAAATACTACCCAACGAGATGTGCTCATCAAGACCTTTAATTTGATACCCCACATGACTTTTTAGAAAATAGGCCCAACCCCCCGCCCCCTCGAAGGGCCATAAAAGTTATTAAAGTACCGAGTGATTAATAACACGAGCTTAAGTTTCAAATTTGAGTTAAATCGGTAAAGCCGTTTAGGAGCTATGCCCAGGTGAGGAAAACATGAATTGTGAATTCAATAAAAGGAAAGTAATATATATTAATATGACAAATTTTATTTAAATTTGTGAGTTTGTGTGTTGATTCTGCAATATGAAAATCTAACTATATTAAAAAGCGTATATTTAGCTATACTTGACCAATATTAAAATGATTTGTAGGTTCCCGAAATATTTTTTCTGGGAATTGTTACTACAATCCTGTAGTAGGTAGTACTCCTCATCAATAACTTTTTCGATATCGAAATCTATTTCCATTTCTTGAATTTCAAAATGTATTTTCATTTATTGATGTTAATATTATGGCGACTTTTATTCAATACATTATACAACTTTTTACCATTTTTTTTCTTAGAACCTTTAAAATGTATATGAATTGATTTACTATCAATTTATTTTCTATTTGTCTTTATATAATATAACACTTCCGGTCTTATTAATAATTATTTTATATTTCGTAACTTTTCACAACTTATTTTTATTTTTTTCGACACAAAATATCCAAAACACAAAACATTGAAAACACAAATTTTTATATTTGATACTTATATTTTATAAACATATGTTTATATATTAAAAGTAAAGGTTAAGCTCTTCCTATCTGCGGCTTAAGATAAACCTCACTTTAAGGAAGGCTTATCTTTAAGCTTGCACTGAGAAACCAGAAAATAAGTTAAACCGAAGCTTAAGCTCTGGCAAAGGCTTAAGCTTCCACTGTGAAATTCGCCCTTAATGTTTACTCCGAATACATTTTTAAGAACTCTATATTAAGCAGTGGTGCAGGTATTCGGATCAATGAACAAGTATAAAAAATATGAGATTTGCTTAATTTAATTAAATTAATTTAAGTAAAAATAAGTATTTTGTTTTTAGCAAAAATAGCATTGTAACGATGGCCTTACGTTGAATAATGTTATGTTACAAAGGGTGGATAAGATACAGTATTTAGGAACAGTTATATACATAGTACAGCCAACAACCGTAGCGCAATTAATGCAGATGCAGGGACAGAAGAAGCATATCGTGGATAAAAAATTAAGTCCAGTGGTGAGATGTTTCTACGATCAAGCTGTATAGAGCTGTTAAAGACAAAGTCCGTTTTTAAACACTGGTAACCAACATCACTAACGGATAGGAACCTAAAGAACAATATTTTATACGATCATAGTTTTTGTTTTATTTCAAAAAGAAGTAACAGCTCTCTTATTGATACCCCCTGTACATAACTAGTGTAAAATCTTATGTGGGTTTAAAATTAATTTTTAAAAAGTAATAAAGGGAACACGGCAACTCTGGAAGTGTAAAAAAGCAAAAATAATTATCTTCGATTAAATTTGTTAAATAATTAATTTGTCTAAAATAAAGTAAAGAAATTGTGAAAAATAATATATAGACTAATTAAAAGTGCCAATATTAAATTAAGGATAAGTAAAAAATATTGTTGAGTAGTTTATTAATTTTATCATTTTAGTAATTTTTCAAAAACCACTATACAAAAAAAAAACAATATATGTAAAACAATATATGGCTGCATCATCAAATACTGCTGAGATTGTAAATTTGATGAAAAATTTGCTAAAAGAAGAATTACAAAGAATTAAAGTGGATATTGATAAGTTATCTGTTGATTCCAAAGATAGTAATATAAAATTGAAAGAAACACTGGATGTAAATATAAAGAATCAAACTAAGCTTACAGAAGAAACCCTTGCATTGAGAAAAAAAGTGGATGAAAACGAAAATAAAGTGGCAAATCAAGAAAAAATTCTTGAACAATTAACGGAGAAGTTTGAAAAGAAATTTACATTACAGGAAGAAGAGCTAGATAAATTAACGGAAAGATTTGATAAACAACACAAGAAAAATAATTTAATTATTTTCAACATTGAAGAGACTGAAAAAGAAGATCTTTTAAAATCAGTGATTTCGTTTCTTGCAAAAAATTTAATGTTCATATACATAGTGCCGGAGGACATAAAATTGTTTAAGAGAATTGGTAAAAGCTTTGAATATATATGTAAGAGGAGTTAATTTCAAACACTTTTTTTTCATACCGATTTTTCTAAAGCCAATTTTAAAATTATGGTTCTTTTGAATGTATTTGTGATTTTTCTTAATTTATGTTTGTATTGTACATGTCTTTCATTATGCATATGCACAAGCAAAGACGCTATAATATCAAGATGTACAGTAATATATTTTTCATTATTTTTCACTATTTTTACATTATTTTTCACTGAACTTTTGCCAAAAAACAGATTTGTAATAAATATGGTTTGAAAAGAAAAATTATTATATATATGGTTTTGATATTAGATAATTCAGTAATTTAACACAAAATATTTTTTATTTTCGTTAAATTTTTTTCGTTATATATTTTTAGAAAATAAATGAATGATAATAGTAAGGGATAAAAAACATGTTGAGAAATAGGAAAGAAATATAAAATATATTTTATAATATTGAACCATATATGCGTCTTTAACCTATTTTGTTTCTTCTTGCATTTTTTGTTTTGTTTTTCAAGGCCAAATTTTTCAATTTATTTTGAAAAATTAATTTTCATATTTTAGAATTTTAAGTTTTAAGTGGAATCAATTAGGAGTGTTTTGTGACGGACTTTGAAGTAAAAAAAATCGACTTTGATTGTTGAGGTCGGCACTCTATGTGACTACGTAGGACCCTGAAATTGTATGGGATTACTTAGGTGAAGAGGGTAAGTTCTGAAAAATCTGAAAAAATCATTAATTTTGGTAATATAAACAAACATATCTGATATTTTATATGAAAAACTGAAAATGCCATCACTATTTATGTATTTAAATATTATATAATATTATGTAAAATATTACTAACTAACTAGAGTTATCTGGCAAGGTACGCCTAATTTATATAAATTTATATAAAATTACAGAATTTGTATGTATGTATTGTAAAAATTTATTTGTTGTATAGCGCGAAATAGTTTTCTACATACATATTTCATTCAAGCTGCTAATTAGGGGTACCTTGCCCGATTAATCGTAGTTAGTTATAAATATTACAGTTAAATTAATTTTTACTCTTTTTATTTTATAATTATACAACTTTTTCATTTTATCAATTTTTTTACAACTAAATTTAATTAAGACAAGTGTATAAATTGATTCAATACTTTTAATATTATGGTATTGATGGTTTCTTTTGAATTCCTTCATGAAATTTTTTGATTTTTCAAAACATATATCAGTAATAATTTTCTTTGAATTAAAAAGATGGTTTAATTTATTTATCAAATAAATTAAACCATTCAAAGGTTTCACAATTAATAAAATAAAAAGAGTAAAAACTAATTTATGCTGTACTAAAAAAAACAATAAAAATGTACAAAAATTATTACTGTTATAAAACCAAACTTGAGTTTAATATATATAAATATATATTATATATGTGGGATAGCAGCACCGGCGTTAGCCAAAATTACCAGAATGTTGCCTACTCTGCTGGTCGCCGGCGCCTATCTTTATAATAAACTAACGTTTCATGTGACATGAAAGAAGAACAAATCGCTCTCTTCAAAAAAAAAACCTCGAGTCGATCAGTCAAGTAAAATCGTTAATCAATCAATTATATTTCGTCATTAAAAAAAACGTTATTAAAATCATTAAAGTAAATCTATTAAATTAAAGGAATCATTGAAATAATTTGCTAAAAGAATCATTCAGATCACATTTTTATTATATTTAAATATTACTATTATATACTTACAACTAAACTATCTCCTACTTATGAAATTAAATTTGCTAAAAATAAATTATAATTCCATTTAAGTTCGAATAATCGTCTTCTTATTTTTCTATAATCCCATATATATATATTTATGTTCATTAAAAAAGTTGCATTAATATTTAATTTTTAATTCCAAATAATTAAATCAGAAGTATTACTTTCTTATTTTAAAGAACTAGATTTATGTACATCAAATGTTGGTAGCAGAAGAAATAGGGTTTTGAAGGCATTGGCTGTAACCTCATGGGGCAAAAGTAAAGAAACCATCATCACAACATACAAGGCAATTGGCAGATCCATTTTCAATTATGCCGCCCCAGTCTGGACTTCCTTCCTGAGTTCAACTCAATGGACGAAGATCCAGACAAAACAAAATGCTGCACTTCGCATCGCTACGGGATGTGACTCCATTACCCATCCCGACAACCTCCATGATAAAAAGTTCATCCTTCCTGTCAGGCAACACAATGAATTTATAACCATCTTCTTACTTCACCAGTGTTCTGAACTGTTGGTTTACTTAATATGTAAGCCGCATACATCCCACTCAACAGACAGGTCATCGGTTATTATAAGGCAACTGGTACGATAACATTTACTCGACTAACTCAACGGCTGGGGTGGTTCTTGTCTACCTTATAATAACCTCGAAGAAGTTATAAATACGCGTACCATTTTTGGTAACAAGTGGGCTTGAGAAACCATTTACAGGTACCCACGACATTGTTACGGACCAAATTTATACAACAAAAAAAAACTATTAACATGTGACCATCGGACATTACGCGAATATATGCAAACGGGAATTAACAGAAAGTACAAAAAAAACTATTGAAGTTACTATAATTAAAACAATATTAATTTTACTAACAAAAGTACCACAAAAAAAATATTAACAAAAAAAAACTTTATATAAGTGAAACTAAAACCGACTTTCCATTTGGCAACAACATAAATTTCCGCGGTAAATTAGGTGTTACCATATCTCCATGAACAGCTTTTGACCGAATTAAATATAAGCTTGGTCCCTTAATTTTTTCCATTAATTTACGAACTACTTATACATTATTATTTTTTTGCATATTTTTAGGCACACGGTAAATTCGTTATTTCAGCGATCCACCATGGTTTGTTTACTTCAACGAAGTTAACATTTTGACCCGCGTAAATAAAATATAACACAAATAATTTCCATTTTACGATATATAAATTTATTTATATAAAAGAACTATCATTTATTTATAGTATGCATAACTATATATGTATATCAATCAAACAAAAATAAATATAGATTAAAATTTTTTTTATATATATGTAAATCATCATACCTATAATATGATCAATCATTCATAATTTTAATAATAATTTTTATAACAATAATTAAGTTTTATTGTAAATCATTTTTATAACAAAAATTAAATTATTGTACCAATTCCAAAATTATTTATATTTTTATTGAATTATTTATTTTAGAATTTAGTAAAAATACTATTTTAACATAATGGTTTTAAATTATACCATAATAATTTTAAATCTTATTAATGACAATTTACACTATCACGTATTTTCAATATAAATTTAGTTTTGGTACAAAATTAACTTTTTTTTATACTACATATTACTTTTAATCATTTTAGAAATGTAGTTTTTTTTTTTTTTATTTAATTTATGAAATTTTTACTTTAAATTTTAATGAAAAATGATCAAAATTATATAAAACAATAAATGCAATTTTATTTTTTACACTCACCAATAATTTTCCGCAACACTCCATGTACATGTAGTTGCTTCAATTCTTTTTTTTTTATGCACTAAAATAAAATGTTTATATAATTTTACATACTAATTATTAGTATCTTTTAAACAATGGTTAAATCCATTTTTTTCTTTACTTTACAGATATTTTTTTTTTTATTTTTATATTTATAGTATGACATTTACTGATTTACTCTACACAAAATTTTATATTTTTATATTATGTAATATTTACTCTACACATTTTTATATTGGTATTAACTTTTTTTTATTATTTTAACTACCATAAGTCACTATATTATTTTTATTTTATGTATGATTTCCAAGATCTATAATTAATAGAATTATTTTGATGTTTCTACATCTGCATTTTATCTTTATCATACATATGCCAATTATAAAAGATGAAATCTCAGGTGCTGGATAAACTGCTACATTCCATTTTTTTTTTATTTTAACTATTAAAATGTTACCATTTTAAAAATCTATACCAGACAAAAACATTCTATACCAGACAAAAAAAATCTAATCCAGGCATAAAAATCTAAACCAGGTATAAAAAATCTAATCCAGGCATAAAAACCCTATTTTTAAAATAGAAATATAATTTATTAATTAACCGATTTTAACTAAAGTTAAATATTTTTTTACCTTTCGGGTTATGTTATAATAGAATTTATTTAAATACTGCTGCACCAGAATAAATTATAATTTTGATGGTCAAGATTTTATAAGATCAATTAAAAAAAATTATAACCAACTCTTTAAAAATTTTAATGTAGGTCTTCTCTCTTTCGGCTTTCTTATCAAAAAGAGTACTTGAAAGGAAGTTCTAAATTTGTGTAACCTAACAAAAATTTTACATTTCCTAATTCGGCGCTAATTTTTATTCTCTTAAATTAAAAGAAATTAACAGGTGGTAATTACACGAGATGTAATACTGTAATAAATTACACTATTGAAATATTTCAAGGCGTACTATTAATATTATGTAATTATTTATTTTATTTATTTAGGTTTTATATTTATTTAATTTATTAATTTATTTATTATTACTAATCCGCTACAAAACTGAATATTTGATGGTTGGAATTATTACTAACAGTTATGACTATGACGAACAGCAAAGATTCTGATAAAGGATTGAATTGACATTACAAAAATAAATACACAAAATAGAATTATACGATAATATTGGTATTTGTAATGATCTAAATAATATAATATTAGAATAACTAATGATGTAATTTGTAAGTAAACCAACAGTTTTTTTATGCGCCCAATGTGGGGCACGCCACGCTACATTCTACCTACTCTACACTGAGTTGCCGGGCATTTTAAACTAAATATACTATACTAAGTTCTAATATCCTTTGCATTATAAACACCATCAATTTTACCTCCATTTAAATCTTCTAGTTCATAAAGATTATTACTAATTTCTTTTTGCAGAATTAGCATCTAAGAAATTTGCGTGCAAATTTTGCATTAAAATTTTTGGCAAAATCGCTTTGAACAAAATTTCTACGATACACCTCCTGTCCCACATAAAATTTCCGTATCTTGGTTCGTAAGTTGTAGGTCCTTTTATGTCGGTCGTAGGCTTTACGCAGAGATTTGATAACATTGAATCTTACTAAATTTTGTTTATCATTTTTATCAACAACATTTACATCACCATGTAAACAATTTAATTTTCTAAGGATTGCATAAGTACTTCCATGCATTATCATATGTTGTCCAAATAAAATATAGTATGGCGACGTACCGGTAGCTTGATGTACTGCACTTCGCAATACACTAGCAATTTCACTTAAATGCAAATCCCATTCTCTATGATCGTTTTCCATATACGCTCTAATAGCTGCTAAAACTGATCGATTTACGCGTTCCGATGCGTTAGCTTGGGGTGAATAAATAGCAGTTTTAGTATGTTTAATTGCATATTCTTTTAATAATTCTAACGATTCACAAATTTTATTTGTGGTGGCTTGCCTTAGCGGTCTTAAAATAACAAATTTTGAAAATTGGTCTAGAACTACAAAAATATAAGTAAATCCGCGTTTCGATGTAGGATATGGTCCTAGTAAATCAATATATATCTTTTGCCATGGTCGATCTACTACAAAATGTTCACCCATAGATGGTCTTAATATTTCATTTGGTGCTTTAGTTTCTTTACATATTTTACATTCTAGAACAAATTTTCTAACATCATGTACCATTTGTGGCTAATAATACCATTGTCTTAATCGATAAAGTGTCTTAGAGATACCCCCATGCGCTACATTTGGTGGATGATGAGCCTGCTCGATTAAAGTGGCCGTCAAACCAGAGGGAACCCAAAGCTTCCAAGTTTCCATTTCACGATCGAGATCACCAGAACGTGGTTCCGAACGTCTATACACAAAACCATCTGAAACTTGTAGATCTGGTAGTTTATCTTTATTTTCCAATATTGTAGATTTTAATTCATTATATTCCGGTTCAGAAAAATGCGGTGAATTCAAATTAATACCTGCTTTATTTGCTACGAAAAGTTCATCAATATAATCAACCCGTGAGAGAGCGTCAGCAACCACGTTCTGAGTTCCCTTTCGGTGCTCAATCGAGAAATCAAAAGCTTGTAACTTTAGAGACCACCTAGCAAGACTTAAATCTTTCTGGTTCATCAACCACTTAAGAGAAGCATGGTCTGTTATTACAGTAAAAGGTAAACCTTCAATATATGGTCGAAATCGCTTAACGCTTAAAACTGCTGCTAAACATTCGAGCGCAGTAATACTATAATTTCGTTGGGCAGAATTAAGTTTTTTCGAAAAATACGCGATTGGTCTTTCTTTACCATCATCATCGAGTTGATACAATACACTACCTACACCACTCGTACACGCATCACATTGAACATAGAACGGTTTATCAAAGTTTGGATTTACTAATAAAGGAGCTGTGGTTAAGGCAGATTTTAACTTTTTGAACGCTACTGTAGCTTGCTCTGACCATTGAAATTTTTTATTTTTAGATATTTTTAAAGTATCTGTAATAGGAGCAGCTAACACATCAAAATTTAAAATAAATCTATGGTACCATCCTGCCATACCCAAAAATCTACGCACCTGCTTTGGTGTTTTCGGAATCGGAAAATCGGAAATAGCTGAAACTTTAGCCGGATCCGGTTTTAAACAACCATCGGAAATAATAAAACCAAGGTAACGTAATTCTTTAAAACAAAATTTACTTTTATGCACATTTATTGTTAATCCTGCGCTCCTTAAATGATATGCTACTTCGTTTAATATTTTAATGTGAGTATCGAAATCTTTTGCAATTACTAAAAGGTCATCTAAATAAACAAAAACGTTTTCTCTTAAATGCTCTGGTATCACCTTGTCCATAAGTCTACATAGTCTTTGAGCCGCGTTACATAATCCGAATGGCATTACCTTAAATTGGTACAGAGGTCTACCAGGAACGGTAAAGGCTGTTTTTTCCCGTGAATTTTTCCCTAAAGGAATCTGCCAAAACGCGTCCTTCAGATCTATACTAGATATGTAACGGGTATTTTTCAGTCGTGATAACAGTCCTTCTATGTGGGGCAAAGGATATGCATCCTTTTTGGTTACAGAATTAATTTGCCTAGCATCTAAACATAAACGAACTTTATTAGGCTTCCGAACTAATGTAATTGGAGAGCTCCATGGTGATATTGTTGGTTCTATTACTCCTAATTCTAACATACGATCTAATTCAGCATAAACTTCTTTTTGTACCGCAGGTGATATAGGCCAAAATCCCTTTTTAATTGGAATAGCATCACCTGTTTCTATACTATGCTCTTCTAAATTTGTTTTGCCTAAACCATGTACTAAAAAATTAGGAAAATTAATTTTTGTATCGTTTAAAACATTTTCTTCACGTTTATTTAATTTATGCATTGGAATACTTTTACTATCATCTACATTTTCTAATTCTATGCTATGTTCATCTAATTTAGTTAACCCTATAAATTTTTCGGACGATTTAGGAAAATTTTCAACTACTGCCTCTATCTCAGCAATTTGATTTTTATTTAGATCAAATCGATTTTTCATACTAATTGTGCTACTATTTACAAAAGGATTTACATTAAACATTTTCCAGAAATCTACTCCTAAATAAAGTTGTTGTTTAAGTGATGGACATAAATAAAATCTAAATTTTTGTGTTATTCCATTCATATTTATTGGTACAGAAATATAACCAATAATGTTTTGTTGATTACCGTCAGCTGTTTTGACACTACACTCCAATGGTTTAATTAAAATATCTTGTTTATTTACAAAATCTATACAATTACTACCTAAACAGCTTACATTTGCTCCACTATCCAACAAACCTAAATTATTTTCACCAGCTATGTTAACTGAAATAAACCATCTGGGATCTTCACCAAAATTTTCTAATACTGTAGTTTCTAACCATTTTCTACCTTTACTTATTTCTTTATGTCTTAATCTATATTTTCTAATTGATTTACTTTCTTATTTTCTATTTCTACCTTTTCATTATTATTAAATATTCTATTCCTAGCTTCAATATATTCTAATTTTCGTTTATGTAAACTTTTATTCTCATATAATTTATTAATATTTTGTTTATTATTATCTAAATTCTGTCTTTTTAAAATTGATTTAATTGTCACGTCTGGTACTGTGTTTTGTTCTAAATTTACTAATGTCGGTTGTAATTTTGTTCTGAAGTGTCGTGGTTCTGACGCGTTGCCTCCAGATTCAACACGCGATTCTTTTGGTTTTCCGGATTACAGATATGACATTCACTACTGGTACGAACACTTTTTTTTTGCTCCACACAATCTACAATACAAAACAATTGGACGTGTGCATTCATAACTAGCATGTCCCTTTTCCTTACAATTATGACAAATATATCTAGAAGTATCAGGATAAGTACGATATGCACGTAAACGTAACTCTTCAATTTCTGATAAGAAATTAGATTGAGATATATTTTGCTCAGATGACAAATTTTGATAACCATTTTCTCTTGTTTGATCTATGTTTTCGCTTATATCAATTTCATGAATTTGCCTATTTGGAATTGATCGTGATCTGTATAAGACTTTTTCAGACTTTCGCACTATATCTCTTAATTCATCTACAGTATTCGCAGATGCTGTAAGAATCATTGATTGAATTCTGACATTCAAATTATTTCTAATGATATTAACTATCTGTGATTCTGGCATTTCACTCATTCTTTGTAGACTTAGAGCTACTTGAACCGAACAAAAATCATCAAAGGATTCATTTGCTAATTGTTTCCTTTCCATCATAGTTAATAATATATCATCATCAGATTCTACTGTACTGAATTGACCATACAAAGCTTTTTTAAAATCTGGCCAGCGTAATACCGGATTCTTTCTCACATACTGCCAAAACCATATTTCAGCTCGACCACCTAATAACAGCTGGATATTGCACATAACATGATTCCATGTCAAACGTTGTATTTGTTGCATCCTTTCTACACGATGAACAAAATCATTAACGGACATTAAACTTTTCCCGTCGAACTTAAATCTCCAATTTACCATTGGTGTTTTAAATGGATCATTAAATTGTGCCATATTTGAATTTTGATATTGCAAATTTTCATTTTCTGTTGGTAATTTATCAGGTTGTTGTACATTAAACTGAAAACGATTATTCACATTTTCAAAATTATCTTCGTTATTTTGCAAATTACTATTTGAAGCATAATGATTTGCATTCAAAGCATACCGGATATTTCTTTGTTGTCTTGCTATAACTTCTGGATCATTACCATTACCATCTAAATTTCGGTTGTTATACTGCCTTCCATTATCTACACCATGATTTGAATATCTTTGTTTAATTGTATTCTGTAATTCATTTTCATCATTATTGACAGGATTATGTTGATTCTGCATTATCATCATTTGTCTCATTCCTTCAACTATACCTTTTTGAATCAAATCAGGAATATGTTTCAAGCTATTCATTACCACTGCTTCGTTTACATTTAATGTTGCATCAACAACTTCTTGGAGTATTTTATTTGTATCGTTATTTTGTTTCGACACATTATTAACTCGTCTTCGTCTTGATGCACTCGAATGACTTTGTAGTGAACGAATTTCATCATCTCCCTGATGTACTTGAGCTTTTACTGGTACTTGTGTTAGCTCTATTTCACTACCATTAGACGATTCACGATAATCATTTAAATTTCTATTACTTGAATGTGGAATATTTTTTTGCAATAACGACGACTTTTCAAGACTTTCACCATTTGGATTTGGTGCTGGATTTTGCCTTGTACCCATACGATGTGTAGTATTAGCACCAGGAATAGTTTTAGCTCTTCATCTACCTGCTGAAGTTGGTGTTTTTGTTTTGTCCATAATTTGTTTATTTTTATTTATTTATTTAAATATGAATCAATAAATTAATTAATGTAATTACTAAAAATAAATATATATGTTGTATATGTCTATAAATTTATAAACTTTCATAACACTAAATACCTTAATTTTTTATAACCTTACAAACCAAAATTATTTTATATACCAAAAAAAAACAATTACACTATATATCATATACCTACAAAAAAAAAATTACTAAATTAATAATACCAATATAACTAGACTAATATACCAATAGACTTATAACTACACTAATATACCAATACTTATAGTTAATTCACTAATTCTAATACTATTATCCTATATTATAATTAGCTGAATTATGACCTAACTATATACCTTAGTATTTAAATAATTTTTAATATCAATTTTTTTTTCTAAACAGAAACTTTTATTAAAATTATTATCTTTTATTGAGCACTAAATGTTCAATAAAGATATAAACTAGTATTGTTGAACCATACAAAACACTAGACGAATTTCACGAAAATATTAACACAAAGATTGTGATGATATATTTTTTCTATTTATTCTTCAATTTACTTATATGGTGGATCACTTTCAATATTGAATTCACCATTACGTCGTATGCAATAATTAATAATTTAATTTTAATTAAATTTATTGAACAAAAAAAAATTTATGTTGTAATCTAAATAATATTAGTTATCAACTCCAGTGGCAACTACGATCTGCCGTAAAAGACTTTAATCTATAGGACTTCACTTTTGTTATTCTAAACCATAATTATTTACTTTTCTGATTGAATTAATACATTAGATAATATTTAACATGCAATTAACAGTCTGCTAACGTATAGTTTACAGTACTGGTCATGTAAATTTTTATACTAATACGAACTAATCAAAAGTTTACAAAAATACCTATGAAATATGAACCCATCTGATGGCAACAGAACTGCCTGACAGTGCCTACAATATCTGGACTCACCAGTGTTCATAATAACAAAAGCATTTAGGTGTCTGCATATATTCACGTAATATTAAATGTACTGAAAATTTTTAATTTTATTTAATTTAATATTTATGTACATAACCTTAGTTATGACTGAAACAAAAACTACAATTGGCAAAAAAAATATAATTTAACAGACATTTAACTATAAATAACTATTACAATTTTCGTACAGAAAATATACCAGTGATAAGCAATTAAACGAGTATTTATTTATAAAGTACTTTTAGATTGAAAACCAAAAAAAAATGTTTCCAATTTATAAACAAATATAGCCAGTAGGACTAAATTATTTGCCAATTTATAACAATAATTGGTGTTAATTTTTTTAATACTATTTTATCTTGACAAGCTTTCCAGGTTGGGCTAACAGTTGAGCCTATCGACTGCTGTGCCTATAAGTTGGGCGCCATTTATAACCATCTTCTTACTTCACCAGTGTTCTGAACTGTTGGTTTACTTAATATGCAAGCCGCATACATCCCACTCAACAGACAGGTCATCGGTTATTATAAGGCAACTGGTACGGTAACATTTACTCGACTAACTCAACGGCTGGGGTGGTTCTTGTCTACCTTATAATAACCTCGAAGAAGTTATAAATGCGCGTACCATTTTTGGTAACAAGTGGGCTTGAGGAACCATTTACAGGTACCCACGACATTGTTACGGACCAAATTTATACAACAACAAAAAACTATTAACATGTGACCATCGGACATTACGCGAATATATGCAAACGGGAATTAACAGAAAGTACAAAAAGTTACTTTAATTAAAACAATATTAATTTTACTAACAAAAGTACCACAAAAAAAATATTAACAAAAAAAAACTTTATATAAGTGAAACTAAAACCGACTTTCCATTTGGCAACAACATAAATTTCCGCGGTAAATTAGGTGTTAGAATTTACCTGGTCTAATTACCCACCCTGTATGGTAATGTTTACCATATCTCCATGACCAGCTTTTGACCGAATTAAATATAAGCTTGGTCCCTTAATTTTTTCCATTAATTTACGAACTACTTATACATTATTATTTTTTTGCATATTTTTAGGCACACGGTAAATTCGTTATTTCAGCGATCCACCATGGTTTGTTTACTTCAACGAAGTTAACATTTTGACCCGCGTAAATAAAATATAACACAAATAATTTCCATTTTACGATATATAAATTTATTTATATAAAAGAACTATCATTTATTTATAGTATGCATAACTATATATGTATATCAATCAAACAAAAATAAATATAGATTAAATTTTTTTTTATATATATGTAAATCATCATACCTATAATATGATCAATCATTCATAATTTTAATCTTCTTCTTATAGTTACAATCCGTTCCGGATGTTGCTCAACAATGTTCGTATAAGCTGTTTTGACTTTACTGTTTTTATGAGGTTCGCGATCGACATATTGCACCATTCTGTCATATTTTTGAGCCATGATATTCTTTTCCGACCCCTGCTTCTCCGCCCTATTATTTTCCCCTGTAACACTAACTGCAGTATTCTATATTTTCCGTTACGCATGATATGTCCTAGATACTTTATTTTTCTTTCTTTTATTGTGTTGACTAATTGGGTACTTGTATTCATTCGGCGTAGCACCTCGACGTTGGTAATTCGATCTGACCACTTGATTTTTAAAATTTTACGGTAGCACCATAATTCAAACGCTTCCAATTTCTTGGTGTCGTTTTTTGTTAGCGTCCACGTTTCTACACCATATAGCAATATTGACCAAATGTAACATTTAATTAATTTCATTTTTATATTCAGGTTCAGGTCTCTACTGCTAAATAATTTATGCATGTTATTGAACGCTGCTCTCGACTGCTCGATTCTGCATTTGAACTCTAATTTATTGCTGGCGTTTTTATTTATATATGTCCCCAGGTATTTGATATTCTGAACTTTTTCAATTTCCTGATTTTCTATCTTTATTTCACTGTTAATGGAATCTTTTTTGCTGAAGATCATATATTTAGTTTTGTTAGCATTAATACTCAGCCCGTATATTTTACAGCTTTTCACCAGTTCGTCAAGCATTTTTTGAAGATCTTCTTTAGATGTTGCTAATAGAACCGCATCGTCAGCAAATTTAATATTATTGATTTTCTCACCATTTATGCATATACCTATATCGAGCGAGTTGACAGATTCAATGAATATATTTTCTGCATATGTGTTGAACAGTACTGGAGACAAGATGCATCCCTGTCTTACACCCTTTAAAATTTCTATATTTTCAGATTCGCCGTCTTGAGTTTTAATAACTGCCGTTTGATTCCAATATAAGTTCTTGATGATGCTTAGATCTTTACTGTCCAGACCTCTTCTTTTAATTATTTCCATCAGCTTTACATGGTTGACTTTATCAAACGCTTTTTCATAGTCTATGAAGCATGCGTGAATGTCGACGTTCATGTCCCTGCACCTCTGAGTTACCGTGTTTAACATGAATAGTGCGTCCCTGGTACCCAATGCGTTTCTAAAGCCGAATTGTGTTTCACTAAAATCGGTTTCTAATTTTCTGTAAATTCTTTCATGAATTATCTTCAAGAATATTTTCAACGAGTGGGACATGAGGCTAATCGTTCTGAAATCGCTACATGATGACGCACTGCATTTTTTTGGCAATGTAATAAATGTGGATTTTAACCATTCGCGTGGAATCTCCCCCGAATCATAAATGTGATTAAAAATCTCGGTTAAAGTCTTCATTCCTTCATCATCTAATAATTTCAAAACTTCATTTGGAACTATGTCTGGACCAACTGCTAGCCGGACTTTTGATTTCTTAATCGCTGACCTGACCTCGTCCACTAAGATTTCTGGGCCAACACACTCTTCTGACGATATTTCGTCAAGTCTTACGTCCTTAAATAATTCCGATACATATTCTTGCCACCTGAATATTCTATCTTCCGGATACGTTAATATATTACCATTTTTTAGGATGTTCAATTTTTTCTTTTTGTTCTTGCCAGTTATTGATTTTATTTTCTTGTGCATTTTAAATGAATTGTGTGTTTTGTCTAATTGTTCTACTTCCAGACACTGTTTTTCCCAGAATTCTTCTTTGGCTTCTCTTATTTTTCTCCGAATCAATTTGTTTATTGATTTGTATCTGGTTGCGTTTGAATTTTTAAAGTTTTTGCGTTCTACCATTAGAACCAATATCTCGTTTGTCATCCATTCTTGCTTTTTTTTTCATTCTTACATTTTGATTAGCTATTATTTCTAGACTTTCTGCTAATGGTTCTTTGAAAATATGCCATTTTGAATTAATATCAGTTACGCTATGAATTTGTGTTTTGCAACTCCTTAATTTGTTGTTCAATACATTGCTGATATCATTTTTGCTTTCGTCGGAATCTAAAATGGAGAAGTCAGGTTTAGTGTTGTTTTTACTTTTACTTACTTTTTTAAATGTGATATGAATTTTTGCTAACAATAGAACATGATCTGAATTGATATCTGCACTAGGATACGTTTTTACCACTTTAACAGCGTTTCTAAATCGTTGATTGATCAAGATGTAATCAATTTGATTGCGAATGACTATGTTGACATTATCTTTAGGTGAAATCCATGTATATAATCTTCTGTGTGGCATTTGAAACCAGGTGTTCATCACTGACATATTATTGTCAATGCAGAATTCAACTAGTTTATCACCTCTTTTATTTCTTGCACCAAGTCCGAATTTGCCTACAGTGTTACCGACTTCTGTACGTCTAAAATGATGGTGGTGTCTTCTTTTTTCAGTTCTTTCACAAGGTCTTCAAGTTCATTATAAAAATTGTCGCAATCACTTTCATCACAATCCGCTGTTGAATTAAATTGACATAATTGATATTACCTTTTAATTGGAGCAATATAATTCTGTCGCTTTTAGGTATGATGCTAGTAATACTATTTTTAATTTCTTTTGAAACTAGAAAACCAACGCCTTTCCTGTGCTCTTTATCTGGTCCAGAATAAACAAAATAATTTTTTTCAGTATTGACTTCACCGTTTCCTGTCCAGTGTACCTCACTGATACCAATAATGTCAATTTTCAATCTACTTTTTTCAATTTCCAAATTTTCCAATTTACCTGCTTGTACCAGACTTCTTACATTCCATGTTCCTATGTTCAAATTCTCTTTTATTTTTACATTTTTAAAATTTTTGTTGTTGCTGTTGTGTTTTGACGTTAAACTGGTGATGTTTGACATTGTTGTTTTACTAGGGAATAAATACGGAGGTGGTTTCCCGTTGCCTTCCTCTATTTTCCTATGTTATTTAAATCAGTTCGTAAATTTTAACTCGTTGTCCGTTTGCGTTGCCAGGTCTATACCAATAAGATTTGTTGAATTATGATTGTTGTTATTGAGTTTCTACTGGTAATGTAGTTGGTGTGCTACTTTTATCTTTTTCAGATGGTATAATATTAACTTTGCCCAACGAATTTTTTCTGGTTCTAGTTGCACTAACAGCTCTATTCTTTTTGCTTTTGTTTGTTGTTTCTTGTTCGGTATTTGGTGATCTATTGCGTTTACCTAACTCCTTAACTTCCGGATGATTTATTATTTTAGCAATATCAACTATTTCTCCGTCGACTATAAGAAGACTATTTTTGATTTCTACTTTTTTCCCTTCACCTTCGAGCACTTTTTTTGTTTCTAATTGTTTGGCTCTCAATTTACGTTGGTTATAGGTATAGTCTCCTCTTATCGAAAAACTGCTGTTTTCTAATAGTTTGATATTACTAAAAATCTCTTCTTTTTTCCAGTGGTTAATTACTCCAACTAAAATTGGTCTATTATTCTTTGCAGGGTTGTCAGAATTTTTCTTGCCCACCCGTTTAACGAAGTTAATGTCTGAGATGCAGATAGATGTTTTCAGCCTTGCTGTGATGAAATGAACTACATTATCTAACAACTTCTCATCTACTGTCTCCTTCAAATTATAAATTAAAAAGTTATTTTTCTTGGTTAATATTTCTAATTTATTAATTTGTTTCTGCTGGTTGTTAATGATTGATTGCGACTTGATCTTCAAGCGAATTGATTTTGCTGCAGATGGTTTTATTTACTTCAGCTACAATTTCAACTTTAACTTTTTCTACCACCTCTGCTAAATCAGCTTTACCCGCTTTACGGTCCGCTTCAATTTCCTGGCGAAGTTCTTTTTTGAAACTATCAAATTGAGTTTTTAAGAATTCCACTAATGTATTCGTATCCATACCCCTGGATTATCACTATTTATTTATTATAAGTGTTGCTGAAAATTGATTGTAATGTTTATACAATAACGCAACCAAACAATACTTAGTCTGCACCCGTTTCCGTTGCGCTTGCGTTATATAATTTATTAAATATGCTAGGAGGGTGTTACAGCAATACTATTTTACCTAGGAGGCAACACTAGCTGTCAGAATTATATGCTGATTGTCTACTTTGTGTGTATTGTACACAATAAAAATATATAAACAAACTAAGATTTGGCGCACACTTTGATTGTATTGGTAGTGACGTCAATTAGTTATTAATGGCGCCAATCACTCCTGTACTGTATTAGTGATGATAAATTAACTTATTGTTTTGTGTAATATATACACTAATGGGGCACCCAATGCTCGTCGGAGTCACAATTTATGTATTATTATTAAATTGAAATATGAAAAGAATACCTTGGTTTCCTCAAAAATATGATATAATTAATAATTTAATCTAATCGATACTTAATATCTTGTATTATACGCTCTTCTTTTTTTTTTTTTTTTTGGATGACAATATGCGATTTAAGAACACTACACTTTTTATTTTTTACTGCAGCTAGGTTATGCTGAACCTTAAAAACTAGTTTTTAAGATTTCACCCTTATTAGCAGATAATTTTTGCGTTCTTTTAATGCTATTGATTTCGAAGATGATATTAATGCTTTCCGCAATAATTAATTAAGTATTTTATGGTTTAAATTAATTAAAACAAAATTTTTTATATAGACCGAAATTTTTCTACACTTGACTAAACAGACTTGAAACGACTAAACAGACTTTTAATAATAATTTTTATAACAATAATTAAGTTTTATTGTAAATCATTTTTATAACAAAAATTAAATTATTGTACCAATTCCAAAATTATTTATATTTTTATTGAATTATTTATTTTAGAATTTAGTAAAAATACTATTTTAACATAATGGTTTTAAATTATACCATAATAATTTTAAATCTTATTAATGACAATTTACACTATTATCACGTATTTTCAATATAAATTTAGTTTTGGTACAAAATTAACTTTTTTTTATACTACATATTACTTTTAATCATTTTAGGAATGTAGTTTTTTTTTTTATTTTATTTAATTTATGAAATTTTTACTTTAAATTTTAATGAAAAATGATCAAAATTATATAAAACAATAAATGCAATTTTATTTTTTGCACTCACCAATAATTTTCTGCAACACTCCATGTACATGTAGTTGCTTCAATTCTTTTTTTTTTTATGCACTAAAATAAAATGTTTATATAATTTTACATACTAATTATTAGTATCTTTTAAACAATGGTTAAATCCATTTTTTTCTTTACTTTACAGATATTTTTTTTTTTATTTTTATATTTATAGTATGACATTTACTGATTTACTCTACACAAAATTTTATATTTTTATATTATGTAATATTTACTCTACACATTTTTATATTGGTATTAACTTTTTTTTTATTATTTTAACTACCATAAGTCACTATATTATTTTTATTTTATGTATGATTTCCAAGATCTATAATTAATAGAATTATTTTGATGTTTCTACATCTGCATTTTATCTTTATCATACATATGCCAATTATAAAAGATGAAATCTCAGGTGCTGGATAAACTGCTACATTCCAATTTTTTTTATTTTAACTATTAAAATGTTACCATTTTAAAAATCTATACCAGACAAAAACATTCTATACCAGACAAAAAAAATCTAATCCAGGCATAAAAATCTAAACCAGATATAAAAAATCTAATCCAGGCATAAAAACCCTATTTTTAAAATAGAAATATAATTTATTAATTAACCGATTTTAACTAAAGTTAAATATTTTTTTACCTTTCGGGTTATGTTATAATAGAATTTATTTAAATACTGCTGCACCAGAATAAATTATTACTCTTTAATTATTTTTAATTTTTAATTCCATGTGGTTTTAATATAAATTTTCTCTTCGATAATTTGTATATTTTTCAATGTCATTTGATCTCTTTTATTTTATTATAAAATCTCCCATTTTAATTTTGATGGTCAAGATTTTATAAGATCAATTAAAAAAAATTGTATCCAACTCTTTAAAAACTTTAATGTAGGTCTTCTCTCTTTCTGCTTTCTTATCAAAAAGAGTACTTGAAAGGAAGTTCTAAATTTGTGTAACCTAACAAAAATTTTACATTTCCTAATTCGGCGCTAATTTTTATTCTCTTAAATTAAAAGAAATTAACAGGTGGTAATTACACGAGATGTAATACTGTAATAAATTACACTATTGAAATATTTCAAGGCGTACTATTAATATTATGTAATTATTTATTTTATTTATTTAGGTTTTATATTTATTTAATTTATTAATTTATTTAATATTACTAATCCGCTACAAATTGTTAACCAAACAATTCTTGTTAGCCTGTCATAATCCCCACCATCCCAACCACAATATCTCCACTCGTGAACCCCCTCCCCGCCTCATCCGCCATGATCTCAGATCTTTCAGAGACAGCATTATCCCCGCCATCCCCTCATCCAGGAATCCCACCACATCCCGGGCTGCATTGAACACCATCCATCGTGATGTTGTCGATGCAGCCATCTCCTCCTTCAAAGTGAACAGAGTCCTTGGTTCCCGTCCACCTCTAGTGGATGAAAGTGAGAGATTATTGCCAAGAGAAACGAGAACAACCCTCGCACAACTCCGGTCTGGTTGGTGTCGCATATTGCGTAGCTATCAAGCACGAACAGTTCCAGGCACCGATAGCTCCTGTCCAGACTGTAACCATGGCACTCATGACACTTTGCACCTATTTTGCTGTCCCAGTAATCCCACTAATCTGGAAGCTATAGACTTATGGCGTAATCCATCAAGTGTAGCCACCTTCCTTGGTCTCCCGACCTAACACTGCATCTTAGTTCATAATTTTCTGCTTAGCTTTTAATTTTATTCTTGCTTATTAAATATTGATTTTAATTTTAACTTTACTTTAATTTTTAATTTTAATTTATATTTTTTATAATTTTGATTTATTATGGTTTTGCAGTGATTAGCACTAATTTGAAGTTTGTAGTAATTAGCACTAAGTGTAGTCGTAGTGTTTGTGTTCAATGTTATAAATGTCAGGTTTTGTTTGATTCATTTACAGGCCTGGTCTCGCTACAACAACAACAACAACAACAAAGACCCAAAATTAAGAACGTAAAACAGAATACGCAAAATTGAAATAAAATATTCGAAAATATTTTAAAATTACAAGAGAAAATATTTTAAAATTACCCCCCACACAATCAGCAAGAGGCAAAATAATAGAGAAACCGCGATGTAATATTTGTTGTTGCTAAGAGTTGTTGGCAATCGTTGTTGGTGTTTCTTGTATAGGTAAGACTTAATAAAATAGAGAAAAGAGCAATTTTTTTTGTATTGACTTATGCATATGCATAATGAAAGACATGTACAATACAAACATAAATTAAGAAAAGTCATTAACAAAATCGGTATGAAAAAAGTGTTTGAAAATAACTTCTCTTATACATATTCTTACTCAATGGTAAAAGTAATATAACACCATCAGACCCATATTACTAGTTTTTCACACGTACTTGATAAGAGAAGAAATATTAAATAACAATAATAAATTAATTGGTACAAACTGGTATATAAAGAAAGATCTTACCAAGGAACACGGCAATAAAAAGCTATACGTTTTGTACAAAAAATTAAAAGCTACAGAAAGTAGTGCTGTGGAAAAGTTAAAAACGGAAGAAACAACAGAAATTGGTAAAAGACGCAGATCACCAGCAATGGAAAAGTTTGACTCAGTAGTTAGTGTCGCCGCTTTGCCACGCCATTTTGCAATATCAAATGCCGTTGGTGCCACTAGTGTTAGGCACAATAGAAGCGGCATAACCTGCAAATTGAAATATAATTTCTTTATATATTGTTATAAAAATTAGTAATTATCTTACCTTTTTTATGTTGAATTGAATTAACGGAATAATTTAAGTTAATTAATTTGAGAAAATAAAATGTTCAAATAAATAATCAATAGCAACAGAAAGTCAAAGTAACATTTCAATCCGGCATCGTGGCAAAGTTGAAATTGAACCAACTTTGTTGCGAAAGTGACTGCGGCTAGTTTGACTACATCCACATATCTTCTAACATTTCAACTTTGTTGCGGAGCGGCACGAATGGCGAAAGTAACTATAGCATGAGTCGAACAAAATTTCAAAAAATAATACAAATAAAAATAGATCAACTAGCAGTACTCGAGTCAGAAAAGATTCATTAACATCTAGGACTACTCCGGTTGTGAAAGTGTTGTGAATCTTGGAAATTGATAATTAATAAATATCACTTACAAAATATATTGGCACGAACTGGCAATTCTAAAGGACACTAGAGTTGATTTAATGTAATGAAACAAACACGAGGAAGGTAATGGGAAACCACCTCATAGAAACGGTCCCTAGTATAACATCAGTTGTTAAAATTAAGTAAATTAGCAAGGTAAATTAGCAAGTAAATTAGCAAGGTGGAATGTAAGAAGCTTGTATCAAGCTGGAAAATTAGAAAATCTAGAACTGGAAAAAGAGCGGTTACATCTGGATATAGTAGGAGTAAGCTAAATTCACTGGGTATGGTGAAATTCAGACGGAAAAAAATGTTTTTATATATTCTGGAACTGAGCATGATGAACATCATTGAAAGGGAGTTGGTCTATTAATAAGCAAGAAGCTAAAATATCAAGTTACAAATATCGTCATGAGATCAGAACGAATTCTTTTGGTGCATTTAAAAACAAAATCAAACTACCTCACATAATTCAGGTTTATGCTCCAACAGCAGACAGCGAAGATGATGATTGTGAAGATTTTTATAATAATTTGGAAGATATGATGAGCAGTATCAAGAAGCGAGAAATGCTCCTTTTTTTGGAAGATTTTAATGCCAAAATTGGTAATTGTACGTTTGAAATGTAATAGTACAGTATGGGCTAGGTAGAAGAAACGCACGAGGCAGCAGGCTAGTAGATTTCTGTATATAAAAGAACTTGGTAGTTACCAATACGTGGTACATACTTCGGGTGAGGCGTTTGTATACGTGGACTTCTCCGAGGAATTCAGCTGAACAAGTAATTAGAAATCAAATTGATTATATTTTGTGCAATTTTAGGTTCAGGAATGCTGTGAAGTGTTAAAACGTATCCGAGTGCGGATGTGCAATCTGATCACAATCCAGTTATGTCAAGTATAGAAATTCGTATGAAAAACGTTGGAAATAAAAAGAGGAATAAGAATAAAAAAAATAAACCCAAAAATATTGAAAAATTCTGAAAGAAATTTAAGAATTAAAAATGAAGTAAATGAAAAATTTAAAATAATAAAAATTGAACTAAGAGAAGAGGATGACGTCAATATAGAATGGGAGAAATTAAGGGGCCACTATTGGAGGCTTGTAAAGATGTAAGCAAACCTGTTACCTATATTAAACAAGCTGATTCTGTTTGGGTCACATATGAAATTAAATTGCTAATAGGAGGAAATGTAAGAGTTTTGATCAACAAAATTATGAGAGGCTGAACAATTAGATTAAGAAATAAATTAAAGAACCTAAAATACCCTGGATAGACTCAATAATAGTACAAAGCTACATAAAAGATTAAACACATAACAAATACGAAAAAGGAAAAAACTACCAATGATTCTGAAATTTTTTAACGAAAGAATGAATGTTAAAATACTGGAAAATGATATAAATTTCATTAGAAGAATTGGTGCAGCATATAAAAATCAAAATAATGAAACAAGATCAAAACCGAGACCAACACTAGTTAGCTTCATTTCATTAAGGAAAAAAAATTCAGACTTTGTAGAAAAAATATAGAAAAAACCTCCCGATAAATATCAACAACACTTTAGAGCCTAATAAGGAAAGAACAACAACCAATACTCAAGCCTAGTAATATTTGCTTTATATTATAACAATGGATTTCTGGCACGCCTTGATATTGAATACGAACAAATAATTATAATAAAAAAAAAAGCAGTAACAAAATAAATGGTGAAATGCTAAAGTAGCCTATTACACCTAACAAAATAGTAAGTTTATAAACATGCTACGTTATTGATCATTGAACCATAATTTTGCTGCTACAATGAAATGGAAAATATTTAAAAGAAGGAAAATTTTAAACCCTTTAGAAGGCAACGGGAAACCACTAAAGTATAAATCCCTTGAAAACTTTATGGAACACAACAAAAACAAACGGCCCTCAGTCTCCGGCAATACGAGGGTGCTAAGAATCCCCGGACGTAAAACTCATAATATTAACATTATTAACACTAATAATATTAATATCAACAACTACAACAAAAACAACAAGAACAACAAGAACTTCAACATCATCAATAACAACAACCTGGAGCCCTAAGTCGTCACGCTCTTCCATTAAACTTCTTCATACGGAAGCTGTCTCTGCTGCGTTGTCATCAAGTAAAGTAAACAGTGTCCGTGGTACACACCCACCATCAGTCGATAATATTGAAAAAGCGCTGCTCAGGGAAACAAGATCCACCCTGGCGCAACTCCGGTCTGTTTGGTGCAATATTTCACAGAGTTATAAAGCGGTGTCCAGAATGTAACCAAGGCACCATGACACAAAACAACTTTTTCATTGCTCTGCGAAACCAACAGACCTAGTAGCACTGGATCTATGCTCACAGCCCACCAAAGTGGCCTCATTCCTATGCCTACCTGTTTGATTCGATCACAATTTCCATCAATAATATTTAAGGTAGTAGTTGTTTTATTAACGCTTTCAGTAGTTAACCTTAATAGTAATATTTAGTATTAGTTGCTTTAGTAGTTAGTATTGCGATTTAGAATAAAATAAGCCTATCAGTGTAAGAACGGCGGGAGTTTTCTTAATCTACTTTCAGGCCTGATGACGCTACAACAACAACTACAGAAACATCATCATTAATACAAAAACACCAACAACAGCGACGACATCACTTCGGTTCTACGTACTGGAGAAACCCTGGCGCACAACAACTGTTGGACACCAGGCCAAGGATCGACACATCGAAGAGGTTTGATTTTAGGTTATTTGAGTTTTCTTTTTCAGACACTGTTCCTGACTGGAGTGGATCCTTCCGGCTGATCTGCTCTCAATACTACTTTTAATAGCCGGCGTCGAGTCTAACCTGGGTACTAGAATCTGGTTATACTTGGTCTGTAATCTTCCTATCAGGAAAACAGTTTTTGGTTGTAACAACTGGTGCCATTTCCAGCAGTGTTCCGAGCTCCGCAGCACTGGTGACTACTCACCTTCTTTCGTGGATAGTTGCTGCGCTCCCAGAGCTAACAATGCACCTCCTTCCCCACCATTCCCACTTCCCCTTCACATCCTCAAACCCCTCAACATCCCCTTCCCCACCTCAGCCCCAACTCCCTCAACATCCCTCACCTCCTCAACATCTCCTACCACCTCCTCATCACCAAACCCCCTTTCCCTCCTTCCCATCAACTTCCACTCCCGCTCAGCCTCCCACTCAGTGCAGCTTGCCATGTGACCCTCTGGTCAGCGCATTTAAGATCCTGCAATGGAACTGCAATGGCCTCAGGAACAAATTAAAAGAGGTCACCAATTTCATATTCCGCTTGCTGCTGTACAGGAGACCGAGATTCCTAAATCCCATCCACTTTCTTTCTTTGCCGGATACCAAATCATCCGATGCGATAGGTCTGACAGAGGAGGCGGTCTTGCTTTCATCCTCCTTCAAGACGTCTCTTTTAAACCCGTCATGTCCCCACAACCAACTTTCCCAGATCCCCACCTAGAAACCTTGAGTATTGCAGTAAAGTCTGGCGACTTAGAGATCACCATCAGAAATGTTTACATACCACCAGTAAACAGTGTTGGCTCACAATACCAACCCTCCATTGAGCACCTCCTTCATGGTGACAATTTAGTTGTGCTAGATGATTTTAATGCACACCACCCTCTTTGGTACTCTGATCTACCGGATGATAACCGTGGAAACTGCTTCGTCGAACAAATAGAATCTACCGACTGCGTTACCATCAATGAACTTTCCCACCAGAATCGCTACCACCTGTTCAAGCTCGCCTGACATCACGCTAGTTAGCACATCTTTATTGAGTAAAGTGTTATGGCCAGCCGAACCCGCATTAAGTTCGGATCACATTCCACTGATCGTAACGGTAGAAGAGCCTGACAATTTCATCGTCTCTGAACAGCGAACTTATTTGAACCACAAGAAAGCCAATTGGCCTGAGTTCGCGAACTTCATCGACGATAGACTCGGTTCTCTACCTGTTCCAACTAAAGTTATTACCGGTGAGAAAGCTTTTCGTGATGCAGTCGTAAGTGCCACCAAAAGATTCATTTCTATGGGATGAATAAAGAAAGTGATTCCGACTTTTCCATCAGCAGCCTCACAGATAGCAGAGCAACACGACCACATGCGTTCTACGGAACCAAAAGAGGCACGTATTGCTCAACTCACACAGGACATCCACAAGTTGGTTGCCGATCACCGGCGTTCCAAGTGGTTGAGCCACCTCGAACAGTGCACACCTGGACCTAAGAAGCTCTGGTCCACAATTAGTGGTCTTTCAGGCAAACATCAGCCTTAAACTAAAACGGCAATCACTTTCAACAACCACCAATTCGACAACCCTAAGAAATGCGCAGACCAGTTTTGCCGACAGTTTGTTGAGCACCCAATAAATCAGGATAAATCCATCCGTCCTGTCCTGCGCAAGCTGAAAGCTCTGAAATTGGATGATAACATTGCTTCCTTCAATGCTTCAGACGTACATGAAGCCATAAGGAAAACCAAACCTTCTAAGGCACTTGGGCCAGATGGCATCTCGATGGTCGTGCTAAAAAATCTAAACACTTTCAGCCTCGAGTGCTTAGCCAAAATTATAAATATCACGCTAAATGATTTCACCATACCTAGTGTATGGAAAGTTGCCAGGATAATTCCAATTCCCAAACCTGGCAAACCATCCAATAAAGGTTCGGCTTTCAGACCGATTTCGTTGCTCTCTCCCGTAGCTAAAATTTGGGAAGGCTTACTCCTCCCACAGCTACAGTCAGTTTGCGTTAGGCTCACACCAACATGGCTTTAAGAAACAGCGGAGCACAACAACTGCGCTCACGTAGCTCACTACGGCAATTGCGGATGGCATCAACCACCGTCGACCGCACTGGCGCACGGTTGTCGTGGCACTAGATCTCTCCAAAGCTTTTGACACGGTCTCTCATCCGATTCTCCTTAACGACATTCTGAACTCAACGTTGTCCAATTCCACCAAAAGATTCTTGTCAGCCTACATCCATTGCAGGACAGCATATGTTGAGTTCAGAAACTCACGTTCTAAGCGTAGGATACTGAAAATGGGAGTACCACAAGGGGGAGTTCTTTCTACAATTCTTTTTAATTTATACTTATCAATGATACCCCACCACCTATGGGTATCAAATTGATTACGTATGCTGATGACTGCTCAGTCGCAGCTACCAGCGCAGACGTAGACGAAGTTACTGAAAGAATTAACAACTATCTCTCAGAACTCGAACTATTCTTCAATGCGAGGAAACTCCAACTTGCTTCGCACAAATCGTCTGCTACGCTGTTTACGTCATGCACCAAAGAAGTCAGACTCCAGTTGAACATTAATATTAATGGAGAATCCATCCCGACTGTCAATTACCCAAACATTCTGGGAGTCACTTTTGACAATCTTCTGACCTTCTCGAAACACTCCAAGTCCATTTGTAATAAAGTAACCATCTGTTAGCAATGATAAAGTTTCATAAAAATTCCGCTTATAAAGCGATTGGTCGCTCCATCATAAATTATGCCACTCCGGTTTGGACGTCATACGTTAGCGACACTCAATGGAATAAACTCCATGCTAGATAAAACACTGCATTACGAACTGCAACTGGGTGCTACTCCATCTCCTGTCCAGACCACCTTCACCACGAAACCTCTCTCCTCCCCGTCAGGCAGCATAACGAATTGCTATCAAAGCTATTCTTGCTATCACGTCATAATCCTTCACATCCCATCCACGATATATCTCTCAGTAAGTTGCCTTACCGTAGCATACGGAAAAATATCAGAACGTTTGAATCCGAACGTTGCCACGGGAAACAAGAACCACCCTGGCCCAACTGAGATCAGGATGGTGCAATATGCTTCAGTGCTATAAAGCACGCATCATCCCCAGCACAGATGACCTCTGCCCGGATTGTCGCCAAGGCACTCACGACTCCAACCACCTTTTCAACTGCTCAGCGAAACCTACAGACCTCGTAGCCTCTGACCTGTGGACACAGCCCACCAAAGGGGTCACATTTCTAGGCCTCCCAACTTGACTCGACCATCGTTTTAACTTACACACAATACCTTTAGTAAGTAAGGTAGTATTAGTTGCTTAATCTATTGCTTATTGAAGTTAGTGCTACTGTAGAAATAGCTGATTTAATTAATAATTTTGTAATATAGAAATTTAATGGGTCGTAACATTGTAATGAGGGGAGATTCTTTTAATCTATTTTTAGGACTGGATTCGTTACAACAACAACAACAATGACAACAACATCACTCTCCCGAGGTGATCGGTTCTACGCACCGGAGAGACCCTGGCACACAACATCAGTTGGACCCCAGGCCAAGGATCATCAATTCGGAATCAGGTTTGAGATTGGATTATTTAAGCTTTCCTTTTTCAGGCACTGTTCCTGGCTTACTTTTTTCTTTGCTAGGTCAGATTATCCCGGCCAATCTGCTCAACATACTAATCTTAAGAGCCGGAATCGAATCAAACCCAGGTCCTAGAATCTGGCTGTGCTCGGTCTGTAATCTTCCGATAAAGAGAACGGTCGCCTCAGTTCGCTGTAACAGTTGTAATAACTGGTGCCACCTTAAACAGTGTTCAGGCCTTAGTAGCACTAGTGACTACACAACCAGCTTTATCGGGAGTTGTTGCGCATCTAGAGCAATACAATCCTTAAATGACACAATGGCAATAGTAGATCTACGTTCTCCATCTCCGCCATGCACCAACATCGCATCGGCAATAGTAGATCTGCCAACTCCATCTCCACCATGCACCAACATCGCATCGGTGAATGTAGAGTCACACACTGACATTCCACAAATCCAGTACGGTCAGCCACAAAGTCTTTCAGTTGATTCATTCAGAGTCCTTCAATGGAACTGCAATGGCCTCAGAAACAAGTTAACCGAGATCACCAATTACATGTTTCGAAATGACATATTGATAGCTGCCGTACAGGACACCAAAGTTCCAAATTCACACTCATTGTCTTCATTTAACGGTTATCACATCATTAGACGTGACAGAACCGACAGAGGCGGGGGACTCGCTTTTATCCTACATCCTGATGTCTCTTTCAGACCTATAGCGATTTCCCAACTCTCCTCCGATCCTCATATGGAGGCAATGAGTATAGCAGTCAAAACGGGTGATATTGAGCTCACGCTTACAAATGTTTACATACCACCAGTAAACAGCGTTGGAGCAAACTACCAGCCAACCCTAGACTGCATTCTTCAGGGTGAAAATACCATCATAATGGGCGATTTTAATGCTCATCACCCACTTTGGTTCTCCAATATTCCTAGTGACAACCGTGGAAATAGCTTTGTCGAACAAATTGAAGACTCTGATTTTGTTACCATCAACGAAGATTTTCCCACCAGAATAACATATTCCTGCTCAAGCTCCCCTGATATCACACTTGTAAACTACTCACTTCTAAGTAGGGTATCTTGGCGAGCCGATTCTGAGCTTAGTTCAGACCATCTTCCTGTAGTGATCACCATAGAGGAACCTAACACCTTTGTAGTGTCCGAACAGCGAACTTATCTCAATCATAATAAAGCCAATTGGCCTGAGTTCGCGAACTTCGTGGACCGCAAACTCTCTTCACTACAGGAACCAACAAGCGCTATAGCAGGTGAGAAAATCTTCCGTGACGCAATCGTTAGTGCTGCCAAAAGTTTCATTCCAATGGGCAGAATCAAAAAAGTGATTCCAAATTTTCCGCCTGAGGCTTCCAGGCTCGCCGAACAACGCGACCACCTTCGAGCAACAGACCCAAGCGATGCTAATATCACTCGACTAACACAGGACATCCATAAACTGGTAGCCGATCACCGGCGGTCCAAGTGGTTGAGTCACCTTGAACATTGCTCGCTTGGTTCTAAAAAGCTTTGGTCTACCACCAGCGGTTTGTCTGGCAAACACCAAGCCCAGAATAAAACGGCTATAGCCTTCAACAACCAGCACTGCGATAACAACAAAAAATGCGCCACCAAATTCTGTCGTCAATTTGTAGAGCACCCGCTTGCCCAATGCAAAACATTAAGGCCGGTTTTACGTAAGCTAAAAGCTTTAAAACCAGCAAATAACATCTCTGCTATTTCTGCACAAGAAGTGCATGCAGCAATAAAGAAGGCTAAACCTTCTAAAGCATTAGGGCCAGATGGCATTTCTATGTTCATGCTGAAAAAGCTTAACATCCAGAGCATAGAATATCTTGCGCAGGTGATAAACCTTGCGCTTACAAATTTCACCATACCTAGCGTATGGAAAGTTGCCAGGATTATTCCAATCTTAAAACCTGGCAAGCCATCTAGCGAGAGCTCTTCGTATAGGCCAATCTCGTTGCTTTCTCCAGTAGCCAAAACGTTGGAAGCCCTCCTGTTGCCACAACTTCAGGAGAATTTCTCACTAGCGGCACACCAGCATGGCTTTAGGAAGCATCGTAGTACAACAACAGCGCTAACTGAACTCACAACCAAAATTGCGGACGGTCTCAATCACCGTCGCCCGCATTGGCGCACTGTTGTTGTAGCACTTGACCTATCAAAAGCTTTTGACACGGTTTCCCACCCTATCCTACTCCAAGATATCCTAAATTCCTCCCTCCCTTATTCCACTAAAAGATTCCTATCAGCTTACATCAACGGTAGGTCTGCGTATGTAGAGTTCCGTAACTCATGCTCTAAGCATCGCAAACTGAAGATGGGCGTCCCTCAAGGTGGGGTCCTCTCCCCTATCCTCTTTAACCTATACCTTTCCTTACTTCCTACACCTCCCCCTGGCGTAAAACTCATAACTTATGCTGATGATTGTACAGTCGCTGCGACTGGTTTAGATATATGTGAAGTTACAAACAGGATAAACACCTACCTGGCAGAGTTAGCTCAATTTTTCTCCTCGAGGAAACTCCAACTCGCTTCACATAAATCATCAGCCACTCTTTTTACATCTTGGACCAAGGAAGTCAAACTAACCCTAGATATTCATATAAATGGTGAATCCATCCCCACAACTAATAATCCGAATATTCTAGGAGTCACGTTTGACAACATTCTCACATTTTCAAAACATGCTAATTCCATCTGCATCAAAATGAGCAATAGAAATAGGGTCCTAAGAGCTTTAGCCGGTACAACTTGGGGGAAGGACAAAGAAATCCTTATCACGACATATAAAGCCATCGGACGAACAATCATCAACTATGCAGCGCCAGTCTGGACGTCTTACCTAAGTAACACCCAATGGAATAGACTTCAATCCAGACAAAACGCAGCGCTTCGCATAGCGTCTGGCTGTCACTCCATTTCCTGCCCTGATCACCTCCATGCTGAAACTTCCATCCTTCCTGTCAAGCAGCACAACGAACTGCTATCCACGCAATTCCTGCTTTCCTGCCATAATCCTGACCACCCATCCCACGATATTACTGTCAGTGACTTGCCATCACGCAGCATTCGCCAGGACATCAGGCACTTTAAAGACAGAGTTACGCCGGCTCTGCCTACCACCTGGAGCCCTAAGTCGTCACGCTCTTCCATTAAATCTCTTCATACGGAAGCTGTCTCTGCTGCGTTGTCGTCAAGTAAGGTAAACAGGGTCCTTGGTACACACCCACCACCAGTCGATAATAGTGAAAAAGCGCTGCCCAGGGAAACAAGATCCACCCTGGCGCAACTCCGGTCTGGTTGGTGCAATATTCTACAGAGTTATAAAGCGCGCATTATCCCTGGCACCTCTGATCTGTGTCCAGTATGCAACCAAGGTACTCATGATACAAACCATCTTTTTAATTGCTCTGCGAAACCAACAGACCTAGTAGCACTTGATTTATGGTCACAGCCCACCAAAGTGGCCTCTTTCCTAGGCTGACCTGTTTGATTCGATCACAATTTCCATCAATAATATTTAAGGTAGTATAAGTTGCTTTATTAACGCTTTTAGTAGTTAACATTAGTAGTAATATTTAGTATTAGTTGCTTTAGTATTGCGATTTAGAAATAAAATAAGTCGTACCAGTGTAAGAACGAGGGGAGTTTTCTTAATCTACTTTCAGGCCTGATGATGCTACAACAACAACAACAACAACATCAACAATAATTGCAGATATAATTCGAATAACGTGAATAATAATAATAACAATAATGATAATATTTACCCCTATGATAGAAGTCGACTCGACTCTCGCCTCGTCTCGACCTTCACTATTTGGTATGATAGAAGTCGCCCAAACACTCGCCGGCGAGTTTTAGCGAATATTCGGTATGATGGAAGTCGCTCTCGACTCGCTTTTTGGCTACTACAGTTGCCTTTTACTCGACCAGAAATTTTTGGGCGACTAGTACAAATTTATATCAAAAAAGTTTGAATTTTTTTTAAAGTGATTTTTAACGCTGTGATTACACTAGCCATAAATTCCTGATAGAAATGTTAGACATTTCTATCTGATATTTTTTTTTGACAGGTAAAAAAAACACGCTGGCTATTTGATGTCAGATATTTCTGTCTAACATTTCATTTTAATCATGTCGTCACCAAGAAAACAATTAGCTATAAAAATATTAAAATAAAAATATTTTTAATAATATAGTTGTTCATACCTCAATAATATGTATCTTTTATTTATTTAGTATTAAACTATTTTTTTCCGCCAAATAATCACCCCAAAGTTATTAAATTTTAAATTTCAGGATCAAATATTACATTTTTATCAAATATCGCCATTTGCAAATTAACAAATACAGTTGCATCAGATCACCGAGAGTGAAATGATGCTACTTTTTGCAGTGGTGAACATTTTTCTTGCGAAAGTGTTATATCCAATTAGATTATCTATTGTCGTATGTAAAACCAGTGTATCAAAATCTATTAAATTTTCATTTAAAAAAGATATAAAAAAAAAATAATATCAATGAGTGAAATTACTAATAAAAAAAGAAAAATCAGTAATTCTAATTTACAAAATATAGAAGAAAATAAAAAAAAATTGATGGTGTCGTATCCAAGAAAAAAAAGAACAAAACTATTAAAAACTCTAAGAAAACAAAAGCAATGCTATTAGAAGAAAACAAAGTAATGAGAAATGAGCTGTCTGAGCTAAAAAAAATTGTTAATGAATTAAGAGGAATTTCTCCTCCACCTTCTACTGATGAAGACGATGACAGTGTCTCCAATATATCATTGATGACAACTGAGAGCATTCAGCTAATGAATGACCATCAACAAAATAATTGTAATAATACAGTAAGTACAGCACACAATTTTGATAATAATTTATTAGAAGTTATTAAAAATAAAAATAGGGAAAAGAAAAAAATGCCTACACAACAACCAAGTAAAGAGTTACAAAAGAATACAACTGAACGTATTATAGATAATGCAAATATTACCAATAAAAGAGAAAAAGTCCCATTAATAAACACTTTTGATCAAGATCCGGAAGATCTAAAAAAAATTATAAGAGATCATTTAAATATTAAAGAATTTACTCTAATACGTAGAAATGATAATAAATACTCAATTGCAGTAGATAAGCTAGAACATTATAATAATATTAAAAACGCGTTAAATGAAACTGAAACTAAGTATTATACTTACACTCCAGCATCGGAAAAAAATATAACTTTGCTACTTAAGGGGCTTAACTCACCACGGATGAAAATCACATTTTAGAAGAATTAAAATCATTAAATGAAGATAATATTGAATTTTTAAAAGTAACAAGATTTCAAACAAGAAAATCTGTAATAGAAAAACGATTATTGCCCATGCTTTTAGTTCAAATATCAGCTAAATCAGACTTTAACAGTTTAAAAAAAATAAACTATATTGATCATCAAAGAATTTATTGGGAAAAATTAAGAAAAGATACTATACATCAATGTCTAAGATGTCAAAGATACGGTCATTCTGCTGTTAATTGCAAATTAGAATACACGTGTGTAAAATGTGGTAAATCTGATCACCTTCCTGGAGAGTGTTCCATTTCAAAAAATGACCAACACAACAAAGATAAATTATTTTGTGCTGTTTGCAAATCTTTTGGCCATCCAGCTTCCTATAGGGGATGCCCTTATTTCCTAAAAATTAAAACCCAAGAAGAAAATAGAAAACGTATACAAAAAGAAAAGATCAATTCTCAAACACAAATGTTTAATAATTTCTGTTCACCAAATGTTAGATACGCGGATATATTAAAACAAAATAATCAAAATAATAGCCAAAGAGTAAATCAAAATAATCATTTAGAAGAATTTACAAATACACTAAAAGCAATAACACAGCAATTAAGTAAAATGCAGAACCAATTGGATCAGCAAGATAATAAAATAAACAATCTATTTAATACTAATAATGGATAGAGCACTAATACGATTCGATTCATTAAAAATATTTTGTATTAATGCAAACTCACTAATTTCTCACAATAAAAGATCTTACCTATCTAATTTTTTAGATGATCATAAGCCGGATATAGTCCTTTTGTATGAAACCAAACTAAACAGCAAACACAAAATTGAATTTAAAAATTATGAAATGATAAGAACAGACAGACCACAGTCTACTCAAGGTGGAGGAACTGCAATTTTAGTCAACCGGAAAATCAAATATTATATTTTTAAAAATTATAAATTACATCTCTTTTCATGCTTAGAATCATCCATTATTTATATCAAATTAAATGACAACAAAAAATTATTTATAATAGCGGGTTATGCTACAAATAGAAATTCAAATAAATTTAATAATGAATTTCAAACATTATTTGATACATTAAAACTTAACGACTTAAATAATTATTATATTTTTGGAGCTGATTTAAATGCCAAACATAGAAGTTGGGGTAATGAAATAAACAATTCAAGGGGTAACTATTTATATAATTGGTTAGAAACCAATGATATCTCATTTAAATCCAAAATATATGTACAATTGAACCTACCTATCCAAGGTCTAATTCATTCTTAGACATTATAATAGCAGACTCGAGATTAAAATTTACAACAAAAGAACAATTTAATAAATTAGAAGTTGTTACCTTCAATAGTGACCACAATGGAATTACAACATCCATTTCAATAGAAAATCATGATAAATTACACTCAGATGTGTGCTGGAATCTAAACAAAAATGAAAGTGTTGGAGCAGCCTTGATAGATTTAAAAAATGCATTTAGTTCTGTCTGGATTAATGGATTAATTTACAAATTAATAAAATATGGCTTTCCCAAACATTTAATAAAAATAGTTCAAAATCTAATTAACAATAAATCTTTCGTTACCGTTATAGGAAAAAATGCAAGCATAAAAACTTTTCAATTACAAAATGGACTACAACAAGGTGCAGTAAAATCGCCCATTTTCTTTAGTATATTTATTAGTGCCTTAATAGAAGAATTTAATCACGAACTTAATGAACATATAATTGCATTTGCGGATGACATTATAATTTATTTTGCACATAAAAAATCAACCATCATACAACAAAAATTACAATTAATGTTTGACAAAATTATTGCTTATATTGATTTTTGGAAATTGAAAATCAATATAAAGAAATGCGAAGTCATTCTATTCAGAAAAAGTCTAGATAAAGCCAACATGGACGTTCGTAAGAATTGGAGACAATTCCATATTAGAGCGCCAGATAGCTCAAAAATAATAAATAATAACTGCGTTAAATACCTAGGTATAATTTTCAATTATAACCTTAATTTTACGAAACATATAGATTTGGCAGTTAAAAAAAACTCAAAAAGCGTTTATGATGTCGAAAAGTATCTTTTACAACAAATACTTAAGCAACAAAGTAAAGATTTCATGTTACAAATCATTAATCCGCCCAATATTATCATATGGGTGTCCGATATGGTACAACATTAGTTCATCTAACGCTGAAAATTTAAAAAAATTGAAAGAAAAATAATCAGATGTTGTATAAATACATATAGAAAACCACATACAAACTACAAACATTATTTTTCAAATTTATACATATATAATAAATCGAAGATGAACAGAATTGACTTATTTATTTTGAAACTGGTGCGAAATCACTTCCTATCGCTAAGAAATGTTGAATCAAATTCACTTATAAAACATACTATTTATCCAAATAACTTATATTTCCAGAAAACACTAGTAACAGGATTCATTCCAGCAGAAGCATTTGTTTTCTTAGATGCAGAAGGATACATTCAGAACGCGGATATGGTACCAATAATATATCACATAAACAGAAGAGCAACTAATACAAAGATACAATATCAACCCAATGTTGTGGTGAATTCAAGACTAGAAAGATGGATCTACGATACAAAATTACCCAATAATGATAAAGTATACTATCAACATAAATATTGGTGGTTGTGTGACGATTAAAGCTAAGATACAATAATCTATACAACTTTTAGCTATATGTTTCGTGTTATTGTTGTTATTGTGATTGTACCTCATAGTTTGTAAGGGCATTTTAGTTAAAACAAAAATGTGAATTGTGTTTTTTCTTAATTTTCACAATATATAAAAATACATAAGTAAAGTAATTCTAAAAAATTAATTAATGATAATTGTACAATGATAATATGTATTAATACGTAAATTTGCATTTTGTAATCTGTATTATTCATTATTCTTTTAAGGGTTTTATATAAGAAATTATTTTGGAAAATAAAGAATTATTGATTAAAAAAAAAAAAGCAAATTAAAAAATGTCAAAAAAAATCTACAAAAAAATCTGAAGTTGTCTAGAGAAAAATCGTGATTTTTCTGTCGGGACAGAAATCCTGTCTGGTTTACACTTGAAATTTCGTAGACAGAACATATGTTCTGTCTAAGAAAAAGTCTAGTGTAAACCGCAAGTAAGTTATTTAAAAAAAATTATATTGACTTTTAAATAATTATTGAGTGAGATTTTATAGTTTTTTATAGATTTGTTTTTGTTAAATATTAAATTTTAAAATACGTAAGTGTAATTATAAAAAATACATAAAAATCTGCTAACTAGGGGGAGCAGATAACTCATAGTATGTTGTTTAACAGCGATTTATGTCCAAAAGTTTTTTGTAATTAACATTATCTTTGTAACAAACAGTGCTTTCTTCAAAATTGCTCATCTTTATTATTTATTGATTTAATTTTATATTTTTATTTGTTTAATAATAAATAATATTATTAAAATAACTATAATAAGTATAAATATGCGTAATCACGAATCCAACCTGTGTACAAAATTTCATTGAAATTGGATAATATTTACCATATGTTCTAGAACATATGAAATATTAATCGGAAATTTTAGCATGGACCCCCTAGAGCTACTAACGTCTACCTTAGTCTACACATGCGTAATCACGAATCCAACCTGTGTACAAAATTTCATTGAAATTGAATAATATTTACCATATGTTCTAGAACATATAAAATATTAATTGGAAATTTTAGCATGGACCACCTCAGGCTACTAACTTCTACCTTAGTCTACACATGCGTAATCACGAATCCAACCTGTGTACAAAATTTCATTGAAATTGAATAATATTTACCATATGTTCTAGAACATATGAAATATTAATCGGAAATTTAAGCATGGACCCCCTCAGGCTACTAACTTCTACCTTAGTCTACACATGCGTAATCACGAATCCAACCTGTGTACAAAATTTCATTGAAATTGAATAATATTTACTATATGTTCTAGAACATATGAAATATTAATCGGAAATTTTAGCATGGACCCCCTGAAGGTATTAACTTCTATCATGGCCAACACATGCATAATCAGAAGGTCTACCTTTGTACCAAATTTCATTAAAATCAGATAATAATTACATGCTATAAAACACGTAATTATATAAAATTCGGAAACTAAAACTGTTTTCTAGGAACCTCCTGAAGGTCTCCAAATTTCAGGAGAGCCAACTAGATCACAAAATTAGCCTATATATAAAATATCTTTGAAATCGGTTAACAATTACTATATGCTGTAGAACATATGAAAAAAAATTAAAAATTAAAAATTAAATCGGAAATTTAACATGGACCCCCTAATCCTACTAACCTGTAATTTAGTCAACCTATGCAGAATCATGAACTCAACCTGTGTACCAAATTTCATTGAAATCGGATAATAATTACAAGCTGTAGAACATAAAGCAAATATTCTTCGGAAACTAAGTTGCTCATATATTAGTTTCCCATGAACGTACTATACCTACCAACTACAAATTTGTGGAGTATCAAAGAGATAACTAAATGAAACTGTGTATTCAATATCATTGAAATTGGGTGAAAGGTACTGTAGATATAGAGAGTTGAAAAGTAATTACGGATTTTTACATGGACCCACTGAAGTATCGACTTCAAATTTTACAGACACCAAGTACATACGGAAACTATCATATGTACCAAAATTTATGCTAATTAGATAAAAATTAATATATGCTCTAGAGTATACGAAATTTTAATCGGAAATTTTACCATGGACCCCCTGAAGTTACAGACCTGTATCTTGGTAGGCTTGTGGACAATCATGATACCAACCTATATTTTAAATTTCATCCAAATCTGAGACATGAAATTTTTTTTTACATTTTTCCGTAGAACAAAAACACGTAGGTTCCCACATAAATGGGGAAATCTAACATGGTCCCACTGAAAGGATCGATCTCATCTTGTACCGGCACCTGCGCGAAGTCTGTTAGAGCCTGTGTGCCAAATTTCATTAAAATCAGACAAGCGGTTCTAGGAGATGTTGTTGCGCACATAAAAAGCGTACGCGTACGCGTCCCCCGGACACTTTTTTTTTTTGCATTTTCGGACTCCCCGACCTCGGAAACGACTAGAAAAAAATTTTGAGCGAACTTTTTTTTTTGACCATCCAACCCATCACCAGACTTCATAGTATTTCATACTATTCGTAAAAATATTTATATAATATGCAATATTTATATAAAAAAATATATTTTTAAAATTTTCAAATTATTTTATTTTAAATATGATTGAATATGAATAATTCTATGCTGCTCATTTTTAAACTTTATTGTTTAATAACAAAATTTGAAAACTAATATTTTAAATTTTTTTTTAATTTATATTTGTTTAACACAAATTTCTTAACAATAATATTATTGTAACACAGTTTTTTTTATAAAAATTATTTTACTTTAAATTTAAATTCTACACCATAAAAATAAAATTCAAAAAATTTAAATAAAAACTTCAAAATTAATGTCAAAAACAGCTGTGCTGCCAATGAATCAAAATAATAAGCAACGAGTTGCCGTTTTTTTTAAACATTCGACTCGCCTAATAGCGAGGCGACTTCAATCATACCAAATTAGTCGTCGGTCGAGTCGAATGGTGAGTCGAGAGGCGACTGGCGAGGTTAGAGTCGAGTCGACTTCTATCATAGGGGTGATTAATAATGATAATAATAACAATCATATGCGAAGAAAAAAAAACAGAAAAGAGATATTAAGATTGGTTCGTACAATGTAAGAAGTTTATATGAAGCTGGTAAACTAGAAAATGTCATTAAAGAAATGAAAAGAATAAAGCTAAAAATATTAGGTATTAGTGAAATATGGTGCCCTGATAATGGTGTTGTAAAACGACAAGATATAGAAATGTATTACTCAGGTAATATGGAAAATAGGCATAGAAAAGGAGTCGCAATTATAATATCGAAAAGTCTAGCACAGTGATGGGGGGACTATGGCCCGCGGGCCAAGAGTGGCCCTCGACAGCTATCAATTTGGCACACGCTCTGATGCAGATTATTATGATATAAAAAAAAATCATTAAACAATCTAATAAAGTTATTATGTAATTCCAAATTTTTTATATTTAATAATGAACATAATACGATTTCGTGTTTTTTTTTGTTCATACATATTCTATTTGGTGTTTTTGCTATATATTACAGCTCCTTAAGCGTTTTCATCTTTTTCTCTTCTATCATTTCGATTTATATATCGAACTTCTAACGATATGCAAAAATCTGTAATTTGTCCAACCGTAACCAAATAGAAAAGCTGCTAAAATAAATTTTAAATAAATTAAAATTTAATTGTATTATCAGGAAAATGTATTAATTTCTATTTTTTATTTTATAAAATATACATATTTTAGGTGTACAATCTATTTAATCAATTTAATTAAAAAAATTAACTTAAATTTAATTAAACTGTTAGCTATCATTGTTTTATCTGAGCGAACTAAATTTTTAAGGCCCCCACACAAATATAAGTTTTGTAATGATCGATAAAAAGTTCCCCCATCACTGAACCAACATGTATCAGAATTCATCCCAAGGTCTGATTGAACGATGATGATAAAATTAAACACTAAATCAATAAATATAAATACAAAACCAATAAATACAAACGTACGCACCATCAGCAGATGCAGAAGTTAAAATAATTGTAAATTTTTACGGTAAGATAACGAAGTCGTTAAAAGTAACAAAACCACATGAAATTACAATAATAATGGGTGACTTCAATTCTAAAATTGGTAATCAAAGAGTTAATAATATTTTTGGCCCGTACCAAAACCAACACTACTTTATCAAGCCATGAAGTAAGATTTTTCACGCACACATATATACCTGAGAGTAGTCGGTATAAATCAGTATGGATATTGTATTTTGTATTGTAATAAATAAAATTCTTAATTAGTTTTTTTATTATATTCATGTTAGTTTATTTAATAAGTTTTTAGAAAATCATATTCGTATTATATTTTATATTTATATTATATTTTTTAATATTTATTACATTCTTTAAAAATATAAATAACAAAATACATAAATTGAAAAATAAAAAGTTAAACATTTTAAAAATTTTAATTTATAGCTAAAATTAAATTATATGTTTTTTATAAAATATATATGTAGCTATATAAATTTATTTACATGTTGTAATTCATTTATTAAAAATAAGATAAAATATAAAATAAATGATGTATTAGCAAACATAAAATCTTTAATTCATAACAAAATTAGCATAAATTATAATATGAGCCTGTAATTTATTGCAGATTGATGACTTAGTTTATCCTCTTAGGCTTGGCTCCCATCACTCCATTGCTCAGTATTTTATATGTAAATAAAAAATATATTAAATATAAATATGGTTAAATATAAATAAATATAAAAATCCTCTGGGTTTTATTTAAGCGTAAGAATTTTTATATTATTTGTATAATATCTTTCCTTTTATGTTCCAAATTTTTAATTTCTTTACAAAAATTATTTAACAAAATATTAGCAAAACATTTACAAATTTTTAAATAAATATTAAATGTGGAGGCACCACAGTGAGATTCATAATCTAAATCTATATCCATTATTTCACCTTTTCTAAGACTATTAATAGTTAAATTAATAAGAATACCTTTGTGATTTCTACTTTCTAAAAATTTTGTTTTAAGCTCTAATTTATTATAAATTTCCTGAAATATAGATGAAATATAATTAACTTGATCGGACGGTACTGACAAACCACCTTCTCTGTAAATAATTAAAATAGTTAAAACTAGAATTAGTTTGTTTTTCTTTTAGTAATAAAATAACTATTTGCAAGTACTGCAAAAAATTGTTTTTAAAGCTTTGTGAAAAGCATAAGCTCCTACATATAAATATGCTGAATTGTCTTATATTCGCATTTATTAAATATGAATTATTATCTTGAATTTCATCAAATTGAGATAAATCTACAGATTCGTTTAATGAGTTATCACTACTAGATTGTACTAACTTTTGATAATTTTTTTATTTTTAGCGAAAACATTATGTATTCCAATTTTCTTCTCACATTCTACAGCCTCTGCGTAAGATACTCTATAATTACATCCAGCTAATGGATATAATGTAAATCTACGCTCTAACTAGATGATCAATTTGAAATTAAAATATAATCTATTATTAATTCTAATAATGAAAATTTGATTAAACTTACTATTTTTTTCATACTTAACAAAAGAGCAGAGAAAGTGTCTTTAGTTAGTGTAGCAGAATTAGTTATATATATTATATACAAAATAATATATAATTACTTCGTATTATATTTACTAAACAATAAATAACATTTAATAAATAATCTAAATGGGAGCGGTATGTAGGACATCATCACAAAAAATTTCAGTAACAAAATCTTGCATTTTTTTATTAATCTTGCAACATTAAAATCTTGCAATAATAAAATCTAGCACAAGAAAATTTAACATTTTAAAAAAGTTTGACCGAAAGTCCAAATTGCAATAAAAAATCTGACCATGTTTTAATAAAAAAATATTATTTTAATAAAAATCTTTTAATACAAAATAAAATTTATTCAAAATTCACTCAAATTTTAAAAATAATTAAGGAGCCATCAATAAGATGCTGTATACATGAAAAAATTCAATGTAGAATAATTTCTGAGCAATCCGCTTCAAAAACTCAATTTTGCTAAGGATGTCCCTTTTCCAGTTCAATATGTCATATATTATTTCGTCGAAGAAAATTATATCATGAAAATTAAACAAAATCTTGCATCGGTCGCGGAATTAGTATGCAAGATTTTGTTTGATTTTCATGATAGAATTTGTAATGCAAGATTTTCTAATGCAGGATTTTGTATGCAAGATTTTGTAATGCAAGATTTTGTAATGTAAGCTTCCATACCCAACCCATCTAAATATATTATCTAAAAATTATATAACAAAATAAATACATATACATATCATATTATCACATTATCATAATATATTATCATAATAAATTATATGCAAAAATTGTTTGCATGCATTTTTATCACAAAAACTTATTGCTTATTTATATTTTAAATAACACAATCACTCACAATACATTTTTTTTATTGAAAATATTATTAATATTATTAATTTTATAAAGGGTCCGCCAAATAACTTCTTTTTTTTTGAAAATGCTATAAAAAAAAACTACTGAATATTTTCTCAAATTTCTTTTTTTATTTGAAAGTCCAATCCTTCCGGTTAATAATGGAAAATAATTTCATTCAAATGGCTGCCTCGGCTGGCCATGCAGTAGCCTACACGATCAGTCCAATTTTTAAGCACATTATCGATTGTGTGCAGCTGTATTTCACCAATGGCTTCACGAATATTGTCCTTTAAAGCGTCAATTTTCTCTGGCTTGTCGGCGTAACACTTATCTTTGAGGGCACCCCTCAAATAATAGTCCAACGGTGTCAAATCGCAGCTCCGAGGTGGCCAAACGACATCAGCTCTGCGGCTGATAATGCGATCTTCAAAAACAGGGCGCAAAACATCGAGTGTAGCTTCGGCTGTGTGGCACGTAGCGCCGTCCTGTTGAAATCAAATGTTGCCAATATCCTCCTCTTCAATTTTTGTGAACAAAAATTCGTTCAACATGGCCCGATAACGATAGCCATTGACTGTAACGGCCACTCCTTGCTCATTTTAGAAGAAAAATGGCCCAATTATGCCTCTGGACCAAAATCCGCACCAAACAGTGACTCGTTTTGGGTGTACCGGCTTTTCAATGTATGCGTGCGGGTTTTCTGTGCCCCAAATGCGACAATTTTGCTTGTTTACATACCCGCCAAGATCAAAATGAGCTTCACCCGAAAAGATGATTTTTTTGGCAAAATCGGCATCTTCTGTAAGTCGATCGCAGGCCCACTCAGCGAAGCGAAAACGCATGGATGGTCAGTTGGCTTCAACTCCTGAACCAATTGGACTTTGTATGGCGTCATACCAAGGTCTTTATGCAAAATTCGTCTCAATGATGTCTCCGAAATGTTCAATTGTTGAGAATGACGGTGAATTGATGTTGATGGCGCTTCACGCACACTTTCTGCCACAGCATCAATATTCTCGGGTGTACGCACTGTTTTTGGCTTTTCACGCTTTGGTTTATCGATGAGGATGCCAGTTTCTTTCACTTTTTTCACAAGATAACGAACATACGGAGCTGACGGTGCTTCTCTTCTTCCAAAATCCGTACGCAATTTTCGCACACATTCTGCAACATTACCATAATTTTCAAAGTAATGTCGCAATATTTCCCAGCGTTCTTCAAGCGTATACACAACCATATTCGTTCAGCGGAAGGATAAAACTAATTATCTGTCAAATCAGACATGAGCTAAGTGTTACCATTCACGAAATAAGCACTAGTTGAAAAAAAAAACTTTAGATGGCGGACCCTTTAGTTTATATATTTTTTCACTAATTCAATTATTATTTATCTATAAATTATCAGTTTTAAAACTTTTTAATATCGCGATAATTTTGACCGCCATTAAATTTCATATCCACTGATATACTAAATATCTTCTTCTTCTCAATTTATCCCGACTACTTTGCTCTTATGTATGTATTGGTTTAGACCGTACGGACTTGGTATCAGAAATAAGAGCGGCGACCGATTAATACAATTCTTAAAATTTAATTTGAACAAACGTGAAATCTTATTTATTTACTCTATTTATTAAACCTTTATTGATTTCACAAAAATATTTACTAAAAAAATTAAAAAATTAATTAAATTTATTTAAACTTTTAATAACAAAGGAATTTGGCAGTGCCCTTTAAGGAACATACAAGTCATATCAGATTTAATAGACCAACAAAATCGTCAATTGCTCATCATGCGCTAAATGACGACCACCTAAACGTTTTAAACACAGATTTAAAACTTTTAAAAAGTGTGAGAGACGATAGATGTTTAGATGCATATGAAAGTTATTTCATAGCCAAAAATAAACAAAATTGCATCAATTCTGACGACGGAAATATAATTTCTAATTTATTTTCAATATTAATATAATAATAAATCAATATTATAAATTAGTCATCGCGATTTTTCAATTTCTTTAAAATATTTTTGTATCTATTGTTTTTAAATTTAGTTAGTAACAATTTTTAGTTTTCGCGATTTTTAATTTTTTGTATCTATTGTTTTGATTTATAATTTTAAATCTATTGTTTTTAAATTTATTTATCGCGGTTTTTGTTTTGTTTTTTGAAATTTTTTGTTAAATTTGTTCTTTTTAAAATTTATTATTTTTTTTTATATCCGGGTTTCTTAATAATTAATTTTTAAAAAAAATTTGTTTTATTTATAAGGACATATTATATTTCATTCAGTTGCGCTTTGCTGATGATGGGTGATAGTTTCACTTGAAATGCATTCAATTTTAATGTTATTAAAAGTTTAAATAAATTTAATTATTTTTTTTATTTTTTTAATAAATATTTTTGTGAAATCAATAAAGGTTTAATAAATATAGTAAATACAATTCTGTCCAGAAAATTTTAGAATAATGAACACTTAGTTTGATTTACCACCAAGACGATTGTACACATGGACAGCCAAACAGCGATCATAATCTATTAGCTGCTACAATTAGAGTAAAAATAAACAAATACCAAAAAAATAGAACCAGGAAAATAAACTATGAGTTGTTGAAATCTACTAATATAAAATCAGGAATGGAAACTGCATTAAATCATAGACTGCAAAATCTACAATATGTTGATGAAGATATTAATATAATGTGGTCTGCAACTAAAACAGCTCTTAAACAGGTTGCTAAAGAAAAACTGGGTTTTATGGTGCCTAAGATAAAACAGTCATGGATGAAACAAATTCATCACACAATCAGAAACAATATACGCATTGCAAAAAACAAATGGTTGGAAGGAAAATGCCAAGAACTCGAAAAATTACAATTACAACAACTACTATGATAAATTCAATATGCACAAAAAATTCAAAGAAATTACAGGAACCAATCGCAAAACAAGTAAGTCGTTATTAATTGATGAAAATAACAATATTATTGCAGATAACAACAGAAAGAAAGAAATATGGGAAAAATATATTGAAGGATGAAATCAAGAACGCAATCAAAAAATCAAAAGATAGGAAAAGTGTTGGTCCTGATGAAATATCATCAGAATTAATCACATTAATAAATGATGATAATCTAATAATTTTGGAAAATATATTCAATAAAATCTACTTATCAGATAGATACCCATCGGAATGCCTAACGTCAACTTTCCTACTATTACCAAAAAAAAAAAATGCAACGATGATCGATTAATAAGCTTAATGAGTCACACGCTAAAAATTTTTATAAGAATAATTCATACAAGAATAGCATCTAAATGTGAGCAAGCAGTTGGTAACACATAATTCGGTTTTCGAGAAGGTATGGGTACAAGAGAAGTTCTCCTTTGCACAAAAGTTCTAACAAAAAGATAGTTAGGAACAAAAGTTCCAAAGACTTTCGGAAAGATGTATTCCTTGCCTTCATCGAATACAAAAAAGCGTTTGAACGGGTCCAACACGGAAAACTAATAACAATACTGCAAAAAATAGATATTGATCCATTCATCATAAATTGTATTAAAAATCTGTACTGGCACGGGCACCAAAAAGCAGTAGTTAAAAGCGGAAATAATACAACAAACAACATTGACATTTGTAGAGGAGTTAGACAAGAGTGCATCTTGTCTGCTATGCTATTTAACAGCTATGAAGCAATTAGCGAAATGACAGAAGGCGTTAAAGTAAATGGCATCAATATTAATAACATCAGATACGGAGACGACACAACAATAATTGCCGACAGCTTGAGTTCACTACAGAAACTTCTAGATCAAATAAACACATACAGCAACACTTACGGTCTGAAAATTAATATAGCTAAAACGAAGCTTATGATCCTAACTAGAAACAAGACACAACACATTAATGCAACGATATCAATTAATAATGATCAGATAGAACGTGTGAATAATTTTAAATACATGGGCTGCTGGCAAGAGGGAAGCTGTGAAAGAGAAATAAAATGTAGAATCTAAAAGGCCCACAGTGCTTTTTATAAAATTAAAAAAAAAATCTGTAACAGCGACTTCAAACTTAACCTTCGCATGCGATTCATTAAATGTTGTCTGGTCGGTACTGCTATACAGTGTAGCCACAAGGCATTTTTAATGCTAAAAAAGCACTTTTTTTCAATTCTAGCATTACAATTTTTTGATTTAGCACTTAGCACTTTTTTAGCACTTTTTTTTGTTCCGTAGCACTGCATTTTATAATTTCAGAAAAACTTCACAGCCACAGAAACTTTGCCTGCGATGCGACAGAATAAAAATAAACACATGAAAGATTACAAACTGCCGCATACAAACAGTTATATTTTATATTAATTTCCTTGAATGTCAACACAACATTCGTCTCTCCATGTGTATATAAAAATTTCAAATACATTGCAAATTTATTTACTGTTAGATAGAGTTTACATACACTTTTAAATGTCAAATTCATATTCAAATAAAATAGAAAATACATTTTAAATTTTTTTTCTAGAGTCGGTTGACCGTTCCCCGTTGTAGGTTTTTTCCATTTTGGTTTTTTCCAAATACATATATATTTTTCAAGGCAAAGTTTAGTGAATTAAATTAAACGAATTATTAAAATTCAATTTAATAAATCTGAAATAATATATTTAAATTCAAAATTATATATTTAAATTATAATAATAAATCTGAAATTATAATGCAAAAAATAACAACGTAAGTGAGATTTTATTATTATTTATAATTTTATATCTAAAAAATATTTCTTTTGTAGATTTTTCAAACTTTCTTCAACAGAACAAGTAGCTGAAGAATTTATTGAAACAGATAATGAGCTTCTTGTTGAATACGAATATGATCAATTTATTGAAGATGATGAAAATCAATATATTGAAATTGATGAAATTATTAGGTAAATTATTATTGTTTTTTAAATTTTCATATATTACTTGTTGAAGTTCCGTTTGGTCCTAGTTTGGGTATTCGTTCTAATTGTCACTTTATTACTAACAGTCCTATATAATTAATTGATAATGTTTGTCATCAGTTTTTCTTTATTCACCAACAATTTATTGAAGCTATAGTCTGTTACAATCGCTGTTAACAGGAAAAAAAAAATAGAAAAGCCATCTGATTCAGGATTTAGAAATTTTTCATCAAATTTCAACAATTAATCCAAACAAAAATATTTACATATCAATATTACCATTATCAATACAAATTTGTATAGCAAATGTTAAAAGTTATTAAATTTTTAAATTTGTCGTTTTTTTATTTCCAGTTATTAAATTTTTAAATTTGTCGTTTTTTTATTTCCAACTTTTTAACATTACATAAATGAAAAATTAATTATTGTAATTATATAATAATTTGAATTTATTTATATTTTTACATCATATTGCTACTAAATATAAATTATGCTTTTTTTTATATAAATTATTCTCGTACAGATTTTATTTATCTTAGATTATATACTATATTAAATTTATTTATTAAATTTCAGTCATGAAGAAGTTATCGTCGAAAGTGAAAATATTAATAACACGAAAATGAAAAATAAACAATACGTTCAAAATATCCGAAAATCTTGGAAAAGCGATGAAAAGTTGAAGAAATGGATTTTATTTGAGGAGTCTTCAAACAGAATCAGATGCAAATTTTGTAAAACGCAACTGATACCAAAATATTCCGTATTAATAGCGCACAGCAAAACCAAAAAACATAATCAAACAATGACTACTTATGGAATTGATGTTCCTTTGATAAAAAATCAAAAACAAATAGAAGATTGCTTCAGAAAAACTAAAAATATAAATAAAATTAAGTTATCTAATGAAGCACGTTTGGCTCTTTATATTGCTGAACACTGCGCTTTTCGAAAAATAGATTCAATGGTTCGTCTCGTAAAAAGCCTTTCTGAAGAAGAAGCAATTCTAAAGATTAGATTAGGCAAGACAAAATGTATAGCACTAATAAAAAATGTTTTTGGACCACATTTTAAAGAAAATTTAATTAAAAATATGACAGATGAAAAATATTCTCTGTTAATAGATGAATCAACTGATGTTTCTGTAACAAAATATTTAGGTTAGTTCATTTTTAAATTATTTATTTATGAAACAAAATTAAAAAAAAAATATTTTTAGGCTTGTCAATTATATATTTCAGTAAACAGACATTAAATTTCAATACAACTTTTTTTAAATTAGTTGAATTACAGTCATGTGATGCTAATGGTATTGTTAAGGTAATATTAGATTTATTCATATTGAGAATTTATTAGATTTCTTTTAAATAATGTAAATTTTTATCTAATCTAACTTTTACTTTAAATAAATTGCAGGCCATATTGGATACATTAAAAGAATTTAAATTGAAAATTGAAAAATTAATGGGAATTGGTACAGATAATGCATCAGTAATGGTAGGAATTAACAAAGGTGTCCACAAAAAATTACTGGAATATAATAACAGGATTGTTCTGGTTAAATGTGTCTGTCATTCACTGGTTTTAGCAGTATCACATGCGAGCAAATTATTACCACAAAAACTTGAATTTCTAGTTTCTGAAACTTATAATTGGTTTTGTAAATCATCTGAAAGATTGAACCAATATAATAATATTTATAAATTATTAAATAATGGATTGAATCCGAAAAAAATAAATGAAGTTTCCAATACTCGTTGGCTTTCTATTGAAATGGCAATATCGCGAATTATAGAGCAGTGGCTGGAACTTAAAACCACTTTTCAAATTTCTAAAAACTCTTGCTATAAAGCCAAAATACTTTGTGAATTTTTCGAAGATGATATTAATTTAATATACTTAAAATTTTTAAAACACATTTTAGATAAAGCACAGCGAGTAAACAAAATGTTTGAAGCTGAAAATGCAGATAAAACCAAACTTTTTAAAGAATTGTGTGAATTAATATCAGAGTATATCAGAATAATTACAGGTAGAATGGATTTAAATTATGAATGCAAAGATTATGAAATATTTACTTCGGAAAATTTAAAAATTGAGCCAGAGATAAAAAAATGTTGATAACACAAACATTAGAAAACCAATTGTTAATAAAAAAAAATGTCTATACATTTTTGAAAGAGCTCATTAAACAACTAATGCAGAGATTACCTTCAAACATAACAATTTTAAAACATATATCAAACTTTGCTGTTGAAAAAGTTTTAAGTCAAAACAAAAATTGCATAAAAAGTATTGTCGAAAGTTTTGAATATGATCCAAACAAAGTAAAAAAAATATTAAATCAATGGCAGGCCATTGTTTTTCAAGAATGGACAGAAAAACATGATACGACGAAATTATGGATTGAAATATTCAATTTTAAGGATGCAATAAATGAAAATCCGTTTCATGAAATTTCAACGTTTGTCATTTCATTATTAGTTTTACCGCATTCAAACGCAGAAATTGAACGTTTATTTAGTGTCATGAATTGCATAAAAAATAAAAAGAGAAATAAAATGCAAGTGGACACACTGAACTCGGTGCTTTATATTCAATATGGATTGAAAAGACTGAAAAAAAATAGTAGCAATTTTGCAATAAAAAATAAGTTAATAAAACAGATTTCGTCAAGCCAGAAATATGACCATCACCGACATCATGCTATCATGCACCACAAGAAGATGAATTACTAGACGTAGATAATGAATTGGATGTTCTGTCAGATCTTCACCAGTTCATGGTTTAATTTTAAATAAGGTAAAAATAAATATCAATTTTAGAAGAATTTAAAATATTCTATTTTTTTTATTAAAATATCAAATGAAAATTTTATTTAAATTAATTAATGTGATATTTTCATTTATTTTCCACTAGTAAATCAAATATAGTACTCAATATTCATCCATAATATAATATATGAATAATTTTTACACAGAAAAATGATGAAATTAAATTCAAAAACAAAAGGTAATTTCTATTTCATATACAACTTTTATAAATGCATAATTTTTATAAATAAATATTATATATATGTAAAGTATACAGGAAAATAAATTGTATTTTTCATATTTTTTTTATTTTATTATAGGAAACCAAAGGAAAAATTATATTTCAAAAAAATATCACCCAATATTGTCGAAAATAATAATGTTTTCTAATGTTTGTGTTATTAGCATTATTTAATGTAATTTTTATGATCTTTTTTATTATATGTATATATATATCTATGTATGATAAATAAAATTGCATAATAAAAAATTCATAAAATACTATATTTTAGATTCCCGTTGAGTTCATCGAAAACAAGTTCATCGAAAACGAGTTCATCGAATGCAAGTTCATCGAATGCAAGTTCATCGAAAACGAATTCATCGAATGATCAATTCATCGAATTACAAGTTCATCGAAAAAAAAATTTTTTTTAACTATTATATTATTTTTTAACTATAAACTATCATGACAGATTTTGAAGTTGCAATGATCAACAAAAATAAAATTTTATTTAAAGTACTTATAAAGAAGAAATTTATTTTATGAAAACATACATTAATTTTTAATTTAAATGATATTCAAATGAAAAAAAAATAATTTTCGCATTCTTAAACTTAAGAACAGGGAATTGCCGGCATTAACTATTTATTTTATTTTTTATTTATTTGAAAACAATAAATGGACAATGATTACTGGGAAAGTTTTTATTAATTAGTACTGAAGTAGGTAAACTTAAACTCCTTCTGACCGCGCAAAATTTATAAATAAAATAAATAGGTAAAAGAAGGTAATAAGTTGTCACTTGTCAGTAATAAGTGTGATACATTTTTAATTTTCATTAATAAGGGAAATAAACAGGGAAAAGCCTACGAAAAGAATAAAAAATAAAAAAGAAGAATTATAAAAATTTCAAGTAAAACTTGTGAGGTTCTGTTATATCATTTTCTGTTTAGTCATGGAACATGTATTTTTCATTATCTATAATCAGAAAAAATAATATAGTTAAAAAATAATTTTTTTTCGATGAACTTGCAATTCGATGAATTGATCATTCGATGAACTCGTTTTCGATGAACTTGCATTCGATGAACTTGCATTCGATGAACTCGTTTTCGATGAACTTGTTTTCGATGAACTCGTTTTCGATGAACTCTTCGGTTACCATATTTTAATATATAAAAACTGTTTTCTTAATTTTTTAGCATTTTTTTAGCATTATTTTACAATAAAATGTATTTAGCACTATTTTTAGCATAATTTCAGCTGATCTAGCAGTGCTTTTTAGTTGGACTAGCATTATTTTTTCAAAATAATGTGGCTACACTGCTGCTATATGGTAGGAGACGTGGACATTGAAGAAAGCTACAATGCGCAAATTCCAAGCTTTTGAAATATGGACATACCGCAAGCTACTAAAAATAACATGGATGGACAGAGTGACAAATGAACATGTTTTAAGACGTATCCGCAGTCAAAGAGAATTAATCAAAAATATCAAAAAAAGATAAACATCATATTTTGGTCATTTAATTAGAAATCCCAAATACGAATTAATAAAAACCATCATACAAAGACGAATAGAAGGAAGAAGAACTGCTGGAAGATCCCAAATGTCATGGATAATGAACATCAAAACCTGGACGAGTATAAATTCTTTTGTCGAGCTAGTAAGACTAGCTGAAGATCGAAACTTATTTACAGAATTGGTGGATAATCTAGACAGCAGAATCTAAAAAATTATACAAAGTCGCATACATCCATTAGTGGATTGCATCACTAGAAGAAGAAAAAAAGTTATGGCGTTTTGAGAGATAATAGTGGTAGAATTTTGCTGCACTCGGAAGAACGAACGAAGCATTAGGTAGAATATATTGAAAGAACTTTTTGATGATGTAAGAGAAGATACCGAAATCTCAGTAAATGAAGAAGTAATTAATATTTTAGTTGATGAAGTCAAAAAATCTATTAAGAATTTAAAAAATGATCTGGCTACTGGACCGGATGTGATTCCAGATGAAATAATCAAACTACTAGAGGAGGACGCGATTAAAACGTTAACAAAATTATTCAACAAAATGTACAGAAGTGGTAATACAAAATGTACAGAAGTGGTAATATAAAACAATGGTAGAAATCTACGTTTATGCTGCAGCCAAAATCCAACAACGCTTCTAAATGTAGCGATTACAGAACTGTAAGTTTAATGAGTCACACGCTTAAGCTATTCCAGAAAATTGTACACGCCAGAATTTACAAGAAGCTAGAAGAAGGGTTAAGTGATTCACAATTTGGTTTTAGAAATGCATTAGGAACTCGTGATGAGCTGTTTATGCTAAATATTTTGAAACAAAGAAGCAATGAAGTTAATATAAATATTCATTCCTACACGATAACTTCGAAAAAGTATTCGACAAGGTAAATAATTCAAAATTTATAGAAGTACTCATTAGTTATAATTTAGATAAACGTGCTATAGAGATTGTAAACAGCTTGTATTGGAATCAGTTAGCTGAAATCAGAACTCCTTATGGAATTTCAGAAGAGATAGCAATAAGGGTGTGTGCTAAGGTTGTATTCTTTCACTAACTCTATTCAATGCGTATTCCGAAATTATATTCTAAGAAGCTTTAAACAACGTAGAAATTGGGGCATGACAAAAATCCTAACAGTTTGCTAGAACTCAATGGCGAGAGATTAAGTTATCCGTCTAATATATTTGGGCACCAATGTAGGAGCTGAGAGTAGAAATGCTGTCGAAATATCGTCCAGGATAGAACAAGCCAGAAATGCTTTTGTGAAAATAAAATCTGTCTTCTGCAAAGGAGATCTTGCAGAAGCCCCTCCGTTCCGGAGATTGGATATCATCCTAAACACAATTTCTCTTGATTTCACTGATCTTAATAATTCTATATTCGAAACATTAAACCATTATTCCAAGTTTTTTAACCATGAAATCCTTCTACCTCTGCTTCTTGCAGCTGCTATTTTATCTTGTATTACCACATGTGGTTTACTATAAATTTCCCCGCTCATTATATGCCCAGCTAGCTAAATTTGTTCTCTTTAATTGCGTTAATTAGTACACTTTGTTTTAATCGTGCTTAATACTATTACATTAGTGATTCTATTCGACCATTTTATTTTAATTTTGTTAGTTGCCTTCGAATCTATAACTGTACCTAGATACTTCATGCGGCATACTCTATATGTTTGCTGTGTATTCATTGTAAGACTATGACTTCTTGCTCGGTTTTTCCCGATAACCATATATTTCTATTTTTTTTATATTCATACTTAACCCAAATTCGATTCAATTTTTATTGAGATTTTCCAGCATATAATCCTTAAATCCGATGAATTTTCTGCCAAAAAACCAGCGTCATCTGCAAATCTGATGTTATTGATGTTAATTCCATTTACTTTTATTCCCGCTGTCATTGACGATGGATTCTTTGAAAATTTGTTTCGAGTAGGCGTTGAATAGGAGGGGTGGCAGAATACAACCTTGTCTCACGCCTCTTTTTATTTCAATTTCTTCCATCTGGTGTTTTAACTGTAGCAGTTTGATACCAGTACAGGTTTTCTATTATTTTGACATCTCTACTGTCTAGGTCTTTATTCTTCAGATCTCCACTGTTGAAGTGCTGCGTTTGGCCTATTCTACTGTGCGGGTCAGAATTGTGGAAGTTAAAGTATACTTTCCTTTATAAATATTAATATGCGACTAAAAACTAATAAATAAGAATAACTAAAATTATATAATTCAGTAAAGGTAAAGTATAGTAAAAGGGAAATAGACCCCTTATAAAGGGAAGTAGAACTGATCAAAATTAATGGTAGCAAATCTGATGAGAATTAATAGTATATAAAGAGATCTTATGAGAATTAATAGAATTTATCAGAATCAATGATATTTAAAAAGGGTCTACTTCCCTTTTACTATACTTTGCCTTTACTGAATCTCTAATCTAGTACGTTTGTAGTTAACCCTACTACAATTGACCATTACCAAAGACGCTCTAATATTAAGATGGACAGTAATATATTTTTACATTATTTTTCATTAAAAACTGGGGAGGTGCTTTACACAAAAAACAGCTTTGCAATAAATATGGTTTGAGAAGAATAATTATTATATATATGGTTTTGATATTAGATATTTCAATGTGCTTTTTAACACAAAATATTTTTTATTTTCGATAAATTTTTTTCG